>LR812529.1:50480078-50485078 GCA_903798195.1 Danio kyathit | reverse complement strand
CATTGGCACACTGTCTTGACTAACGCGGTTGAATGACTTTTGTCCTACGAGCACTGTACCAATGTGGCGGCGCTATTGACGCATGCTCAGGGTCCCTATGCGATATCTAGTGTATATATCTATGTATACACACAAACAACAGTTCTATTTGGTTCTCGAATCTGATTGGCTGATAGCCGTGAGATATTAAAGTAATATCAGCACTCGTACAGCCACTTCACCCTTGTGTATTACTCCGCCCACTCGAGTGGTAAGCAGAGGACTACAGTTTGACAAATATTGCAGTTGTTGGACAACATAATGTACTTTTGAGGCTTTTTAAGTCGAGAATGTAGTGGTTTAGATTGCAACTATGCAGTTTATTTATAAGGATAGTGCCTATTTTAAATATTTATAACTTCGGAGAGTCATACTGAGCAGAGCAAGTTGATCTTCTGCCACGAGATGGCGACGGGGACCGCATTATAAGGCCCAATTCTATTTTTGTACACCTACCCCTACCCTTCAAATTTTATCCCTAAGAAATGGGACAGCACCTGCACACGTCATCATGATCTCTTGCTTCATATGAGATCAGACGATCGCGACTGCTGTAGTTCTTCCATTTGCTTTATTTTTTGGTATTTATCTTCAGGAAATCTCTAAAGGCAACAATATGTTATCATAATGAAATAATGTGGCAATAAGATCGTAACTGTACTGTGCATTTACACCGTGGACATATTCATCTATGTAAACGCACAAAAAACAACATTAACATTATAGCAGACACTGTAAAAAGGTCATTCCCAGCCACTAGACTTTTCTGACAGGGTATTATTATGTACATAATTAACCAGGGGTAGGGGTAAAGGGAAGGGCTAATGGGGGAGAATTAGGATTGGGCCCAAGTTTTTAGGGATGTAAAACAGCATTTGTTTTCAGCGTACATTTCAAACTACAGCTAATCAAATTATTATGAAGCAGGTAAGTGACATTATAAATCGATCTCTCTCTTTGTATGTTGTAGTGCTGTATACTATAGTAGTCTGCTAGTGTTTGCTTTCTGCTAATTGCTCTCCCGATTGCAACAAAGACATACTGGGAAATCTCTGTAGACTGATGGCATTTCATGCTGTTCAGCTTTATAATCTTAAAATGTGAGCAAAATCAGCTGTTTTGTCATCACTTTAGACATTACGCTAGAGAATCATTTAAACACTAACTCTAAAATGGCATGTTTTAGCTACGGTTTTTGTTGTTCTGACGTCAGCTGCAGATGTGAATGAATGGCGGAAGAAAGTAGTTCCTCATACAAAAGGGTTTTTAGACTCTTGTGTTTGATTTTCTTTTTTTATACACACGATTATGTCGTCGAACTGTTGTATAAACGCAATATCACACTCATAGCAATGCAATGTGGCTGTATATCGTCACTGGTGGCACACTAATCCAACACTCGGCTCCCACCAGTGCCGATATACAGCCATATTGCACTGCTATTAGCAATTTCACCCCCTCCTCAGCTTTTTGGTACAGTCTGTAACACCCCATGGGTCGCCAACTTTGGTATAGTATGCGACTGCAGCGGCCGCCCAAAACCCGCTCCATTGTACAGTGACTAACTCTGTTTTCAACACTATTATTTAGACACCTCTAAACATCTATACAGTATGTGTGTGTTTGATTTAAGCTTTTATTGTTGTTTTATCATTTAATTAATAATACATATTTTTTATTGCATTTTTAATTTTGGAATCAACGTTGTTGGGAAAATTGCTTAGTTTCTTCTTCTTCTTTTGTTTTTTACTGGTGTAATTTGAGCTGGCCATGTTCTTGACAGGTTTGCAGAGCTTCATCCGCCCTGCAGATCATCTTGAAAGCGTGTCTCTGTGTTTCTGCCTTCTCTGTTTTCAGTTTCTCTGTTCCTCAAACACTTTTCCAGATGTTTCTCTTCTTCTCCTGCGCTGCTGTCAGATCAACAGGCTTTACCCTGACAGCTTCAGCTCAAATCACTCCTTTTGAAAGATCTCACTGATGCATAAATCTCCCCTTTGTTGGCCGGTGCTCTCTGTTGAGTCTGATCATCGAGGCTTATTTTCATATATGAGCTTGGAAAAGTTATTTTCCATGTGGATGCACGATGATCTTGACCCAGGGGAGCGTCAGTCTGGATGTCTTGTTTTGGCTGGTGATGAATGGAAAACACCTCAGGTTTGCTGTGTTTATAGAGCGAACAGTGTTTTTGTAGTTTAATAAATGCACATCTAAAGTACATTTAGTAGCTGATACTGAAGTCAGCACTTTCTCAAAATAACAGCCACTTATGCGTATCTTACTATATTTATTTACATTTTACTTATTATTTATATTTACTTTTTAATTTACATTTTTACTTTTTACATTTTATGTTTTTACATTTTACTTATTTTAAACTTTATTTGCATTTTACTTTATTTTTTTTTATTATTTTTTTTATTTATTTACATTTTTATTTTTTTTATTTACTTTTTACTTATTTTATTTATTTAGATATTGCTTGTTTTTTATCTACATTTTCCTTTTAATTTGTTTACATTTTACTTATTTTTAATTGTTACATTTTAATTATTTTTTAAATATGTACTTTTACTTTTTAAATTTAAAGGTGCAGTATGTAAGTTTGACACCCAGTGGTTGAACTAGGTATTGCACTCCTGGATCATAATAAAAGTACGCTGGGATGCCAGAGATTGTGTACAGGAGCGAGTGATTTAAACGGTGTTCTAAATAAAAGCAACGACACGCGATAGAGGGAATATTTTCCATATTAAAAGGAGTTTTTGTCCTAACCAACACCTCGAATTGATATATTAGAAATGGCTTCTATTTCTCACAGCTGAACAACAGAAACCTATGACAGCTAGATCACCTCAGGTAAGCCTTGTGTGCTTTATTCAGTGCTAAATGCTAACAATGCTAGTTTGAATGCATTTTACATGGCATTTGTTGCCATATACTGAAAGCAGAAAGTTCACCTCAGATCTTGAAAATACAATAAACCGTCTGAAATTGAACTTTAGAACTAAACACATATGAGTGGTTCAGCATCTACATTGATGTTAAAGTGGGTTAACATGTATTAAATAGATTCTAAACCTTACCGTTTCGTGAGCGAGTGCATATTCTGTGCTTCTGAAAGGCTGTATTTACATTCTGCCGTGTTTCGTCTGGTGCAAACAGCCAAATAGCTGGTCACTGCCTCTCTCGTCACAGCGTGTTGTTAGGACACGCGGTTACAATGTAACCTGCTCACCTAATGTTTACGTTCGTAATATTTATGTAATTTGCTAATTAATAACCTCATGTGGAACTGCATCTGTCTCCCATACTGTTCTTTTTGGTCACGGACGCATGCTTTCAGAGTCTTTCTGAATGAATGAATGAAATACGCTGTTTTTCCAACAAGGCAACCCAGGGTGCTGAAATATAATTGGCTAAACTGGCATCGTGCATATGAAATTTATCTAAACAAAGACAGCGTTCCGGCACGGAAAAACCATTTTCAAAGCAGAATATCTGACTTCAGCATTGTTTTTCAGTTAAACAAGTATGTTCACTTGGGATGTTTCTTAAATATCTGCACACATATTATGGTATTTTTATGCTTTAGAAGAGTCAAAAACTTACATACAGCACCTTTAAGTTTTATTTATTTTGTGATTGATTTACATTTTGCTTATTTAAAATTGTTTCCTTTTATTTACATTTTATTTTTTTATTTGTTTACATTTTTTTATTTACATTTAAAAAAAAAAGTAATTTTACATTTTACTTAATTTATTTTCATTTTTTAATTTATTTAATTCATTGTTTTAATTTATTTAATTAAATGTTTTTATTTTATTATTTTTAATTACATTTTACTTTTTAATTTATGTACATTTTGCTTTTGTATTGTAATTTATTTAAATATTTTTTTTATTGAATGTTTTATTTTATTTTTTTATTTATTTACATTTTACTTTTATTTACATTTTACTTTTGTATTGTAATTTATTTAAATAAAAATTTTTTTTATTAACATTTAACTTTTTTATTTATTTAAATTGTATTTATTTACATTTTAAAGTTTATTTTAATTAAATTTTTTAATAAAATTTTTTTTTTAATTTGCATTTACTTTATTTTTTAATTTAGTAAAATTGTATTTATTTTATTATAAAAGAATTATTTAACTACATAATATTTACTTTCATTTCATTCTTGCCTTGTGGGTAACTGTGCGTCTGCCGTAAGCTTCAGTTTTCATTCATAGAGCCGTTCTGCAGCCCGTGCCTCTTTTCTCACCTAATCTGGTGGAGCAAAAGGAAAGCATGAAATAATAGAGCAGTGATTTACACAGGAGGTCAGAGCTTGGCTAAACTGATTTTAAGTGTAATGATGGTGTGCCGCGGGGCTCTGTCCTCGCCCTCTTACACTTTGGCATGCAGAACGAGGCTATATTTTCTTGTTTTAATTGTCTTGCATGATTGCATTTTAACCCACAAATCAGCAGCACATTATGACGTTGTTTTCATGGCATTTACGAGCACATTCACAGCAGCAATTCCTGTCATTCTTTATGATTGTAATTCTCACTTGAATATCGTTTATTTAACTGTAACTGACTGTACAGCATTTGTTTACATTGGGAACAATTCAGGTAGGCTGTGGCGTTGACACAATGCTCAATTGGTACTAATGGGCCCAAAGTGTGCCAAGAAAATATCCCCCACACCATTACACCACCACCACCAGCCTAAACCGTTGATGCAAGGCAGGATGGATCCATGCTTTCATGTTGTTGACGCCAAATCCTGCCCCTACCATCTGAATGTCACAGCAGAAATGGAGACTCATCAGACCAGGCAACGTTTCTCCAATCTTCTCTTTTCCAGTTTTGTTGAGCCTGTGTGAATTGTAGCCTCAGTTTCCTGTTCTTAGCTGACAGGAGTGGCACCCGGTGGGTCTTCTCTAGCTGTAGCCCATCCTCCTCAAGG
>LR812529.1:50023212-50067201 GCA_903798195.1 Danio kyathit | reverse complement strand
TTGGACATGTTGTGTGTTCAGAGATGCTCTTCTGCAGACCTCGGTTGTAACAAGTGCTTATTTGAGTTACTGTTGCCTTTCTATCAGCTGGAACCAGTCTGGCCATTCTCCTCTGACCTCTGGCATCAATAAGGCATTTGCGCCCACAGAACTGCCGCTCACTGAAGATTTCCTCTTTTTCGGACCATTCTCTGTATACCCTAGAGATGGTTGTGCGTGAAAATCTCTGTAGGTCAGCAGTTTCTGAAATACTCAGACCAGCCCATCTGGCACCAATAACCATGCCACGTTCAAAGTCACTTAAATCACCTTTTTTCCCCATTCTGATGCTCGCTTTGAACTGCAGCATGAAGTATCTAGATAGTTATTGTCCTCAGTGTGAATGGCTCTTAAAGGCATAATTCACCTAAAATTGAAAAATTGCAGAAAATACATTTTGAAGAATGTTGTGAAATTTTAAAGCCGTTGACTTCAATGATAGGAGGAAAATTATTATGGATGTCAGTGGCTTCTGGTTTCCAACATTCTTCAAATGATCTTTTCTTTCTACAGAAGAAAAAACAAAATGGAAACCGGTTTGGAACCGCTTGAGGGTGAATGAATGATGACAGCTCTAATTGTGTGGTTAACTGTTGCTTTAACAGTTTAATGTACTCTAGGTATTTGAGCAAGGGTTTTAAGCTGTTTTGACTGATTGTTTGGTTCGCTCTGCTCCCTTTTTTTGTACAAAAATTAGATATTTGTCTTTATTGTGTGCTGGTGTTGCTGGTTAATTTTATATATTTTTTATTTAGTTTTCTATTATTATTTTATTTTATTATTTATTTTATATTATTTATTTATTTCATATTTAATTTAGTTTTATATATATTTTTTATTTTATTTTATTTTTGATATTTACATTTTTTATTTAGATATTCTTTATATATATATTTTTTTATATTATTATTGTTAATTTTTTTGTTTATTATTTTTTTATAATTTATTTATTTTATATTATGTTTTATTTTATATTATTTTTAATTACATTTTATATAATTATAGAATTTTTACAGAATCAATTTTTTATAATTTATTTTATATAAATTTTAATATTATTTTATATATAATTTAATTTATTTTATTTCATGATTTATTTATTATTTTATTTGTTATTTTTTATTTTATTATTTATTTATTTATTTATTTGATATTTTATTGTATATTATTATTATTATTATTATTATTATTTATTTTATTTAATTTTACTATTTAATTTTTGAATTTATTTATTTTATTTTATATTTTTTATTTAATTTAATGTTATATTATTTTATTTTATTATTTATTTTATTTTATGATTTATTGTATTTTATATTTATCATATTTAAATTAATTAATTAATTTTTTTTTATTTTTTATTTTTTATTTTTTTTAGTAATATTAATTTTATTTTATTTTAGTAATATTAATTTTATTTTATTTTAATATGTATTTATTCATTAATTTATTTTATAATTTTTTATTTTATTTAATACAATTTTATACATTTTTATTATTATTTTTCCTGATCTTGATGGCTCGTTTCAATACTGCGAGTTCACATTTGCTGTGTTCTCTGTAATCTCATTGACTCATTTCTGGGCGTACGCTGCTGATGATCTCTTGTATGTTCTGGTAATTGGATTATGTCAGTGTTTGGATGCAGTTCTTGCACTGTTGTAATGCAGTTTGTCCATCTGTTTGGATTTGTCATCGGGCTGGAACGAGTGTTTCTGAGACGAATGCTGTTGTAGGATCCACTCACAGATACACATGTGCTGGTGTTTGTTAAAGTGACCATCACTGATTGGCTGTCCTGTAGGAAATGCTTGAGTTTTCCTCTCTGTGTGATTTTCAGTGTAGTTTCCTGGTGTTTTAGTGCTTCTCCTCAAATGACCTCCTGAAACAATGGCTGGCCCGGATGATGTATATGCTGCTTGGTCACGGTGCTGACCTCAGGGTGAAACCCTCTGGCTTGCTTGGTTTTATTCATTTTAATTTACATTTATCTTTGTTTTGTTAGTTTATTTTTTTATATTCATTTAAATTAATTAAATTACACTAGAAATGGTAAATCTGTAAATATTAGTAAGAATTTCACTGTACAATTACTTAAAAAAATAATAATTTGCATCTGTCTTTGTTTTGTTAGTTTATTTTTTATATTTATTTAAATTAATATATTAATTTACACTAAAAATAATAGGCAACGTAAGTTTATTTATTTAGCACATTTCATACACAGTGGCAAGAATAAAAAAACAAATAAAAAAAGTGATTAAAAACAGATTAAAATGTGTTCAAACAGGTTATAAAAAATGAAAAAGAAAAGAAAAACATAATAGTGCGGATGTAGCACAGTGCTCATTCAGTAAAGGCACAGCTAAACAGATGTGTGTTCAATCAGTCTCGATTTGAATGTGTCTAATGTTGGAGCACATCTGATCATTTCTGGAAGCTGATTCCAGCAGCAGGGGGCGCTGTTAGTAGCTGAAGGTGGATACACCCTTCTTTGACTGAACTCTTGGACTTTCTAGTTTGTATGATCCTAAAGATCTGAGTGATCTGTTAGGTTTGTATTCAGTGAGCATGTCTGTAATGTATTGAGGTCCTAGGCCATTTAGTGATTTATAGACAAGTGATAATACTTTAAAATCTATTCTGAATGTAACTGGGAGCCAGTGTAGAGACCTCAGGACAGGTGTGATGTGCTCTGATTTCCTGCTTCTGCTTAGAATCCTGGCCGCAGCGTTATCTTTTTGGGAAGGCAAGTGAGGAGTCCGTTACAGTAATCCACTCTGCTGCTGATAAAAGCATGAACAAGTTTCTCTAAGTCTTCACTGGAAACAAAGCATCTGATTCTTGCAATGTTTTTGAGATGATAGTATGCTGATTTACTAACTGCTTTGACATGACTACTGAAACTCAGATCCAGAGTCACACCAAGTTTCTTGACCTTATTTTTTGTTGTTTGACCCTTAATGCCAAGGTACGCATTCACCTTGAGAAGCTCATCTCTGTTCCCAAATGCAATGACTTCCGTTTTCTCTTTGTTTAACTGAAGAAAGTTTTGGCACATCCAACTGTTCATTTGATCAATGCATCGGCAGAGGGTGTCAATAGGGCTGTAGTCATTAGGCAGTAAGGCTAAGTAGGTCTGAGTGTCATCAGCATAGCTGTGGTAGGAGATTTGGTGCTTTCTCATTATTTGGCTAAGAGAGAGCATATAAAGGTTGAACAGTAAAGGTACCAGAATCGAGCCTTGTGGGACTCCATTATTTATTATTTATTCATATTTATAAATCTATAAATATTAGTATAAATGTTTTTTTCAATATAGATATTTATAAAAATGTATGCATGCTTTCAGAACATTGTAAAATAAAAAAAAAAATTTTTATAAATACAAATGTGTATATTAATGTTTATTAAAATGAATGATAGTAAAAAATAAAAGTATTAATTGTTTTCTTCAATATGCCTTTGAATGCATTTTATGAAAATATACACTTATTATTAGTACAATTTTAAATCAATTTATTATAAACTATCTAAATATTGTATAATATTTGAGGATAACTGTAAATCTAATTTAGGCGAATATAAATATTTTGCTTGTGAATAAGTCATATTTTTTTTCTTTTAATATTGCACCCCTTTGAATAAATTATATCAAGTCATTCATTCACCATTTACATGTGTATTTTTGGATAAAACACTTGTTAGTGTTAATTATTAGTGTAAATGAATAAAGATGTGTATTTCATAAGAATGTGTATGCGTCTATGTAAGTCTATTATAGAAAATAACTTACCATTGCACATTTTCATGTGTACATATTTTTCATATTTATAGAAAAATGATTAAAAAAAAAAAAAAAGAATTAATACAAATTTACTGAAATTATAATTGTACCGTTTTATTTTTACAGATTTACATACTTTTGCATATAATATTTGTATTATATGAGCAATTCCAGAGTAAAATCTCAGTAAAATCTCAAAACATAAATTGACAGAGGAAGTATATGTTGACATTATATTGAAACATCTGTTTATATTTTTCAGAACAACTCGTCACAGAGTTGTGGGAGCAGAATTATATAAATCGGTAAACGTTTTTTATATTTTAAATGAGGAAAATAAAGATGCGTTATGGATGCGACAAAAAAAGTCTGCAAGTGTACAGTAAACTATATACTTTGTAGAAATTCTGTGAATTAAACTTCACAACCCAAAAGAAATGATGCTAATCAAAAGGAGAAGAGTTTGCTCACTATAGAACAAACATGACTGATTTTATTTGATTTGACATTTTTGGATTTATGAGAAAAAAAGTGCTGTTATGGATGTGACATCTCTCTGTTATGGATGTGACCAATGTGAAATTGCCACTTGTGGGACTTTGGTAAATCAAATATAATTGTTTGAAAATATTGACGGAGACATTTTTGAGTATTTTTAAAGCACTGTAAAATACAAGCCTACACAAAAAAAAGAAAAGGCCCCACAAGCTCATCTTTGATGATACCAGCCCAAACCAGTACTCCACCTCCACCTTGCTGGCGTCTGAGTCGGACTGGAGCTCTCTGCCCTTTACCGATCCAGCCACGGGCCCATCAAGACTCACTCTCATTTCATCAGTCCATAAAACCTTAGAAAAATCAGTCTTGAGATATTTCTTGGCCCAGTCTTGACGTTTCAGCTTGTGTGTCTTGTTCAGTGGTGGTCGTTTTTCAGCCTTTCTTACCTTGGCCATGTCTCTGAGTATTGCACACCTTGTGCTTTTGGGCACTCCAGTGATGTTGCAGCTCTGAAATATGGCAAAACTGGTGGCAAGTGGCATCTTGGCAGCTGCACGCTTGACTTTTCTCAGTTCATGGGCAGTTATTTTGCGCCTTGGTTTTTCCACACGCTTCTTGCGACCCTGTTGACTATTTTGAATGAAATGCTTGATTGTTCGATGATCACGCTTCAGAAGCTTGGCAATTTTAAGAGTGCTGCATCCCTCTGCAAGATATCTCACTATTTTTGACTTTTCGGAGCCTGTCAAGTCCTTCTTTTGACCCATTTTGCCAAAGGAAAGGAAGTTGCCTAATAATTATGCACTCCTGATATAGGGTGTTGATGTCATTAGACCACACCCCTTCTCATTACAGAGATGCACATCACCTAATATGCTTAATTGGTAGTAGGCTTTGAGCCTATACAGCTTGGAGTAAGACAACATGCATAAAGAGGATGATGTGGTCAAAATACTCATTTGCCTAATAATTCTGCACTGCCTGTACATAATATAGATATGTAGATGCTTTTATTTTGTGTAATGTGCAGATTTATACGTAAGATTTTTACACGCACACACGCACATAAAAGTGAGTGTTACACAATTTATTCAGGTTGTCCCAATACAAATTGACTAAGTTAACCTAACAAATCTAAGTGGATTGAACATAAAACAATGAAGTTGTCCCCCAAAAATCTCAAGAATTGTTTTGTTTAAAGGGCACCTATGATGAAAATCCTCTTTTTAAAGCTGTTTGGACAGGACTTTGTGTAGGTATAGTGTGTCCACGGTCATATTGGAGTGATAGAAACACAATAAGTCTTTTTTTTTTAAATGTCCTGATCTCTCCCATTTTAAGGCCAAACGCAACTTGACGTAGGAGTGCGGTTTCCCCGCCCACCGAATTGATTGACAGCCACATATTAACAGGTCTCCGTAGTAACGCGTATAATCATATCAACAAGACAGGACGTGCGCAAAACAACCAGGATTAAAAGATCTGTTGAGCTCTCTGTGATCATCAGTCATCATCAAATGTGATCAAGAGTGAGTTTTAAAACATTTTTAAAACGGCGCATGTTTGTAATGAATTAAAGCGATTTTACCAGCTTTACTTCATCACCACAGCCGCATAACAGTACAATTATAAAGGAAGAGATATCCATACAGAAGTGGACATCAACCTGTATCCTGTCACTTTTGCTGTGCAAAAACAGTGCAAAGTTAAACGCTCTTGCTGTATGTGTGTCTGTGTGAACTTTGTAACAACATTGTGTGAAAGAAAGGCTTGAATTAACTCCACAACAAATGCATTAAATAATCATTGGTAAAGTCCTTACTGTAGTAGGGTTGGGCGATGTTGACCAATTTGGCATCGTACGATGTCTAATGTGAACATCGGCGATGGACGATGGCATCGTCGTCGTAGGCGGGGTGGGGGTCTTTGTTGTTAAATATCAATTAATTCATAACGAATTTAATAATTGTAGCCCACCGTTTTCACTACCTGACCCACATGGTCTTTGCTTTTACCCATGACCAAACCATAAATAAATAAAGTTATACACAAATTACCACTTGTCAATCACTTTTTTCCGCAGGACTCTGGCATGAATAGGCAGAGTGATCTGTGTCATTATGGCTTTTTCCCACAGATGGTGGCGGAGACGAGACGAGACGAGAGTTCGTCTGGAGTTCACTGTAATTTGTATTGTGATTAATGATAACTTCCTTATTTTATTACTATTATTATGAGGAAATAATAACAAGTAAAGATGCTAGGGCTCGACCGTTTTGGTCACACTTGCGCCCGAAATGTTATGCGACCTAAAATATATATTTGAAAGCATTTGTGCTAGTGCATAAATTGTTGCCGTGCAACCTGTTTTCACTGCAAAATCCTCACCGCGTGCGCAGATTTAGGAAACATTTATGCAGAATGCATCTTTGCACCTAAAGACGCCAAACGCAGCGCTCAGGAACAGATTAAAACAGTTGCCATGTGAACTTGCTGAAGTAAAAAAGCCCGCAATGCTTGCCCCGCCTTTGTGCTCTTCTTATTGGCCCGCTGCTCTAGAACTGAACGCGAATGGATTGGTTAATATCAGCTGTCAATCACTCAGTCAATGCCTTCTGCCTTCACATGACAGGAGCTACAACTGCGGAAATGTGACGCGCGGAAGAAGAGAGAATGAAAATAACACTGACAGATTTAGTTTTAGAAACCCTAAAGTTACTAATAATGGCACATCTTATTAGACTTATTAGTCTTATTATCCTCACGATGCTGTCAGCCGTGCAAGCAGCAGCTATAAGTATAATATAACACTGCTCATGATATGACCGTTATTGCTATTAAGATGACATGCAAATAATACGTTATATGTCAATATAAATGTGGGGCGATGGATTGCGATGCCAGCTCAGCATCGTGAAGTTTATCGGTGATGGACGATGGCATCGTCTATCGGCCCAACCCTATACTGTAGTATTTCTCACAAACGTTACGTGAGATCTGCTTCCTTCATGTCTGTCTGTTATCTGAGGCAGCCGAGGTAGAGATTGAGGCACACGCTGACAGGCACGTGGGAACAGTGGGTGTGGAGAACTAGCATTAAAGGCACAGTTCACAAAAACAATTACAAGATGCTCAGAGCTGAAAAAACTGAGCGGAAACTTTACAGACACATTCTGGAGACACAAAGACTTATATTAAATCTGGATAAAGGGGTAACCTAGGTGCCCTTTGAAGCTCATTTTACATAAGCAGTTTTGAGTGTGTGTGTATATGAAAGAGTAGAATAAAAAATAAATATACTTGTTTATATAGCTTTTTTTTGTACCATTGTGTTTTAATATACACACTGACAAGTCTAAATATCTTAACTGTAAGACGGTTAGCGTTGTAGATTTATTTCTGGTTTTGCTTCTGATCTTTGGCTTTGCTCTTCTGTGTGCTGAAGTTCATCACCATTTCTGATGTTTGCAAAACAGACTGATAGTGTGAGAGAGACAGGGAGCGGCTGGATAAACACACACACACACACACACACACACACACACACGCACTGCAGATCTCTTCTTTTCTCCTGTGTTCACTACAGAGTGCTCACTAAACACAAATGAAGACAAATCTGTTGTATTTTCTCTTTGGTAATGAGTGTGTAAGATAATATTTGCATTATACATGCATTGCATTGGGTTGTGGCTCAGTGGTTAGCACTGTGGTCTCACGACAAAAAGGTTGCTGGTTCGAGTCCTGGCTGGACCAGTTGGCATTTCTGTGTGGAGTTTGCATGTTCTCCCCGTGTTGGCGTGGGTTTCCTCCGGGTGCTCCGGTTTCCCTCGAAGTCCAAACACATGCGCTATAGGTGAATTGATTAACTAAATTGGCCGTAGTGTATAAGTGTGTTTCCAGTACTGGGTTGAAGCTGGAAGGGCATCCGCTGTGTAAAACATGCTGGATAAGTTGGCGGTTCATTCCACTGTGGCGACCCCTGATAAATAAAGGGACTAAGCAGAAGGAAAATGAATGTATGACTTTTTAATTTAGTGTTTTATTGTCTGTTGGTTTGTAGTGAATCATGTTGATGTGGTAATTTACTGTCACATTTCCATTCATCCCACAGTTCTGCTCTTTCCTGCTGCTTGAGGTGAAATGCTGAATCATGCACACACACACACATTACTCCACCCCATCTCTATATTTATTTGTCTAGTCTGTAATAGGCTGCTTTGCCCAAGCAAACACTACTTCTATTGCTCGTGTACTCTGTGCTGCTACAACTCTGATAGTATAGCATTACTGATGGTTGTGAAGGTCAACCTTATTCATGTATAATTTCTGATGTGTTAATTTCCTTTTCAAAATGGTAAAATATGTCCAACTTTTTGTTCTTTTTTTAATGATATATCCACTTGTGCAGTTTATCACTTATTTAATTTTTTGATTTTGTTCGTATTTTTATTCATTTGAAATGATTAATAAATACTTGAACCTTTATTAGGTTGTATGTTTTGTTTTTTGTTCACTACTTATTTGCCTGTTCACTTACTTTAATAGTTTATTTAATTTATGATTCTTCATAATTTTTTTTAATAACTTTATATTTGTTTTTTTTTTCTTTTTTTCTTAATTTATTTAATTATTTGCTGTTTTTAAATTAATTATTTAGAAGCTTAAATTTTCACGTCTTTGCTTAATTTTTCCTATTTTCTTTTTATTTATCCACAATTACATTAGTTTTATAATTTAATACATATTTTTGTAGCAATTGCAGTTTTAGTTTTTAATTTTATAGTACTTTAATTTCTTGTTTCAGAACATTCATTCATTCCTTCATTTTCTTTTCGGCTTAGTCCCTTTATTAATCCGGGGTCGCCACAGTGGAATGAACCGCCAACTTATCCAGCACATTTTTTACGCAGCGGATGCCCTTCCAGTCGCAACCCATCTCTGGGAAACATCCATACACACTCATTCACACTCATACGCTACGGACAATTTAGCTTACCCAATTCACCTGTACCGCATGTGTTTGGACTGTGGGGGAAACCGGAGCACCCGGAGGAAACCCATGCGAATGCAGGGAGAACATGCAAGCTCCACACAGAAACGCAAACTGACCCAGCCGAGGCTCGAACCAGGCTTCTTGCTGTGAGGCGACAGCACTACCTACTGCGCCACTGCATTGCCGGTTTCAGAACATATGAGTTATAATTGTGACTATTATGGTTGTTATTATAATTGCTATTACTATTATTGTTGTCAGGGTTCCTATGCGTGTTGAAAGTACTTGATTATTCTTACTTAACCTTTGTTCCTTTTCCAAACAGACAGCAAAGCAATTGTGGATGGGAACCTGAAGCTGATCCTGGGTCTGGTATGGACCCTCATCCTCCACTACTCCATCTCCATGCCCGTCTGGGAGGATGAAGATGATGATGAAGCCAAGAAACAGACACCCAAGCAGAGACTGCTGGGCTGGATCCAGAACAAAGTGCCCGACCTCCCCATCACCAACTTCAGCCAGGACTGGAGGAACGGCAGGGCTCTGGGGGCTCTGGTGGACAGCTGCGCACCAGGTCAGGTCCACAGTTCATAATTAACAGACATTGTTCCTATATTTAATGTATTAGTGATAAAGTACATCAAGAAGGTTGTTATCACAGAATAAAGCCTGACGGGTTTATCAGCAGCACACTGTTGTATAAAATTGAAGGGTTTTTTCTGCTGATTTTCAACCGTCTGAATGTACTTTATCACGCTTATTATATGACTACTTGCCAAAAACATAAAAATTAGACAAAACATTGTTCTGAGCTGTAGTAGTTTGTTAATTAAATAAACGCAAAGCCGACAGAAGCGAAAACAGCTGATGGAGTATACACTAACCTGCACATTATTCAGGCACACGGTGGAGACAAACAGTCAAAAACACAAAGCTGACAGAAACTAAAACAGCTGATGGAGTATACACTAACCTGAGCATTATTCAGACTAGGGCTGGACAATAATTCGATATCAATATATATCGCGATAGATTTTTTTTCAATAACGATGATATGATTTTTAAACCCATTTCCGATATTTCGATATAAATTTGCATATATATAAATATATATATTGTTATTTATATAAGATCTTATACATGTATCACTTGTCACTGAATGACGTTCAGTGCTCAGCCGTCAGAAAGAGAGTGATCTGATCTCACATTACGTGATGACGAACTACACAGACACGCTGCCAGCGCTCAGCACAGCAGTTGGTTAAGCTGCGCCGCAACAAGTTTTAGCTACAAAATGAGTGCTCTGAATACAGATGCGAATGAACAAGCTTCCACAAGTAAGAATGCAGACGAAATAGTTGATAAGGAAAGACTAATGCAGTGGTGTGGAAGTGGTTCGGCTTTTTAAGTTCAGATAAACTTAGTTTCGGTGCTCTGCAAAGTGAGCCAGAGAGTATAGCTGACTAGCGGCGGCAACACATCAAATCTGTTTCACCATTTGAAGCAGTTCCACCCGATAAAACATACTGAGAGTCAGAGTTCAGTAAAGTTAGCAACAGATTCGCAGATTCGTCTTTTCCGGATCAATAACTCATGACCGAAACATTGTTCCTACACAAATAGCACTTTTTTTCAAACTGTCGCAATGTATACAACCACCTACAACCTTATTTTCCTAAAAATGAGCTTTCCTACGCACTGGACGCATTATATTGATCTCTATGCGCAGGTGGCAAAGAGACCGATCCTTAGGGACCGTCTACAAAGAGCAAAACGCAAAAACCAATACTACAAAAGCTGTCAATAACTTCCCTCTAACTCATTATACTGCCATCAAACTCAGATCACACGTCACTGCTGTCCTGCTGGTTAGACTACAACACTTATTTTTCTAAAAAACTATTTTGGACATTTTTTATGAATTTTTATTATCAAACATATTTAATAACTGTACTGTGTAGGAACAATGTTTCGGTCATGAGTTATTGTTCCATAAAATACGAATCTGCGAATCTGTTGCTAACTTTACTGAACTGAGAGAGTCAGAAGATGAGGCAACATAAAAGTTTAAGCCAACCTGTGGCCTCACTTCGCTTATCAACACGTGCATATACATCTATAAATCACTCGCATATACACCTATACTATTGAATGTTCAAAACATGTATGAAATCTGCGCATATACATATAAACTTGATGCATGCATACACCCACATATGCATATAAACTCGCCGATCCTTGCATATACTCCCACATTAACACACGCACAAACAAACTCGATCCTTGCATAAACACCAAAATTAACACTCACATACACAAACTCGCTGCATGCTGGCATATAGCACTCGCGCACTTACAAAATAAAACTCACAAACATATTTATCAGGAATCAGGTTATTGCAAAGCTGATGAAGTAGAAAGAAAGTGATCAATAGAGCTATTAAATCTGTTAAATAATGAAAACGTGTTATATAAAATATTAGTCTATATAAATAGACTATTTAAAATATATAAGAGATATTTATGTTAAACCTTTCAATTTAATGAGGTAATTACATACACAAATATAAATAGACAGATAAAACCCTTAAAGGACGTTCAAGATGAAAAGCAATTAGAATTATGAATATACTCAAACAACTCTTCTATTGCAAATATTAATGTAGCCTTTACTCTTTATGATTTTTTATTATTATAATTATTATTCTTTTTCTATGTTTTTTTACGATGTGGATGTCATGATTGTAAGATTATGGTATTATTTTGATTGTTAAATATTCAGCATATACAAAAAAAAAAAAAACACTGATAAAAGTTTCTGTTCATCACGTTGGTCAAGCTAACTCCCACGAACTGTCTATATATTATAAGCGGAGTCTGAGAGTTTTATTTATTTGATAGTTTATTTCACATTTCTTGTTTGTAAAGGCTAAATACAAATAAAAAGTCAACAAATTTTTTTGTACTGTTTTTATTTTTAAAAAAAGTTATAAGAGTCTGGAGGTATTATCGACTTTGCAAATTCACTTTGCAGACATTTGTAGGTACAGACATCCATTGTGTGCGTTCTTGGCAGTTTTTCCTTTCTTTTTAATATTGTCCATATCGATATCGGAATTATATCGTATCGACCGAAATAAAAAATATATCGTGATATAAATTTTTGCCATATCGTCCAGCCCTAATTCAGACACAAGATGGCGCCAAACAGTCAAAAACACAAGGCTGACAGAAACAAAAACAGCTGATGGAGTATACACTAACCTGCGCATTATTCAGACACAAGATGGCGCCAAAGTCAAAAACACAAGGCTGACAGAAATAAAAACAGCTGATGGAGTATACACTAACCTGAGCATTGTTCAGACACTAGATGGCGCCAAACAGTCAAAAACACAAGGCTGACAGAAACAAAAACAGCTGATGGAGTATACACTAACCTGAGCATTATTCAGACACAAGATGGCGCCAAAGTCAAAAACACAAGGCTGACAGAAATAAAAACAGCTGATGGAGTATACACTAACCTGAGCATTATTCAGTCACAAGATGGTGCCATAGTCAAAAACACAAAGCTGACAGAAACTAAAACAGCTGATGGAGTATACACTAACCTGTGCATTATTCAGACACAAGATGGTGCCATAGTCAAAAACACGAAGCTGACAGAAACTAAAACAGCTGATGGAGTATACACTAACCTGTGGATTATTCTGACACAAGATGGCGCCAAAGTCAAAAACACAAAGCTGACAGACACTAAAACAGCTGATGGAGTATACACTAACCTGTGCATTATTCAGACACAAGATGGCGCCATACATTCAAAAACATAAAGCTGACAGACACTAAAACAGCTGATGGAGTATACACTAACCTGAGCATTATTCAGACACAAGATGGCGCCAAACAGACAAAAACAAAGCTGACAGAAACTAAAACAGCTGATGGAGTATACACTAACCTGAGCATTATTCAGTCACAAGATGGCGCCATACAGTCAAAACACAAAGCTCACAGACACTAAAACAGCTGATGGAGTATACACTAACCTGAGCATTATTCAGTCACAAGATGGTGCCATAGTCAAAAACACAAAGCTGACAGAAACTAAAACAGCTGATGGAGTATACACTAACCTGTGCATTATTCAGACACAAGATGGTGCCATAGTCAAAAACACGAAGCTGACAGAAACTAAAACAGCTGATGGAGTATACACTAACCTGTGGATTATTCTGACACAAGATGGCGCCAAAGTCAAAAACACAAAGCTGACAGACACTAAAACAGCTGATGGAGTATACACTAACCTGTGCATTATTCAGACACAAGATGGCGCCATACATTCAAAAACATAAAGCTGACAGACACTAAAACAGCTGATGGAGTATACACTAACCTGAGCATTATTCAGACACAAGATGGCGCCATACAGTCAAAACACAAAGCTCACAGACACTAAAACAGCTGATGGAGTATACACTAACCTGAGCATTATTCAGTCACTAGATGGCACCAAACAGTCACAAACACAAAGCTGACAGAAATAAAACAGCTGATGGAGTATACACTAACCTGCGCATTATTCAGACACTAGATGGCGCCATACAGTCAAAACACAAAGCTGACAGACACTAAAACAGCTGATGGAGTATACACTAACCTGCGCATTATTCAGACACAAGATGGCGCCATACAGTCAAAACACAAAGCTGACAGACACTAAAACAGCTGATGGAGTATACACTAACCTGCGCATTATTTACACAAGATAATACACAAGATGGCGCCAAACAGTCAAAAAAACAAAGTTTACAAACAAAAATGGAAAGATGACAAACAAATCCAGCTGAATGGAGAATATACTAACCTACATATTATTAATTCACAAGATGGTGTCAAACCGTGAAAAAACTATCTAAAACAGGGGTGTCAAACTCAGATCCTGGAGGGCCGCAGCCCTGCACAGTTTAGTTCCAGCCCTGCTTCAACACACTTACCTGCAGGTTTCAAACAAGCCTGAAGGACTCAATTAGTTTGATTAGGGTTATTAGGGTTAGGAACTAGGGTTGGAACTAAACTGTGCAGAGCTCCGGCCCTCCAGGAACTGAGTTTGACACCTGTGATCTAAAACAATCAAACAGCATTATGATGATTACCTTACAACAAGAAACAAGAGAATCTGATACCGTCATAAGCCTAGCTCGTAATGAATATCTCCAGCATCATTGGTGGCAGAAAGGTGTTAGTATGCAGAGCACTTCATTCCTGAGTTTATGGGACAGCTGGATTCATTTGCTCTGTTTGTCTGGATACAATAATTTAACCACAAAACACAGCTGTGAATGAGTGTTTACAACATTCATGTGTCTTTATTTGTTTATCAGTTGGCGAGAGGAAACATTTTAGTGCATGCTTTTGTGCTTTATGATCTTTAGAAGATACTATAAATGTTGCAACTGGTTATTAAAGCCCTAGCAACCACCCTAACATGTTATATAATTAGAAATGAGTTATTAAAACAATTTTGTTTAGAAATGTGTAGAAATCTGTTAAACAGAAATTAGGGAAAAAATATACAGGAGGGCTAATAATTCTGACTTCAACTGTAGATGTTAAAAAATATCTATATCTTTGGTGTTCAGGCCTGTGTCCTGACTGGGAGATCTGGGACTCGGAGAAGCCTGTGGATAACGCCACAGAGGCCATGCAGCTCGCTGATGATTGGCTGGGAATCCCACAGGTGAGCCGGAACTTTGGTCTGGGAGTGGGATGGGACAAGATTTCTTTCTGTGGGAGTGGGACGGGACAGGAGTGAAAATCCACTCCTCGTCAATCTGCTGAGATACGGATTGAATGTTCTTTGTCCACTCGAGGGTGTGATTGAAAAATGTCTTGTTTTCTTTTACATTCAGCACACATGCCGCAGCTCAATATTTTATTTGTTTATTTTTTATTTTATTTAAATATTTTATTCATTTAATTAATTAATTATTTTTTCATTTAAATTTTTACATTTAAATTTTATTAATTTTATTTTAATTTTTCATTTAATTTTTTATTTACTTTTTTATTAAATTTATTTTTGTTATTTTATGCTCTGCATTATTGGAGTAAGCATTTAAACAAGCCAAACTCTGTGCAGCAGCTCAATTGTTTTATTTATTTATTTTATAAAAAAAAATATTTAATTTATATTTAGTTTTAAATTTTAAAAATATTTTTTATTTACATTTTTTTATTTAATTTATTTTAATTTTGTTATGCTATGCTGTGCTATGCAGTGCAATATATGAGTAAGCATTTAAACAAGCTACACTCTGCAGCAGCTCGATATTTTATTTATGGTTTTATTTATTTATTTTTTTGTTTATTTAATTAAAATTTTTAAATGTAAATTTTATTTTATTTATTTATTTTATTTATATATTTATTTATTTATTTATTTATTTTTTAGATTTAAATTTTTAATTAAATGTTTTTATTTACTTTTTTTAATTTTATTTTATGCTATGTTATGCTATGCTATGCAATAGAGTAAACATTTAAACTAGCCAAACTCTGTCCACTCGGGTGGGATTTAAAAATGTCTTGTTTTCTTTTCCATTCATGCAGCAGCTCAATATTTTATTTATTTCATTTTTGTTAATTATTTTTTACGTTTTATTTTATTTTATTCATTCTTTATTTTGTTTTGTTTTATTTTATGAAGTATCTGAGTAAGCATTTAAACAAGTCAAACTCTTTCCACTCAGGTGGGATTAAAAAATGTCTTATTTTCTTCTCCAGTCATGTAGCAGCTCAATACTTTATTTATTTAATTTTTTTCAAATTATTTTTTATTTTTTCATTTTATTTTGTTTTATTTTATTTTATAAGCATTTAAACAAGTCAAACTGTCCACTCGACGGTGTGATTTGAAAGGTGTCTTGTTTTCTTCATTCATGCAGCAGCAATTTTTTATTTGAATTGTTTTTTTATTTAATTTAAAATTTTACTATATTAAATTTTATTTTACTTTTTATATTTGAATTTTAATGCAATTTTCTAATTTAAACTTTTTGAATTTTTATATAGTTTATTTATCTTTATTTAAATTAAGATTTGTACTTTTTTTTTTTTTTTTTAAAGTAAGCATTTATACAAGGCAACGCTGTCCACTCGAGGGTGTGATTGAAAAATGTCTTGTTTTCTTCTCCATTCATTCAGCAGCTCAATATTTTTTATTTTTTATTATAATTTTTGTTTTTATTGAATTAAAAATTTTACAATTAATTTTATTTGCATTTTTATCATTTTTAATTGAATTTTCTTATTTGCATTTTTAATAAAATTTTAAATAATTTTTTTTTATTGAATTTTTAAAGTTCCCAGAGATTGGTTGCGGCTGGAAGGGCATCCGCTGCGTAAAATCATGCTGGATAAGTTGGCGGTTCATTCCGCTGTGGCGACCCCGGATTAATAAAGGGACTAAGCCGACAAGAAAATGAATGAATGAATGAATGAATTTTTAAATTGATTTTAATTTAATTTAACTTTTTAATTTTTTATTTAATTTAATTTTATGCAATATTTGAGTAAGCATTTAAACAAGCCAAACTCTCTGTCCACTCGAGGGTGTGATTTGAAAAATGTCTTGTTTTTTCTCTATTCATGCAGCAGCTCAATATCAGGCTCTGATAAGAATAAAGGAGGGCATGTGTTATATATGCAAACACACACTAGTAATTGCTGCAGTGTTTGCAGTGTGGTTAATATGGTACTCACCACACCTCAATCACACCTCAGCAAACACTCTCATCAATTATACGCATGCTTTTCTCATGACAGTAGTTTGTTCCTTGAAAACCTTAAGAAAAAGGAGTCTTCCTTTCTTATGGGAAATGGTGCAAATGACATTGTTCTGCCTAATCCTGATTGGATGGCGGCGGAGGACGAAGGATGAAAGTGAAGAGGGTTGGAAAGGGGGATGAGGGCGGTTGAGGAGGGAGATCGGCAAAATGAGGTGCCAGATCAGATTTCAGAGGTTCCGGATCCGCCGTGTTCCAGCGTGTTCCTGGTCATAACACAAAAAGAGACAATGGAAGCATGAGCTAGACTTTTTTGGTTCTGCTGCTGTTTTACTATCCAGACAGACACAGAAAATGAAAGAAGTTGAAATGTGGTAATTTTTGTGACATTTTGAATATGTTTGAGCATAATATTTGAGCATGTTTTTTCCACTACTTTTGCATAAGATTAGATAAATGATACTATTGTAATTGTTTTAATAAGTATTGTTTAAAGTTATCAAATTTGTGTCTTTTTCTTTTAATAATGAGTCCTTTAATTGAGCACTATCAAAATTTGTTACCTTTTTTTGTAATAAATTTATTTTAACCTTAATAGGTGTCATAACTGCCCCAGTTTGTACTTAAATGGCCCGTTTACACTCAGTGATACAGTACGGTACGGTACGGTACCGGTCACCTTTATTAGGCTTGGGTTTCCATTGCCAAAAGGGTACCAACAGACAAAGTTCCAGTTGACGTCATTCTCACTCGAGGAAATGTCTGCAGTAAAGCTGTACGGGTCGTTCACATATCATATGAGAAGCACTTCTTATAAAACAGATGCTTTATATACATAAATACTTCTGTATAAATGTTTATTACTAACCTTTCTATGAACATGATTTGATTATAACTGCAGATCTATGACAGTGTGAAATAGCCTACTGTAACATCTGCAATTATATAAAATAAATAAATAAATGCAACATATATGAACACATACAGACTCTTACAGTCTCCGATATGTTACCAATTGCAGAAAAACTACACACAGCATACATTTAGCCCTTATTTGAGTTCAAAAACAACACGCAAGATAGCCCACAGTCAGAGCAAACCTCTCATCTGTGTCTGTAATCTTCACCAGCACATGTAACCTCTGTTAGAGAGCAATTCTGTCATTCTGAGTTCATAATAGTCTAAAAGGTGATGATAATAGTAAGCATGGCAGTTTGTTCATGTTTTAGGTTGCTGAAAGAATCATTTGCTCCTTTTTGTTTTTTCCGGCGTCTCCTTTGTTTTTTCATGCGTCACTCTCGTGTTTGTCCGTTTCTGAAAGGATCAAGTGTCAAAAGCACTTCAATAATCACACGCACATTATCATCGTCAGCTCAAAGTTCGTTATTTCAAATATAGTTTTCGAAAACCGCGGTCTTGTGAACAAGTATGTGGCACAGGGTAGATTCTACTCTTCTTTTTGGCTTTGTGGCTGTTCATCAAGACGACGACAAGGTTTGTTTGAGCTCTGATCGACCATGGCTTGTTATTATATTTATATATTATTACGGTGTAATGTCTCGGCTGTGTATTTAAAAATGGCGGCTCCTTTTTTTTTTTTCGTTCTTCTGGCTTTTGCACAAGCTAGTGACGTATCTCTGTAAACCAATAGTGTTCAGCTGCACGTCTTGCTTCGCATTTTGGTACCCTTTTGTTGTGCTAGGTACCCTTTTGAAAGCGTACCCAAAAAGTGGTATGGTTTGCTTTTGGGTACCTTTTGACAGTGGAAACGGCCATAAAAGCATACCGTACCGTACCACTCAGTGGAAACGGGCCAAAAGATTTCTCATATAATTTGGTGTGTATTTTATTATTATTTATTTTTATTTTATTTATTTTGTTTATTATTATTATTATTATTATTATTTTTTTTTTTACAATATTGGAGTAAGAGTTTAATCTATAGAGTCAGTTTTGTTTTTGTTATTCAATCAAAATATTTAGTTTGAGAGCAAATCTAAATGTATTTTTATAATTTTTTTATTATTTTTGGGGGGTTTTCACCTTTAATGTATAGGACAGAGAATTGACAGGAAAGCATGGGGAGCAGAGAGAGGGGAAGGATCGGCATAGGACCGTGAGGCGGAATCGAACTCGGGTCACCATGAGCACCGGAGTGCATGTGTCGGCGCACCAACCACTACACCACTGGCGTCGACAAATCTAAATGCATTTTAATTAAATGTTTAATTATATTTTTAATTGCAAATAAAAACAATGTTAAAACTAGTGCTGGGCCGTTATCGGCGTTAACGTGCTGCTGCTAACGCGAGACTCTTATCGCGCGATAAAAAAAATATCGCCGTTAATCTATTCTCAAAGTTGGGTTGGGAGCTGGGTCTATTTTATGCAAGCTATGATGACTTTCACCTTGATATATTAGCGCGGATGTATACCTGACCGGTGAACCGTCTGACAAAAGAGTGCCTTTTTAAATCAAATCAGCAGGATGCCTGACTCTAACTGCAGTTCGGCAGTTTCACTAACTATGGGGTATTAGACGCAAATAAGGAGTAAGGACTGGTGAGAGTGTCATGGAATTTAATAACGCACGCCAAATGGTAAGAAAAAAACTTCCGCATTTCGTGATGTGTGTGTGTGTGTTTGTGTTTGTGTTCGCGGTCCTTTACTGATAGCCGCGTGTGGATCTTGTGGGAAAATATGGCGAAAGGTCCTAAAGACCGCAGTGTTTACTTCAATAATGCCACTAATATCTGCATACGTCTTAATTCCATTTCTGTTTAGTTCAGTTTTGACTTTAGTCGGTTTAAGATAATCAAAAATTGCTATTTAGAGCTTATGTAGGCCTACAGTTCAAAATTCACGTTTAACTGAATAAACAGTTAGTAAACACAAGTACATCTTATTGAACATCATTTATTTTCATCACCAATTATCATAGTAGAACAGTTTATCAAGCAGTTTGTGATGCATTTTGGAAACCGCAGATGAGCCCCTGGTTTAATGCGACACCCGGCTTGAGAAACCCGTTCTCAAAGACGTATAATTTGGGTAGCACACATATTCTGAATGCCTTCGGCAGAATTCAAATGAGCCATTTTAATCTAGATTAATCTTGATTTAAAAAATTAATCTATGCTCACCTATAGTTAAAACTATTTTATTTTTTAAAATACTGTAATTGATACTGCAATTACACCTTTAATGTACAGGACAGTAGAGAGTGTTTGACAGGAAAGTGTGGGGAGCAGAGAGAGGGGAAGGATCGGCATAGGGACCTCGAGTCGAGAATCAAACTCTGGTCGCCATGAGCACCGGAGTGCCATGTATCGACGCACTAACCATTACACCATTGGTGCCGACAATTAGCAATTAAATTTTATCATCAATTAAAATTGTTACTGTTAATTGAATGGACTTATTGAAATTCTTTGTGAATGACTATGAGTGTCTCTATGGAAACACTATGAGTGTGATTCTTGTGTCGAGTCTGGAAAGTTTAGCGTAATATATCGCTTACCTCAGGAGGGTGAGAATGGTGTTAAATTCATACTTGAAAGTGAATGGGAACGAGATCTCTTGGAGATTGGAGCGGGATGACCTTTTTTTGTTGGGATCTGGTGTGTTCATATTGCAGCAGTGTGTGTTGTAGTGTGCTTCGATATATTCTTCAAGTTGATCCAGGATAAAAGAAAAAATATATATAGTCCAGTTGCAATGATATTGTGTTTCACCCATAATTTTGGATGGGTGAAACACGAGGAGAAAAGTGGAGAAAAATAAGGGAAATAACACTGAAGTTGTTTGCTTGTCTAGCAGATGGATGCCTCCATTTTGGGTCATACCTCCCTCCCCCTCATTGATGATTTTGATAGAAAAAACAACATCCCAATGAAAAAACTTAGATTTATTATTTTTTTTATTAAAATATACTTGGTTTTGCTCTCAAAATATTTATTTAATTATTTATTTATTTATTTATTTTATTTTTTTTTGACTGAATAATAAAGAAACAAAGCTGACTCCATATTAATCAAGGCAATTCTCCACTAATTTCAACCCAGCATTGTGCCATCTTAAACCTTTGTCTGTCTGTCCAGGTTATTGCTCCAGAGGAGATCATTGACCCCAGTGTGGACGAGCAGTCAGTCATGACGTATTTATCTCAATTCCCCAAAGCCAAACTGAAGCCCGGAGCGCCTCTCAAACCCAAACTCAACCCAAAGAAAGCACGCGCATACGGTCCAGGTGAGATATCTATCAGTCTGTACTCTTATGTTTTTGTTTATATAGAAACGGCCAACGTTATCTTCAAAACACAGAGATGACTCTGAGCAACCACACAAATGCAGATCGTTGTCATTCCAGACTTTCAGGATTTGGTAATTCCCAAAAGTCTTGTCTGATGTGTTAGTATCGACTGAAGGAAATGGAGCAGAGCTGTCAGAAACTTTCTTAGACAGATGATGCATCACACTTTCATTATAAGATTGCTGTTTAGACAACATTTCATACTTGTGATGATCTGTGAAGTCTCACTTTCTGTTGATCTTTTGTCTATTGTTGTGCACTACTGATAAAGTTTGACATTTAGATTTTTATATATACATTTTTTTTTGCTTTCCAATTTAATCCATCTTCATTTCTCGAGCGCTTTTACAATGTAGATTGCGTCAAAGCATAGAAGTTCTAGTAGATTGAAAACTGAACTGACACAGTATCAGAGTTGAAGCGCATCCTCCGAAAGCAATCTTCATTGGCATGCTTCACTCTGTATTCTGATAACGATCACGCAACCATTATCCAAACTTGCACCAAAATCACATTTTGAAGGACATTATTTGACTTCGGGGACATACTGGGACACAGTTTCATGAGACTTTTGTGTACAGTGCAGAAATCGGAAGCATTCAGCTTTTATTTGGGTTCAAAGTGTAATTGCAGAATCTCGACAATTTCTCTAAATGTCTTATCCTTCGTAGGGATGTAGCAATTCACAGTGAGTCGGTTGAAAATTAGACTCGTTTGAGGTGCGCCTCAGCTTAACTGCAATGTAGACGAGAGCAGGCGGCTGCAGTAAGAGGAGGGCTCAAAAAATACATAAGAAGTCGGACCCTTCCAGAATCTCGCTGTTTTGTGGAGATCGCGTTCGCGTTTTTAATCGTAGATGAACGACCTCATGAAAAAAAAATGCTATGGTAATTTATAGTAAATATTATAGTGTTTTTGAACATGTTTTTTTCAGTATTGGGTTATGTTTATAGTTGTTGTGATACCAGAGCAACTATAGAATTAAAATTTGTACGATATGGCTCAAAAGTGGGCGATGCGGTGGCACAGTAAGTAATGCTGTCGCCTCACAGCAAGAAGGTCGCTGGTTCGAGCCTCGGCTGGGTCAGTTGGGATTTCTGTGTGGAGTTTGCATGTTCTCCCCGTGTTCGCGTGGGTTTCCTCCGGGTGCTCCGCTTTCCCCCACAGTCCAAAGACATGCGGAACGGGTGAATTGGGTAAGCTAAAATTGTCCGTAGTGTATGAGTGTATGGGTGTTTCCCAGTGATGGGTTGCAGCTGGAAGGGCATCTGCTGCGTAAAAACATGTGCTGGATAAGTTGGCGGTCATTCCGCTGTGGCAACCCCAGATTAATAAAGGGACTAAGCTGAAAAGAAAATGAATGAATGAATGAATGAATGTATGGCTCAAAAGCACTATATTGCTATAAAATACTATAGTATTTTTTTAATGTGAGATGTAATGCAATTGAAATATCACTGTTTTACAAAAAGATGGTCACAATCACAGAAGATGAACTACTTATTACTTAAAAGGGTGTAAAAAATATAAATCTGCATATAAATTTAATAAATTTAAATATAAATCTGCAAGATGCTTTTGAGCGACAGGTCATGACAAATGTTTGTTCGTTTGTTTGTTTTTCTGGGAATGTCCCTAGAATTTGGCATTTTATAGAACAAGTGGTCAATTTCTATAAATATTCTATAGTCATTTCAGGTCATTTATTTTCTGGGTCATTCAATTTATTTATTAAGGTATATAGGGACATACAGTTGAAGACAAAATTATTAGCCCTCTTATGTCGCACCACAAATGACCTCTACAAATTTTCCGTGACTAAATTAACTTCGGTGCCGGCGTCTGCGGTCTTGGGAAATCCTCACCTCTGTGTGATTTACAGCAGACAATGAAAATGTCACACTGATGTTATTTTTCCATTTAAGTGATTATATCCTCTCTAAAAGCGCTGAAAATAAAAACTCATTTAAAACCTGACACAGACACCCTTGTTTCCTCAATCACTCGTGTTCCCTGTAGAGGACTGCTGTTTTCAGTAGCAAATCAAATCTCTGTTTGGAATTTTTTATTTTTTGAGGTTTTGTACGTTTTGATTTAAACTGTAAACTAAAAGAAGTGTTTTAAGACCATTGCATTTGTGCCCAAAGTTAACCACAACTTTTTTTAGCAACATTTGCCTTTGCTTGTACTAATGATTTTACTAGTAAGTAAAAATGTCTTGCGGACAAATGAGTATAAGATCAGAAATTACAATTAATTAGTATTTTGGAGCTACAATATGATCTTTATAGCGTCTCCTTTTTTCTTTAATTGATTCTTTACCTAAATATACCTGATAAGATGATTCTTTATTAGTATTTGTTTACTTACATATTTACATTTTATTTACTTTATTTTTTTACTTATTCACGTATTTATTTATTTAAAAAGTGAATAAGTAAATAGGTCAATAAATATATAAGTAAATAAATAAAAAGGCAAATAAATAAAAATGAGTCAATAAATAAAAATGAGTAAATAAGAAGTAAACAAATCAGTAAGTACAGTTGAAACCAGAATTTTACATACACTGTAAAAAAAGGAACATAACTATTTAAAAAAAAAATTCTGATGGTAAATCATACTAAACGTTTACTATTTTAGGTCCTTTAGGATTACTTAAATCATTTACATTTGCTAAATGCCAGAATAATGAGAGAATTTTTTTAGAGAGAATTTTTTATTAATTTCTAGACGATCAAAAGTTTATACATTTCCTTGGTATTTTTTTTAGCTTTGCTTTTAAACTGTATAACTTTGGTCAAATGTTTTGGGTCTCCTTCCACAAGCTTATCACAATAATTTGAAGGAATTTTGACCCATTCCTCCTGACAGAATTGGTGTAACTGAGTCAGATTTGTAGGCCGTCTTGCTCACACAAGCTTTTTCAACTCTGCCCACAAATTTTCTATAGTATTGAGCTCAGGGCTTTGTGATGGCCACTCCAAAACATTCACTCTGTTGTCCTTAAAGCACATTTGAACTAATTTGGCAGTATGCTTGGGGTCATGGTCTGTTTGGAAGACCCATTTGTGGACAAGATTTAATTTCCTGGCTGATGTCTTGAGAGGTTGCTTCAGTATTTCTACATACTGTTCTTTCTTCATGATGCCATCTATGCTGTGAAGTGGACCAGTCCCTCCTGCAGCAAAACAGCCCCACAACATGATCCTGCCGCCCCCATACTTCACAGTTGGGATAGTGTTCTTAGGCTTGTAAGCTTTCCCCTTTGTCCTCCAAATGTAACACTGGTCATTATGGCCAAACAGTTCAATCTTAGTTCCATCAGACCACAGGACATGTCTCCAAACATTATTCTTTTTCCCAGTGTAATTTAGCAAATTGTAATCTGGCTTTTTTGTTGATTCTGGCTTGTTGATTTCCCCATGTTGTCACACAAGGAAGCAGTGTGTTTGAGGTTTTCCTTAAATACTATTCTACAGTTGTGCCTCCAATTAACTCAAATGTTGTCAATTAGCCAATCAGAAACTTCCAAAACCTTGACACCATCATCTGAGCTTTTTCAGTGGCATAATAATCTTATTGTATGTAAACTTGACTTTCAAGAAAAGTTATAACAATTTCTCAAAAAATATCTCTCTCATTATTCTGCTATTAAGCAAAACAGAAACAAATGTGATAATCCTAACCTACCTAAAAGAGAAAAAGTTTAGTCACATTAACATCTGACTTTTTTTTTTTTAAATGGTTATGTGCCTTTTTATACACTGTATCTGGTTACAACTGTAAATAAATAAAAAGTAAATAAGTCAATAAATATTTACTTATTTTCTTGTTTATTTGCTTGTTTTAGTTAGTTTTTGTTTATTTACATATTTTTATTTATTTACTTAAATGTTTACTTATTTAATGACTTGTGTGTTTGCAGGTATTGAGCCGACAGGTAACCGTGTGATGCGTCCGGCCGTGTTCACCGTGGACACATTCAGTGCGGGTCAGGGGCAGGTCATGGTTTATGTTGAAGATCCAGAGGGCCGCAGAGAGGAGGTCAAACCTGTGCTGAATGAAGGCAAGAAGACCTACAGCGTCACCTACGTCCCTCAGGTCATGGGGACACACAAGGTCAGATTCACTAATACACTGTAGCACTTCACTAACACATGCAGTGGGGAAAATAAGCATTGAACACGTCACCATTTTTCTCATGAAACATAGTTTTAAAAGGTGCTGTTGACTTGCAGTTTTCCTAGGATGTGGGTAACAACCAAATAAATCCATATATGTAAAGAGAACAAATCTAATTAGTTTACAAATGAAGTTATATGTAATAAAATGAAATGACACAGGGAAAAGTATTAAACAGATGAAAAAAGGGAGGTGTAGTTCAGCAGTGAAAGCCCAGACAGCAGCTGAAATCTCTCAGTAGTTCTTCAGTAACCCTCTGCCCTTCCTCGGTGTAAATGAATATCAGCTGCTTCAGTCCAACATCTACATTAGCAGGAGGATGAAGATGAATCCAGGGTGGACATTTCAGCAAGACAATGATCCAAAACACAGCCAAGGGGGACTCAAACCTATCCACAAGAACTCCCAAAATGCCCTCAAACTCCTTAATGTGTTCATTCAGAACAGTTTAATTGTATATAAGCCTAGTTGAAACCGTTGCGAATATGGGGAGGAAATTAGCTTTTTTTACAGAAGTTAAACCAAGTTATAAAATCTTCTTCACTTTTTATTTGCTGTATTTAAATATTAAATAAACCTACTATAGTTATTTAGTGATTTAAGAATCCACAGATCTATAATGGAAGCATTTAATTACTTTCGTGACTGTTTGTGCTCATTTAAGGCAAAATTGTTTGTGTTTGAAATAAAACATGCCAGGACGGACATGTTTACAAATTATTTAGTGTATTTGTCTGTTTAAAAACACACCAAAATCCAAAAGTCCACTCATAGCTTTAATGGAAATAAAGGGAATGCGGCAATTTTGATATTAATTTTAACGTGATTTCAAGCCAAAATAAAGCAAAAGCTTAATTCTCTTGCAATTATATCACATTTGAGATCGGCTCTTTGATGCTTCTACTTTCACTTTTCATAGATTAGAAATACGGGAAAATACTTCAACGGGATGATAGCGGGATAGCATGGTAAAATACGGGAGGGTTGACACGTACGCTAACACTTATTGCAGTACTTGAAGACTCGATTGACTAGCTATGTTTTCATTCAAAGATGCGAATTAGATTTATGGACAAAGCTGTATTATTGCATAAAACATTTGTAAATAAAGGAGCGTTTTCATCCAGTGAGTCAAAGACAACAAAATGGTCACTTCCTGATTAACTGGTGGCAAAGATCAGACAGAGAAATGTAGTTTTGTGTGGTAGGAGAAGGCACTCAGGGTCTTTTTTTCTTCTCTAATTACAGGGTGTCCGTGGGGTCTTAAAGTATTACAAGTTGATAAATCAAGTAAGAGAAAATTAAGGCCCTTAAAAGGTATTAAAAAGTCTTAATCCCAATTTTACAAGGTCTTAAATTTTGTTCAAACGTTGTCCAAAGTGTTTGACTCCAAAAAAGCATAAATATATTTATTTTCCTTAAAATATTTTCGGTGCGTCCGGCCAAGCTCCTCTTTCCGGGTGATGTCACGTAATTTGCGACAAACGCGGGCAGGGGATGTGACGCTCTCCACATATAGTGAAACTATAGAGCAGGGCTATTTAATTGGCGGCCCGCGGGTCAAGTTCGGCAATTTGTTCCGGCCCCCCAAATAGTGTGACCAAGACATCAGAAATAAATTTAGTTCAGTCGAAAAACGGCCGCCATAGTTATGAAGTGATGTGCATTTGTTCAATACAGCACGAGCTGCAATTAAAGGATGCGCAGATCGTGAGTTAACTAACATTAGCAACTAAGCAGTCGAAAACATTTGGATACTTAAGCTTAAAGGCTTCTCAACGCTGCGTTTCTATTGCATGGACCGAAACTGCTGCATCTTAACCAAGTTATGCCACCTGTGTGCTAGTTTAAAGTTCTAAGCTTATATACCAAGGATAATACGCACGCACACTGGATTAAATATAGCAGCTGGCCATTCACATATCGCATCTTTTCCGCGCTCAAGTTCGTTATTTCTAATATTAGAATATATGCCAATATGCACGCGCAAGCGGAGCGATGCGCTCGCGCCTTCCAGACGCACTGAGTAGAAAATATCTCATGCCATAGCAGTGAGAGTTGTGCGTGGCTTTCAGTGCAATGTAAACAAAAGATATGTTAGACGAATTATTAAAAATTATTAAATTGATTTTGTATGTATGAACGCAGATGATAACAACCGTTCATTTAAATACTTACCTAATATAAAGCTTAAATTAACAGTAGACGTGATAAACCATGATTATTCTTCAGACTATATAATCGTACAACCAAAATCTATAATCGTTGCATTCATAATTGTTACGCAGTTCAAAACATAACATATGAATGTGTCTGAATGTAGAAGAAGCCTACTTAAGCAATGCACTGCTTTTGTTGTGCTTTGAAGTACATTTACATGTTTGTAAAAAAAAAAAAAAAAAAGCCACATTGTGCAATGCAGGGATGTTATGTAGTTTCACAATACAATATATTAACGTTTTAATGTAGAAAAATACAACATGGGTGTCTTAAGGAGCAAAAATACAACATAAGGGCTCTTATATGCTGTTGTGTCATCACTTATATTGCAAGTCATAACCCTCCGGCCCCTCATTTGGGATGCTTTTCATGACCTGACCCCCATGACAAACTAATTGAATAGCCCTGCCGTAGAGCAAAACAGACGGCAAAATGGGATAATGCAAGTTTGCGTACTCCTGGTTGGAGAAAGATGAGTTTAAACAGTGTTTCTTTCAAGCTTATCTAAGTTCTGTTGCACGGTTGTGCTCCATTCATTTAACTACAACTGTTTATTAGCAACTGTTTATTAAGTTAAAGGTTTGATACTGATTAGAACTTGAAGTGGTGACGAGGTCTTAAAATATTCTGAGAAGGTCTTTAAAAAGTCTTAAAAAGGTATTGAAATTTCATTCAGGATTCCGGCATATACCCTGAAATACCCTGCTCCTCAGAAAATGAACGCAATGTGGTGACTTTTGGAGGTGTGAGACGCTCTTTGCAACTGCAGACAGATGCTCAAGACAGTTCTGGTGGTCATAATAATAATATAATAATAATAATTATACTGAACCACTGTGATGACAGACTTTAGCTGAGGGATTTTAGAAAGAGCAAAACATAATTTCAGATGTTTTACAATGTGCTGGAAGTGCTAATGCTTTTCCACTTTTACTATGATTCCCACAGCTAAATTCACTGTTGAAATGTTGTATTTCAGACGTTTGTCAGGTTTTTGTCCAAACTGCTTTTGTGTGTAGCACTAGTTTCTTACACATCAAATCCAAAGCCTTCTGTTATGTTTTGATGTGATTCTTGACTGTCGTAGCTGTGAAATACCTCAAATCATTCAGCGGAGTGATATGGAGCTGTAATGCCCTTAAAACCTGCCGGAACTACTTTAGCTGTACATTTATCTGAAAATAACGGCACACCTAAGAAAGCTCATCAGCCAATCAGAAATAAGCATTCAACAGCACTGTAGTTTAAGTATATAAAACAGATGACCTTCTGTTTCCATCTTTCAATGTTGCAATCCACAGGTTACTGTTAATGTATTGTTTTTTAATGTTTCATTCATACTGAACACTAGAAGGCGCCCTTGCGCATAAACTCTACATAAAGATTACAGAAGTTAAGGCTATCGCTGTAGCTAAAAGGATAAATTGATCACTCATTAAGATATTAAACTAATTATTGCAACAATGTATGGCTTACTTATGTTCTTCAAGCCATCCTGGTTGATTTTATTAAACATTTTGAGGGATGTAAACAATAACAATGGTCCTAACATATTTCCTGTTATACATATTTAATTTCCGTAGCTTCTGAAAATCCAAAAAGAGCCACATATTGATAAATAATGTTGTGATCGCTGTTATAATGCAAAGTTATGATTGAATTGCCTCTTGTTTCAATTATGCAATAGTTTGACAACAAGCTGGAAATGTTCATGGGCCAGTGACATCACCACATTGAAAATGGTCTAGAGCAGTGTTTCTCAACCACGTTCCTGGAGGACCACCAACACTGCATGTTTTGGATGTTGTCTTTGTCTGTCACACCCATTTCAGGTCTTTCAGTCTCTGCTAATGAGCTGATGATCTGATTCTGGTGGTCAAGGAGACATGGAAAATGTGCAGAGCTGGTGGTCCTCCAGGACCGTGGTTGAGAAACACTGGTCTAAAGGAATAATGGGTAACACTTTAGCTTAGGTCATGATTCATGCAATTAACTATTTAATTATTACCTGTCTATTATTAAGATATTAACTGTTCATAAGTAGTTTTAAAGTATGATCTTATTCTGCATTCCTAATCCTACCCAAAACCTAAACCCAATTTCTACCTGAACAACTAATTAGTACTCTATTAAGCTAGTAGTGTTAGTTAATGGTTTGTTAATACCATGAGTTGTGACCTAAGCTACAGTGTTACTCAATGTATGTTTCGAATGCAATGCTAATTAGCCCAGTCTTTATTACTGTATTGAATACCATGTAATCCACAGGTTACCGTTCTTTTCGCTGGACAACAAATCCCAAAGAGCCCGTTTGAGGTGAATGTGGACAAAGCCCAAGGAGACCCGACTAAAGTGACCGCTAAAGGACCCGGACTGGAGCCGCTGGGAAACATCGCCAACAAATCCACATTCTTTGACATCTACACTGCAGGTCTGAGTCTTCTAGCTGGAGTCAGAGCTCTTCTGTGTTATTAAAGAAAATATAAAGTCATAAAGCTGTCTGTTTGAATCAGGTGCTGGAGTGGGAGACGTGACGGCCGTCATTAAAGACCCTCTGGGTAATAAAAACACTGTGGAGGCTGTAATGGAGGACATGGGTGAAAACGTCTTCCGCTGCACATATAAACCAGTTCAAGCCGGTCCTCACACTGTCAACATCACATTCGGAGGCATCGCCATCCCGAAGAGCCCCTTCACTGTCAACATCGGCCCAGGTACGTTATTATACTGGCTGTAGACTTGATATTGACTTTTTTTTTTTTTTTTTGGAAATGTTCTCATTTTACTGCTCCTCTAGAGTTAAACAGTTGAATTTTACAATTTTTAATCCATTCAGCCGATCTGCGGGTCTGGCGGGAACTCTTTTAGCTTAGCTTAGCATAGATCATTGAATTGGATTAGACCATTTGCATCTTGTTAGAAAAATGAACAAAACTCTTTTAAAAAAAATGTATTTAAAGCTTGACTGTTCTGTATTTACATTGTGTGCTAAGACTGAAATAAAATGGATAGTTGTTATATTCTAGGATCATATGACTAGGAACTGTACTCTCATTCTGGTGTAATAATCAACTTACTGCCGTAACATGACTAATGATATTGCACAATGATATTACGCAACACCTAAAAATAGTTCCCAGCTAGGTAATAGTGCTGCTTAACCATTTATGGGCAGAAAAGTGAAGATTACAGACAGGAAAGTGTGGGGAGCAGAGAGAAGGGAAGGATCGGCAAAGGACCTCGAGCTGGGAATCGAACTCTGGTCACTGTGAGCACCTTAGTGCTTTGTCTCAACGCTCTAACCACTAGGCTATTGGCAAATTCCTTGATTATTATGCCAAATTAAGAGTATAGCAGGGCTATTCAATTGGCGGCCCGCAGGCCAAACCCGGCCCCCGAGGCAATTTGTTCTGGCCCTCCAAATAGTGTGACCAAGACATCAAGAATAAATTTAGTTCAGTCAAAAAACGGCCGCTATAGTTATGAAGTGACGTGCGTCTGTTCAATACAGCATGAGCTGCGCAGAGCGTGAGTCACCTGACAGTGGCGAGAGCAGCCAAATACATTTGAATATGTTTGTAGAAAAGGTTTTTTGTACAATGCACTGATATCGTTATTAGGGATGCAACGATTAACCGATTTCACTATTAACTGCGCTTTAATTCGTCACGGTTAATTAATCGTAAAGGCTTCTCTAAGCCGCATTTCTGTTCTGCCGCACGAAACGAAACTGCTGAACAAAGTTACGCCAAGTTGCCAATTGTGTGCTAGTTTAAAGTTCCGAGCTTGTCCACCGAAGCTAATACGCACGCACACTGTAATAACTAAAGCCGTTCCCATATCACGTCTTTCCCGGGCGCAAGTTTGTTATGTCGTAAGAATATATGCCAATATGCAGGCGCAAGCGGAGCAACGTAGAAAACGTCTCATGCTGTAGCGGTGAGAGTTGTGCTTAGCTTTCAGTGCAATGTAAACAAAAGACATGTTAGACGAATTATTATTAAAATGATTATGCATGTATGAACGCAGATGATAACAACAGTTAATCTAAATATTGGCGCCGACCTTCATAACAATTATTATTATATTATTTTCTCCCGTTCCTCTCTATAAACACACACATAATTAAATTGTGTAGCCCTATAAGCACAGAAAAACCTTCAGCACAAAAACTATTACTAATGAAAATGCCTTTTAAAGGTTTTTTAATATTAGTTAGGGATGTCCAGATCTAAATCTAGCTAATATAAAGCTTAAATTTACATTAGACGTGATAACTGTGAAACCCTGATTATTCTTCACACTATATAATCGTACAACCAAAATCTATAATTGTTGCATCCATAATTGTTATGCAGTTCAAAACAGAACATATGAACGTATCTGAATGTAGAAGAAGCCAACTTCAGCAATACACTGATTTTGTTGTGCTGTGAAATACAACATTTGAATGTTTGTTAAAAAAAACTTTTTGTACAATGCAGGGATATATAGTTTCAAAATACAATATATTACCATTTTAATGTAGACAAATACAACGTGGGTGTCTAAAGGAGCAAAAATACATCATTGGCTCTTAAATGCAGTTGTGTCATCATTTATATTGAAAGTCATATCTCTCCGGCCCTTCATTTGGGATGCTTTTCATGAACTGGCCCCCGTGACAAACTAATTGAATAGCCCTGGAGTATAGGTTTTAAACACATTAATGAATTTAGGTACAGCATTATTTAAATATTATTTTATTATTATTTAGCATCTCAAATGTCAAAAAATGTCATTGCATCATGTACTGAGACAGACGGAAAATGAAAATTTGCTGTTTTCTATACACCTGTGGCTAGGAACTATACTCTCATTATGGTGTAATCAAGGGTCAGACTTTAAATGGGACAATTATCCAAACTATTTTTTTTTTTTTTTTTTGAGTGAGATGCTAATGGTCTAATCTGATTCAATGGTTTATGCTAAGCTAAGCTAAAAGTGCTCTCGCCACACCCATGTGAATGAATTTAAAAAAGGGGAAAACTCCACTGTTTAACTCTCTGTGAGCTCTAAAATGAGAATTTCCCAAAAAAAGTGGAGCTTCCCTTTGAAAACTACGTCACTATATTTTTTGGTATTTATTGCGATAACATTATCAGTGGTGATATTTCAAGAGCATCCTCTGAGAGACAAAACAAAGTCCTTTATAATGAAAGAAAAGTTTATTTATTTAGTTTTATTTATTTGCCAAAAAAAGTGTAGAGTAAACCTGTAATGTAATATGTTTCATTCATACCGGGCACTAGAGGGCGCCCTTGCGCATTAAGTCTATATAAGCACTACAGAAATTAAGACATCAACTATCTTTGTAGCTGAGAAAAAAAAGGTAGTGAAAGATAAACTGATCAAACATGATGATCAAAAACAACTTATTGTGACAATATATGGTTTATTAGTGTTCTTCAAGCATTAGTCATTTCAAACACTCAACTAATATTACGAAGCAAATTTAGCTGTTTATTAGAATCTTAATTAACTTTTTTTTTTAGCTTAGTCCATGGCCTTGTTGGTTAAATATTATGCAGCGGTCAATGGTACTAATGAAGTAAACCATGTTTTAAAGGACACCTAGGTTACCCCTTTTTCCAGATTTAATATAAGTCTTTTGTGTCCCCAGAATGTGTCTGTAAAGTTTCAGCTCAAAACACCCATCAGGTTATTTATTAGAGCTTTCACTAGTTTGTATTTTATAGCTCTCAACAGCTTTCTGCTGTTTTTGTGTACTCTGCCTTTTAGGGCGTACTCACACTATGTACAGTTGCCTTGAACCGGGCCAAAGCACGCTTGTCCCCCCTCCTGTCTCCCCCGACGGCCCGCACTCACATTACATTCGGGCCTGGGCACGCTTACGTCATCGATGATGCGCTGGTCAGTAAGCGCTCTCGCTCAGCACAGTGGAGATTTCTTTAGTTATATCGTTTAAGTCGTTTGATATGTGGTGACACGCAGTCAAACATTTCGCCGAACAGATCAGCCACTTTTGACGCTCATAAACAATCATAAAGTCCTCGTGCTGCAGGAATTAGGAGGTTTGCTGAAGGTGCAGCTGATGTGCAGTGAGGGGTTTGTGTCTTTAATAATCTCCGACAGTTTGCGTTCATTGAACAGTAAGAATGATTAATAAACACCTATGAAACAGTCCATTAAAAGTCACGTCTCGCTTTTAGTTTCGGGCTCAGGCGCAGTTTGCACTCACACACAAGCGTACAGCGCCAAAGCCTAAGTGAACCGCACACCTCTTCCAACGGGGCAAGAGCCGGCCAAGTGAACCATGCCTGAGCCCGATTCAGAGCACTCACATTTCTCAAACGATCCGGGAAACGGGCCTGGGCACGGTTCGCATAGCATAGTGCTAGTACGCCCTAAGCCTAGTCCTCACCGCCCGTCGTTCCCACGTGCCTGTCGCCCTCGGCTGCCTGACAGACATAAAGGAAGCAGATCTCAAGTAACGTTTGTGAGAAAAACTACAGTAAGAATTTTACCAATGAGTATTTGATGCATTTGTTGTGGAGCTGTAACGATGAGTCACACACAATGTCGTTACAAAGTTCACGCACACACAGACACACACATACATCGCGCGCATTTAGCTTTGCACGCAAATGTGACAGGATACAGGTTAATATCCACTGCTGTCTGGATATCTGTTACGTTAATGTACAAAATAAACCTGATTGAACGTCCACAAACCGGGATTGAAGCGTCTTTTATAATTGTTCTGACACGCGGCTGTGGTGATGAAGTAAATCTGAAGTAAATCGCTGTAATTTATTACTAACATGCACTGTTTTAAAACATTTTAAACTCACTCTTGATCACATTTGATGATGATTGATGATCCTAGCAAACTAAACAGACCTTTTCTCATTCTCATTTCTCATAACCGCTCCAATTGGTCCACCATTTTTATGTTGTTAAATTAAAAAAAAAAGACTGGGTGTGTTTATATCACCCCAATATCAAATCAAATCACTTTTATTGTCACATCATCAGCAGCACGTGTGCTATGATGAGTGAAAAGCTTAGGTGCTGGCTCCAGACAGTGCAAAATACAGACAGTGTAAATACAACGACAGTGCGAAATACAGACAGCGCAGGATACAGACAGTGCAGGATACAGACAGTGCAGGATACAGACAGTGTAAATACAGACAGTGCAATATACAAACAGTGCAAATACAACGACAGTGCAAAATACAGACAGTGCAAAATACAGACAGTGCAAAATACAGACAGTGCAAAATACAGACAGTGCAAAATACAGACAGTGCAAAATACAGACAGTGCAAAATACAGACAGTGCAAAATACAGACAGTGCAGGATACAACAACATACTCACAAAAAACAAGACAATGTAAAATATGACGCTCTATACACTATACCTACACATATGTCTGTCCAAACAGCTTGAAAAGTAGATTTTTCACCATAGGTGCCCTTTAACACATTATAAAAAAATGTAATGAAGTCTTCAAACATGCTTGCAATGTGTTAAAACTATAATATATATATATATATATATATATATATATATATATATATATATAATGGATTAATAATTTAACCACACTGTCTAGTTTAACACTAGACAGTCAAATATAACTTATTCATGCATTTTTTTTTGCAACATTCAAAGATATAAAACATGCTATGTGTTAAAATATGATTGCAACCTTGCATGTAAGCATCATGCTAATAACATGCTAATACATAAACAGGCATGTAAGCACAATTTTAAAATAATAAATCATTTCTGCACTTGAATGGAGGTGTTTTAAGCCGGTCTGTACTCTGTTAAACTGAATTAATCCCAGTTGGATATTGTGAGCTTAACATACTTGTTGATAGAAGGAAATGGAGTCATTTATTGGTGTTGTTCGCTAAACACTGCATTGTGTTAAACAACAACGTTGTGTGGTTATAATTGTAAAGTTCAATGAATTAGCGTTGTGTTTTAGGGTCTCAGACGTGTGGATTGCCTCATGCGGTTGTATTTCTGCTTAAAAAGTGAAACTGGTAATTGCGTGTAGTTATGGGATTCTGCAGGGCTTTTTAACATGCTATAAAATGTGTGTAAATGTAGCCGCAGTTCACTAGTGTGCTTGTTTGCGGTGTGTTTGGAGCCGGCGGCTTCTCTAAATCTTTCCCGTTTTGCTGTTAAGGTCAGGCTTCATTTCCACCCTTTCCTTTTTATTTATTTATTTTAAAGGTTTTATGTGCTGAGGGTGTTTGTCTTCGGTGCTTGTGAACTCTAGACACTCAAATATGACTTATTCATGCATCTTTTATTTTTTCCTTCTGTTCAGTCTTTCTTTATTCAATAGTTTCTCCATGCTGTGTGCACATGCAGACTGGTGAATCTGTGCGTAACTGATTTAAGCTTGTAAAACAGCAAATTCCTTTTCTCTGAAGCAGCTTTTCCGAACATGCAGTCATTTTGTTTTAAAAGAAGTCCAGTTTATTGATTTTCCTTATCGTGCTGTTGATTTCACTGGCTTGTTCTTGCAGTTTGTTGAATTTTACTGTTCAAAAGCTGTTGTTAAATTTTGGGCGCATTGCATGATTTTTTCGCTGTAAAACAAATGGCAAGCTAGTGTGCATGTTATTGTGCTTAATTTTAAAACAGATTTATTTTAATTAATAATACTTTAATAATAACAAATAATAAATATTATTATTGTTATTGTTGTTTTTAAAAATAGGAAATAATAATTAGTAGTAATACTTATTATTTAATTATTATTATTATTTTTATTATTATTATTATTTATAGCAATAATTATAATACTAATAATAAGAATACTACTACTACTACTACTAATAATAATAATAATAATAATTATTATTATTATTATTATTATTATTATTATTATTAGTGACTAATTATATGAATAATATAATTATTGTTGTTGTTGGTTTTTAATAATAACTAATAAATAGTAATAATGGTAATTGGTATTGTTATGTTTATTATTAATTATTAATAATAGCAATAATAATGATGATTATTATTATTATTATTAATTTAGAATTATTAGTAACTAATTATATTGATAATACTACTAATAATAATGTTTTTATTAATTAAGTATTATTGTTGATGTTGGTGTTTTTGTTGATGATGATGATGATAATAATAATAATAATAATAATAATGGTAGTAAATATTATGATTATTATTGTTATTATTTTTATTGTTGTTGTTGTTGTTGGTTTTTAATAATAATAAATAATAAATAGTAATGGTAATTAGTATTGGTATTTTTATTATTAATTATTAATAATTGCAATAATAATAATGATGATGATGATGATGATGATGATGATGATGGTTATTATTTTATAATTATTAGTAACTAATTATATTAATAATATTAATAATTTTGTTTATTATTATTATTATTAGTAGTAGTAGTAGTAGTAGTAGTAGTAACTAGTTATATTAATAATGTAAATTTTATTATTATTGTTGTTGTTGTTGGTTTTTAATAATAAATAATGAATTGTAATTTAATAGTAATTACTATTGTTATTTTTTTATTAATTATTATCATTTATCAATAATAATAATAATAATAATAATTGTTGTATTTGTTGATGATGATGATGATAATAATAATAATAATAATAATAATAATAATAATAATAATAATAATAATGAATGGTAATAATTATTAGTATTATTATTATATTATTATTATTAAAATTACATATTGTTAATTATTGTTATTTAATAATAATATTAATACCAGCAATACTACTACAAATGTTTATTATTTTATAATAATAATAACAATTATTAATATTAATAATAATAATAATAATTATTATTATTATTATTATTATTATTATTATTATTATTATTATGTTAATAATAATATGTATTATTTTTTTGTTGTTGTTGTTGTTTTAAATAATAATTATTATCATTATCAATAAAATATTTTTTTATTAATACAATATTATTCAGTTTTTATTATTATTATTATTATTATTATTATTATTATTATTATTATTATTATTATTATTATTATTATTATAACAATAATAATTGTAGTCATTTATATGTATATTTTTATGCAGATATAATTTTTATATGTAATTACACCATTTCTGGATATTTTAAACTTTAAAGCATTTTCTCTACAACCATCATAAATATTTATTGCTGAAAAGTTATGATTTGATAATTTTCCCAAATTCATGCAGTTTTTTTCCCTGTGTAAATCCCTTTGGTTTTTCTACGGCCAGTAGCTTTAGTGTTCCCATTGGATTCTGTTGATGGTTTTTGAGTTTTAAAGCATTGGCGGTGGGCAGGTTTTGATGAGCGTGACCTGAGCAACCAGAACAAGCAAACTACTGAGTGAGGAAATCAGACACATGTGCCGTAAACCCAAACGAGACCCACAGGAAAACAGCTAATGCATTTGAACAGATATTTTTACTTTTACAACACAAGATGTTGATAAAGAACATTTCACAAGCAAATTAAAGTGCTTCATAAATCCATTACGCGCACTCAAAATGTTAAATCATAGGTTGAAACTCATGGCAAAGGGAGAAAAGTTCAAATATTGATATTTTCTGATCTAAAAAAAAAGCTGTATGAAGTTTTTTTTGATACTAACTGCATGCTAACTTTGCTCAATTTGACTTAGCTTTACATAGCTTTGGCATGGCTTGAAGTTTGCAGGTTTTAAGTTTAAAATAGCTTAAAGTACAAAAGTTGGCTAGTTGATAACATTTTTAGCATATTGCTAGCATGTTTTAATGAACCGCTACCTTTTTTAAAGTCAGCATGACATCAATTTGTTAAAGCATATTAGCAATATGTTAGCAATGCGGTGTTAGGTTGTACAATGTTAGCATGACTAAACATTATTAGCATTACTTTATTTCTAACATCTTTTAGCAATGTATTTAGCCCATGTTAAAACATGTAAGAAATAAAGTCATGTTAGTAATGTTTAGTCATGCTAACATTCTAACATGCTAGCAATGTGTTAAACGTGTTAGAATGTACAGTGTTAGCATGACTAAACATTACTAGCGTGACTTTATTAACATCCTTGCTGAAAAAAACAGCATATGCTGGTAGGGTATGTTTTGATGCTGGTATGCTGGTCTTGCTGGTTTCACTGCTGGTTTTGCTGGTTTCAGTGCTGGTCTCAATGCTGGTCTTGCTGGCCTTAGTGCTGGTCCTGACCAGCATTGAGACCAGCATCAAGACCAGCAAGACCAGCATTGAAACCAGCAAGACCAGCATACCAGCATCAAAACATACCCTACCAGCATATGCTGGTTTTTTCAGCAGGCATGTTTTAGCATTATATATAGCCCATGTTAAAACATGTGAGAAATAAAGTCATGTTAGGAATGTAATCCTGCTAACATTATACATTCTAACAAGCTAGCAATGTGCTAGCAACGTTAGCATGACTAAACATTACTTAAGTGACTTTATTTCTAACAGGTTCTAGCCTTGTATGAAGCCTACTGTATGGTAAAACATGTTAGAAATAAAGTCATGTTAGTAATGTTTAGTCATGCTTGTACATTCTAGCATGCTAGCAATGCACTAAACATGTTAGAATGTACAGTGTTAGCATGACTAAACATTATTAGCATGACTTTATTTCTAATGTTTTAGCATTGTATATTGCCCATGTTAAAAGACATTAGAAATAAAGTCATGTTAGTAATGTTTAGCCGTGCTAACAACATTGTACATTCTGACATGTTTAGCACATTGCTAGCATGTTAGAACGCACCATGTTAGCATGACTAAACATTACTAGTGTGACTATTTCTAACATCTTCCAGCGTTGTATGTAGCAGAAAATAAAGTCATGTTAAGAATGTAATCATGCTAACATTGTACATTCTAACATGTTAGCAATGTGTTAAACGTGTTACAATGTGTAATGTTAGCATGATTACTAGCGTTACTTTATTTCTAAAATGTTTTAGCATTTTATGTGGCCTATGTTAAAACGAAGTACTGTTAGTAATGTTTATTCATGCTAACATTGTACATTCTAACATGCTAGCAATGTGCTAAACATGTTAGAATGTACAGTGTTAGCATGACTAAACATTATTAGCATGACTTTATTTCTAATGTTTTAGCATTGTATATTGCCCATGTTAAAAGACGTTAGAAATAAAGTCATGTTAGTAATGTTTAGCCGTGCTAACAACATTGTACATTCTGACATGTTTAGCACATTGCTAGCATGTTAGAACGCACCATGTTAGCATGACTAAACATTACTAGTGTGACTATTTCTAACATCTTCCAGCGTTGTATGTAGCAGAAAATAAAGTCATGTTAAGAATGTAATCATGCTAACATTGTACATTCTAACATGTTAGCAATGTGTTAAACGTGTTACAATGTGTAATGTTAGCATGATTACTAGCGTTACTTTATTTCTAAAATGTTTTAGCATTTTATGTGGCCTATGTTAAAACGAAGTACTGTTAGTAATGTTTATTCATGCTAACATTGTACATTCTAACATGCTAGCAATGTGCTAAACATGTTAGAATGTACAGTGTTAGCATGACTAAACATTATTAGCATGACTTTATTTCTAATGTTTTAGCATTGTATATTGCCCATGTTAAAAGACGTTAGAAATAAAGTCATGTTAGTAATGTTTAGCCGTGCTAACAACATTGTACATTCTGACATGTTTAGCACATTGCTATAGCATGTTAGAACGCACCATGTTAGCATGACTAAACATTACTAGTGTGACTATTTCTAACATCTTCCAGCGTTGTATGTAGCAGAAAATAAAGTCATGTTAGGAATGTAATCATGCTAACATTGTACATTCTAACATGTTAGCAATGTGTTAAACGTGTTACAATGTGCAATGTTAGCATGACTAAACATTACTAGCGTTACTTTATTTCTAAAATGTTTTAGCATTTTATGTAGCCTATGTTAAAACGAAGTACTGTTAGTAATGTTTAGTCATGCTAACATTGTACATTCTAACATGCTAGCAATGTGCTAAACATGTTAGAATGTACAGTGTTAGCATGACTAAACATTATTAGCATGACTTTATTTCTAATGTTTTAGCATTGTATATTGCCTATGTTAAAAGACGTTAGAAATAAAGTCATGTTAGTAATGTTTAGCCGTGCTAACAACATTGTACATTCTTACATGTTTAGCACATTGCTATAGCATGTTAGAACGCACCATGTTAGCATGACTAAACATTACTAGTGTGACTATTTCTAACATCTTCCAGCGTTGTATGTAGCAGAAAATAAAGTCATGTTAGGAATGTAATCATGCTAACATTGTACATTCTAACATGTTTGCAATGTGTTAAACGTGTTACAATGTGCAATGTTAGCATGACTAAACATTACTAGCGTTACTTTATTTCTAAAATGTTTTAGCATTTTATGTAGCCTATGTTAAAACGAAGTACTGTTAGTAATGTTTAGTCATGCTAACATTGTACATTCTAACATGCTAGCAATGTGCTAAACATGTTAGAATGTACAGTGTTAGCATGACTAAACATTATTAGCATGACTTTATTTCTAATGTTTTAGCATTGTATATTGCCCATGTTAAAAGACGTTAGAAATAAAGTCATGTTAGTAATGTTTAGCCGTGCTAACAACATTGTACATTCTTACATGTTTAGCACATTGCTATAGCATGTTAGAACGCACCATGCTAGCATGACTAAACATTACTAGTGTGACTATTTCTAACATCTTCCAGCGTTGTATGTAGCAGAAAATAAAGTCATGTTAGAATTGTAATCATGTTAACATGTTAGCAATGTGTTAAACGTGTTACAATGTGCAATGTTATCATGACTAAACATTACTAGCGTTACTTTATTTCTAAAATGTTTTAGCATTTTATGTAGCCTATGTTAAAACGAAGTACTGTTAGTAATGTTTAGTCATGCTAACATTGTACATTCTAACATGCTAGCAATATGCTAAACATGTTAGAATGTACAATGTTAGCATGACTAAACATTACTAGCATTACTTTATTTCTAACAGGTTTTAGCATTTAGTAGGCTACAACTTTTTAACACAATTCTAGTATATTTAATTCATTGTTGGTATGTAGCAATTTTATCAACATCATCTAATTTTGCTAACATGTTGTGAACATGATTTAAAACATTGCTACCACAAGTTAGCACTATGCTAATATTCATGTCAAAGCTTCCAGTAAATATTACATGCTAACATGATTTTATACATTAACATGCAAAACGTACTAGTTGTTAGCAATTGCCACACATTAACAAGTGTTAACATGTTAGCTATTTGTTGCTATAATTTAACTAGTACAATGCTACTACATAGTTAGCATAATGTTAACACGTGTTGTAGTAGGTGACATGATTTAACACATTGGTAGCATGTTTTATTATGGTTGCTATCTAGTACGACGTGACCTATTGCTAGCTTTAGTTAATATTGTTAACAAGTTTTAACATGTTAGCTAGTTGCTATCTATTTGATGTAGCATATTGTTAGCTTTAGTTAATATTATATCAATTTTTAACATATTAGCTAGTTGCAATCTACGTTGATGTGACATTGCTAGCTTTAGTTACTGTTGTTAGCGAGTTTAAACATGTTAGCTAGTTGCTATCTACTGTGATATGACGTTGATAGCTTTAGTACTATTGTTAGCAAGTTTAAACATGTTAGCTAGTTACTAGCTACTGTGATGTAGCATATTGCTAGCTTTAGTTAATATATCAAGTTTTAACATGTTAGCTAGTTGTTGACTTCTGTGATGTAGCATTTGTTACCTTTAGTTAATATTGTTAGCAAGTTTTAACATGTTAGCTAGTTGTTGTCTACTGTGATGTAGCATATTGTGAACTTTAGTTAATATTTATATTATGTTTTAACATGTTAGCTAGTTGCAGTCTACGTTGATGTGACGTTGCTAGCTTTAGTTACTGTTGTTAGCAAGTTTAAACATGCTAGCTATTTGTATCTACTGTGATGTAGCATATTGTTAGCTTTAGTTAATGTTATATCAATTTTTAACATGTTAGCTAGTTGCAATCTATGTTGATGTGACATTGTTAGCTTTAGTTACTTTTGTTGGCAAATTTTAGCGTTTTAGCTAGTTGCTATCTACTGTGATGTAGCATATTGCTAGCTTTAGTTAATATTTATATCATGTTTTAACATGTTAGCTAGTTGCAATCTACATTGATGTGGGATTGCTAGTTTTAGTTACTATTGTTAAAAAGTTTAAACATATTAGCTAGTTGCCATTTAGTTATCTACTGTGATGTAGCATATTGTTAGCTTTAGTTAATATTGTTAACGAGTTTTAACATGTTAGCTAGTTGAAATCTACGTTGTGACATTGCTGGCTTTAGTTAATATTGCTAGCTAGTTTAAACATGTTAGCTAGTTAACATCTACTGTGATGTAGCATATTGTTAGCTTTAGCTAATATTGTTAGCAAGTTTTAACATGTTAGCTAGTTGTCATCTTCTGTGATGTAGCACATTTCTAGCTTTAGCTAATATTGATAACAAGTTTTAACATGTTATCTACAGTGATTTAACATATTGCTAGCTTTAGTTAATATTTATATCATGTTTTAACATGTTAGCTAGTTGCAATCTACATTGATGTGGGATTGCTAGTTTTAGTTACTGTTGTTAACAAGTTTAAACATATTAGCTAGTTGCCATTTAGTTATCTACTGTGATGTAGCATATTGTTAGCTTTAGTTTGTTAACGAGTTTTAACATGTTAGCTAGTTGCAATCTACGTTGTGACATTGCTGGCTTTAGTTAATATTGTTAGCTAGTTTAAACATGTTAGCTAGTTGCCATCTTCTGTGATGTAGCACATTTCTAGCTTTAGCTACTATTGTTAACAAGTTTTAACATGTTATCTACTGTGATGTAGCATATTGCTAGCTTTAGTTAATATTTATATCAAGTTTTAACATATAGTTGCAATCTACGTTGTAACATTGCTAGCTTTAGCTAATATTTTTAACAAGTTTTAACATGTTAGCTAGTTGACATCTACTGTGATGTAGCCCATTTCTAGCTTTAGCTAATATTGTTAGCAAGTT
>LR812529.1:49950712-50018212 GCA_903798195.1 Danio kyathit | reverse complement strand
TTAAGGATCTGGTCGCCCTGATTGGTTGGATGTACCAGTTCGGCTTTGATTGGTCAGATGGCCTTGTTCTGCTCAGATTGGTTGGATAGCCCTCTTTTGCTCTCAGTGGTCGAGTGGCCCAGTTCTGCTCCGGTTGTTCAGATGCAAAAAAGTTTTGCTCCAATTGGTTGGAACACCATGTTCTACAGTGATTGGTTGGATGACCTTATTGATTGGTCGGATAACCCTGCTCTCTCCTGAATGGTTGAAGACTGTAAAAAAAAATGTGTTGAGTTCCACACACTTCCTTCATCTCGTTCAACGCAAATCGATTAATTAGCAATGTTTTTTTTAACAATTTTAAGTGGATTGAACCTAAAACAATTAACTTATCCCTAAAAAAAACGTGACTGTGTTGTTTCAGCTCATTTTAAATAAATAGCTTGAACAAGCAGCAAAAATGATTATCTTTATGAGTGTGAATGGGCCAGTTCTTCTAGAGATGGCCCTATTCTGCTCCAATTGGTTGGTTGGAGGACCGTGTTATACTCTGATTGGTCAGGTGACAGTGTTGTTCTGTGATTGGTTGGATGATCCAGGTCTGATTGGTCAGATGTCCCAGTTCTGCTTGAGATGGCCCTATTCTGCTCCAATTGTTTGGATGATCATCTTTCTACTCTGAATGGTCAGATGGCTGCATTCTTCACTGATTGGTCGGATGGCCCAGTTCTGCTCTGATTGTTTGGATGACCCAATTTTGCTCTCCTTGGTTGGATAGCCCAGTTCTTCTCTGATTGGTCTGATGGCTCAGTTCTGTTCTGATTGGTCAAATGGCCCAGTTCTTCTCTTATTGGTTGGATTGCCCAGCTTTGCTCCGATTGGTTAAATGAGCATGTTCTACTCTGATTGGTCTGGTCACCCAGTTCTGCTCCAATTGGTTAAATGACCATGTTCTATTCTAATTGGTCTGATGGCCTAGTTCTGCTATGGTTGGTCTGATGGCCTAGTTCTGGTCTAATTGGTTGAATGACCATATTCTACCCCGAGTGGTCGGATGACAGTGTTCTTATCTGAATGGTCAGATGATCGTGTTTTTCTCTGATTGGTCTGATGCCCCAGTTCTGCTTTGATTGTTCGAATGGCCCACTTCTGCTCTGATTGGTTGAATGGTCCAGTTCTGCTCCAACTGGTTGGATGACCATGTTCTACTCTGATTGGTCAGATGATCATGGTTTTCTCTATTTGGTCTAATGGCCTAGTTCTGCCCTGATTGTACAGATGGTCCTATTCTGCTCCAATTGGTTGGATGACCATGTTCTACTCTCATTGGTCGGATTACAGTGTTCTTTTCTGATTGGTTGGATAGCCCTGTTCTGCTTTGATTGGTTTAATCACCCTGTTCTGCTCTGATTGTTTGGATAGCCCAGTTCTGCTCTGATTGGTCAAATGGCCCAGTTCTGCTCAGATTGGTTAAAAGACCATGTTCTACTCTGATTGGTCTGATGGCCTAGTTTTGCTCTGATTGGTCAAATGGCCCAGTTCTGCTCCAATTGTTTTGATGACCATGTTCTACTCTGACTGGTCGGATGACAGTGTTCTTATCTGATTGGTCGAATGGACGTGTTTTTTTCTGATTGGTCTGATGGCCCAGTTCTGCTCAGATTGGTTAAATGACCATGTTCTACTCTATTTGGTCTGATGGCCTAGTTCTGCCCTGATTGTACAGATGGTCCTATTCTGCTCCAATTGGTTGGATGACCATGTTCTACACTCATTGGTCGAATGACAGCATTCTTTTCTGATTGGTTGGATAGCCCAGTTCTGCTCTGATTGGTTAGATGACCATGTTCTTCTTTGATTGGTTGGATAACCCAGTTTTTCTCTGAATGGTTAAATGACTGTATTCAGCTCTGATTGGTCCAGTCTGGTCTGGTTGTTCTCTTATTGCTTGGATAGCCCAGTTCTGCTTCGATTGGTTAAATGACCATGTTCTGCTTCGATTGGTGAGATGGTGCGTTCTTCTTTGATTGGTTGCAAAGCCCAGTTTTGCTCAGATTGGTTTGATGACCGGTTCTGCTCCGATTGGTCCAGTCTGGTTCTGCTCTGATTGGTCGGATGGCCCAGTTCTGCTTTGATTGTGAAATTTAAAGCATGTGTAAGACAACAAATTCTCTTGACCATATCAGCATCATAGCTCGCATGTAAATGTACTGAATCTAACAGTAACAGTGATGTTGGTTTCACCATATTATTTACTCTAGAGTTTATTATTTTTAGATTTCGCAGCGCAGAACCTGCATCTCAACATGTTGTTGACACACCAACCAAACTCTTTAGCTCTCAGCTTTAACTTTAGTGTTTGAGAGCCAAAGTAGACATTGTTCATGGACCATAGACTGGTACTCTGCAAAGTTTGTGTAAGAAGTAAAGCTGAAATTACTCACAACTCATTCCAGAAGTTTAAAATCACTTATTTCTTGTGGGAAACAAAGCTCCATTCATCCTGCACTTTCTTCTTTGAAACATTGCAGACCTTTTACTTTCACAAACACACTACATGAAAGTTAATATCCTCCCAAAAAGCGTAATGGGAGCACTTTCTGAACCCTTTATCCTTTAATGGATTGTGCGAAAGTTTAAATGTTCCTCTCTTGCAGAAGGTCTGGAGGAGCCTGTGAAACAGAAGGACGCCTCAGATGGTGTTTACTCTTATGAATATTATCCACACGCTACTGGCAAATACAGCATCTCCATCACCTGGGCTGGACAGCACATTCCCAAGAGGTGAGCAGCTATTTAAACAGTCCCTTCTCTGAAACTCAGAGCAAACAAAACTCAGCGTTAAAACACAAGCTGAGATGGTGTTTCCTTCTCTAGTTCATATACAGTTGAAGACCAGTATTAGCCTTCATGTGACATTTGAATTCTTTTTCACATAAATTTGCCAAGAAATACAACACATTTTTAAGCATAATATTTTTAATAACTTTTCTTTTGTCTTTGCCATGATGACAGCACATAATATTTTACAAGTTATTTTACAAGACACTAGTATTCAGCTTAAAGTGACGTTTAAAGGCTTAATTAGGTTAATTAGGTAAGTCATTGGACAACAATGGTTTGTGTTGTAGCCAATTGGGAAAAGAAATTCTAAAGGAGCTAATAATATTGACCTTAGTAGTTTTTTTAAATTAATTAATTAATTTATTTATTTATTCATTCCTTTAATCATTTTCCTTCAGCTTAGTCCCTTTATTCATCAGTGGTCGCCACAGCGAAATCAACTGCTGACTTATCCAGCATATGTTTTACACAGTGGATGTCCTTTCAGCTGCAACCCAGTACTGGGAAACATCCATACTCTCTCTCCCTCACACACACACACTCAAACACTACGGCCAGTTTAGTTTATTAATTCCCCTATAGCGCATGTGTTTGGACTGTGGGGGAAACCGGAGCACCCGGAGGAAATGCAAACTCCACATAGAAATGCCCACTGACCCAGCTGGCGCTTGAACCAGTGACCTTCTTGCTGTGAGCTGACAGTGCTAACCACTGAGCCATCGTGTTGCCTCTTAATTAATTAATTTATTTATTTATTTATTTCAGCCTAACTAAAACAAATAAGATTTTCTCCAGAAGATAAAAGTAATACTGTAAACGGTGTTCTTTGTGCTGCGAGTATTTAAAAAATAATTATGATTTAACAGGATGGCTAATACGTTTATATTAAGAGTAATACTTTTCTCACACAGTCAATTGTATGTGAAATGACCAAAGTAGGCTGGACTTGATTTTATGATGCATATTAAATATTGATTGAATGGTTCTGGCTTGCTATTGGTGTATTTCATGTGAGTGACAGGTCAGTCCCGCCCTCATGAGGGTAAACAGCAATCAGAAAACGGAACCAAGAGAAAGAGGGGAGGTTACTTTAGGGACATGATTACGTAAATAATAAAATAATGATGAAGAATGGCATAATTATGGATAAATCATTTAAAATAAATACTATATACAGTGCATCTGGAAAGTATTCATAGCGCTTCACTTTTTCGTCATTTTTTATGTCACAGCCTTATTCCAAAATGGATTGTTCATTTACTTGCTCAGAAGTCTTCACACAATCCCCCATAATGACAATGTGAAAAAATTGTTGCAAATTTAAAAAAAAATAAAAAACCTGAAAAGTCACATGTACATCAGTATTCACAGATCAATAATCCGACGGTAACTCTGGCTTTTCTCAATATGCGTTCTACAGCGATCTCGTGTTCTCGTGTTATGTCATCATCAACTGCCAAAGTTTAGTTCCAAAACTCAAGACTGCAAGAACGGGGGACACGTGAAAGTTCCCGGATGTGTTCTTGATATCGAGGATGCATGGATGCAGACTTGTGCACCGAACTCGCTCTAGAAGTCCCAGAAGTCATTGCGACCGGAGGTGGGAAGCGCAGCCTTTTATATAGGTTTATTATTAAAGTTCAGAGATATAACTGATTTATCTCAGGAGCTTCCCTAAATGAAACTGTGAATATAAACATCACCATGGACATCTTAATAAAGGAATAAACACATTAAGGGTGTTTGTTTGCTGAAATTCGTATTAAAATCGGTTTTATTTATATTATGCGACGTATATTTGTGAAGTCTTTATGCATAATATATATTTTGAAAAGGGGAAAAACAATAAATCGCTGTATGATTGCTGTAATGTTCAGGGCCGGCGCGTCCATTGAGGCGACCTAGGCGGCCGCCTAGAGCGGCATAATAATGAGGGCGGCAAACGCGCCCCGCCGCCCAACCCAACATACTGACTTTCATCCGCAACATCAACACAACACTGGCATAATAGGGGTCTGTCATAATAGTGAGGGCGGCAAACGCGCCCCGCCGCCCTATCTAACCTTGAGGTGTAATCGGGCCATAAAAATTAGGCCCGATGGGGTCCGAGCCCGACAGAATTCAACCCGAGCCCGACATTTTGATTGACAGCTTTATAAAGCCCGAACCCGTTAATAACCCGACATTATTCAAATGTGCACATGGCATGCACACAGCTCTTTTGCCTTTTTTTAAGAATGAGTCATTTATATGTTTTAACATAATTTATTCATAACAAACATAGGGTATAGGTCACTTGGAAGTCGGAACAAAGAAATAAAATAAGTCCTCTGTAACATCGTAACATCTCAGCACTCTAAATAGACCTAGGTACATACACCTAGCCTTTAAGTTGGCCAACACACCAACGAAAAGAAGTCTTTCTTAACAAATTAAATTAAAATAAATTCTAAATTATGACTGGTATTTGGCAATAACGAAATTAAGATAAAGGCTCTGCGGCATTTCTTTTGCCACTTCTCTTCACAATCTGGCATTAAGGCGATGGGGAAGCTGAATAACGAACGAATAATGCCAACATTAGCCTGTATACTCTGTCTACATTATGATTTTATGGTTTAATAATATTTATTTACAATTTAAAAACCCTTTACTCACCAAGATTAGGCTATGTGCTTTTGTGCAGGTATTGAATTCACTGTTAATGGCTTTAGCGCAGTCCTCAGGATGCTGCGTACCGAATACCTTTTACTGCAGCTGCTAGGCTGAGATGCAGAGTTCTGATCTGGCTAATTTTGCAAGTTTTGGGTAGGATTGTTTGTTCATCTTCTACCTGCCAAGAACATCCGTTTAATTTTCCATGACAGCAGTTTCAATGTAGCGAATGACCTCGTCCTCCTCCCTAACAGCTTGCTGTACATACATTGCTGTTTAGCGCTCTACCGTATATGCAGTGTATGAGTGACCGCCAAAATACCTTCGCGGCTAGAATAACCTTTCCTTCTGGACTGGCGGCTGACCTGACCACAGTCAAAAACTGGCTCTTTTTCACTTCTCTGTCATCATTTGTTTCACCTTTGCAGGGATGGATTTTAATGTTGTAACAAATGATTTGATTACTTTCTCGTGCTAATCGAAATGCTAAATCGAAACCCGCTGGGTCCCGTCGGGTTCGGGCAAAGATCTTCAGCTCTAATCCAACGTACTGCCTTTCATCCGCAACATCAACACATACCCAACACATTCACAATAACCCAGAGCACACCGCCAAAATATCAATGGAGTGGCTTTACAACAACTCGGTGAATGTCCTTGAGTGACCCAGACAGAGTCCAGACCTAAATCCTATTGAACATCTCTGGAGAGATCTGAAAATGACTGTACACCATCGCTTCCCATTCAACTGATGGGAAGCTTGAGAGGTACTGCAAAGAGGAATAGGCAAAAATTCCCAAAGACAGGTGTGCCAAGCTTGTGGCATCATATTCAAAAAGACTTGAGGCTGTAATCGCTGCCAAAGGAGCATCAACAAAGTATTGAGCAAAGGCTGTGAATACTGACGTACATGTGATTTTTTTTATTTTTTTTTTTTTTATTTATTTATTTATTTTTTAGGTTTTTTTTATTTTTAATAAATTTGCAACAATTTCAAAAACTCTTTTTTCACATTCTCATTAAGGGGTATTGTGTGTAGAACTTATAAATTAATTTAATCCATTTTGGAATAAGGCTGTAACATAAAAAATTTGGAAAAAGTGAAGAGCTATCAATACTTTCTGGATGCACTGTATACAATACTGCTATAAATAAGAATTGTTCATTTTGATGATCATATTTTTTAAAAGGTAGTTTGCAAAAAAAAATAATAATAATTTTTTGTTAATCTACTCATTAAAGAAGATTTTTAATTGGTTTTTAGTGTTTGCGTTATTTGGAGGACCACAGATTAAGCTACAACTGTTTTTTAAGAGTTTACACTTAGATATTGCTTAACGCTATTAGCAGGTTTGGCATGCTGTCCTGGGAAAAACCCCTGAGCTCGGAGATAATTGAGCCCAGGGCTCCCGCCTGGTCGTTTAGCATGTAAGGGGGTCAGGTAGGTCTCGAGAGCTCCCCCTGGTAAAGTAGGAAAAGGAGGAGATGGTGTGGAAGGGGGGGGGGATTCTTTCAAAACAACCAAGGTGAAATCAGTCTATTTACTCTAGGCTTGGATCATTACTGTACGTTCACACCAAAAGCAGCGAGAGCGTCAAAGGTCGCTCTGGCCGCCCTGGCGACAACGCTGTCTGCCTTGAGCTCCGGCGCCGAGAGCGTCAAAATTCGCTACACATTGATCTTGTATTTAAAGGAGCCGTTGTAGCATATCATATCAGTTACACTCCTGCATAAAATATGCTTTCTAACGTGAAGGTGTTGCACACTTATCAAATTCACTTAACTACGGAAGATCTAGTTGCATGTGGTGTGGCTTTGCTCTAATATGTGTCCATATGCCTGAAATATTCTGAAGCAGCAATACTGTTTTGTATTGTGGTATGAAATTCCCGCTTTTTATAAAGAAAAAAATATATATATAACATTGATGCACATCAGTAACTCACCAGTAACTTTTTAAATCTACGTTCCAGTAAGTCCAGCGTCATAGCTCATTACCATAAAGTTGACTTAATTTCAACTCTCCTCGACGCTCACACTGGCGAAGACGCGCCGCGCTGCTCCTCCCCGCTTAGCGCCGCCCTGCTCCTCGCCGCTTATCGCCGCCGGCTCCCATTGAAAATGAATGACTTCCGGCTACTTTGACGTTCTCGCTGCTTTCGGTGTGAACGTAGAGTTACTGATTATGGATGAGGAGCCAGCCTTGATCAATCATATCACATGCTCCTCTCGAAATTAGTTTGGAAAATTTCATTTAATGTTTTACTGAAGAAAAAAAATAATAATAATATTAGCCCTATTTATTTCTGAATATTTCCCAAATGATGTTTGACAGATTCAGGAAATTTTCACAGTATGTCTGATAATATTTTTTCTTCTGGAGAAAGTTATTTGTTTTATTTCTGCTAGAATAAAAGCGGTTTAAAAATTTTTTATGACCATTTTAAGATCAATATTATTAGCCCCCTTAAGCAATATTAGTTTTCGATTGTCTACAGAACAAACCACTGTTATACAATGACTTGCCTAATTACCCTAACTTAACCTAGTTAAGCCTTTAAATGTCACTTTAAGCTGTATAGAAGTGTCTTGAAGAATATCTAGTCAAATATTATGTGCTGTCATCATGGCTAAGATAAAATAAATCAGTTATTACAAATGAGTTACTAAAACTATTATGTTTAGAAATGTGTTGAAAAAATCTCTCCGTTAAACAGAAAATGGGGAAAAATATACAGGGGGGCTAATAATTCTGACTTAAACTGTGCATTTGAGATTAACTCAGAGTGAGTAAAAGACCAATATCTTCATTTTTGTGTGAACTGTCCCTTTAAGGCCATGGCGACTTCACTGGTGGAAGAAATCTGATCAGTATTGTTACTAATTGTGATGTACTGGTTAAAACGGATCAGATCCAGATGTTCTGAGCGTCTCATTGAATCAGAGATATTCACAGCTGCCAGCTGGATAAATCTGATCAGCTCTATTTAGGTATAAAGGCATTGCAGTATGTAAACACATGAGGGCTGGAGTAAATGCTTGTGTTTGGGTAAAGTCAGGATTGATCGTGTTATATGTGATCTGTCTGTGTGCTGGGGTTTAAATACAGATTGGATTTATTGGGTTCAGATCGCTCCATTAAGGATCATCAGGCAATTTGTCTGATTGCGAGAGACTTTGTTTGTAGATCTGAAAGGGTTTAATGTGGAGTGTGATGTAAGACTGTGTGATGGAGTGTATACTGCTTGACTGCTCATTTGTGAAATGTTTAACCGGATTATGAAGTAATGTGATGTTACAGCAATGCAAGCGGAAGCAGTGTTATTGTTATTAACTAAAAATATCTGTCTGGTTGAATAAAGATAATTTTTTTATGCATTTTTAAGTGGCAGCTAAAACTAATAATAAAATATAAGATAAACATTAGTGTGTATGTGTGCATGCATGTATATAATATTTAAGAATAATAATGTTGTTATAATTAATATGATGATGATAATAATAATAGTTATTCATTCATTCATTTTCTTTTCGGCTTAGTCCCTTTATTAATCTGGGGTCGCCACAGCGGAATGAACCGCCAACTTATCCAGCACATGTTTTACGCAGCAGATGCCCTTCTAACCGCAACCCATCACTGGGAAACACTCATACACTCTCATTCACACACATACACTACGGACAACTTTAGCTTACCCAATTCACCTGAACCGCATGTCTTTGGACTGTGGGGGAAACCGGAGCACCTGGAGGAAACCCACACGAGCACAGGGAGAACATGCAAACTCCACACAGAAACGCCAACTGGCCCAGCCGAGGCTCGAACCAGCAACCTTCTTGCTGTGAGGCGACAGCACTACCTACTGCGCCACACCGTCGCCCTAATAATGGTTATTAATAATATTATTATATAATGATAACAATACATTAATATTATTAATAATAATAATAATTATTATTATTATTATTACTATACAGTGATAAGAATATTATTATTATTATAATTATTATTATTAATATAATATTAATTTTATAATATTAATAATAATATTTTCATTTAATTTTATTTCAATAATAGTTTCATTTCATTGTACAGGGAAACGCGTTTCCTTACTGTGCACATGACAAACTAATTGAATTAATATTATATAATAACAATAGTATTATTATTATTATTATTATTATTCTATAATAAAAATATTAAGAATAATATTATTAATAATAAGAATATTGTTGTTTTATGTAATAAATTATTATTATTATTATTATACAATGACAACAAAATTATTATATACCAATAATAATATTAAAAATTGTATTATTATTATTAATATTAATAATGGTTTTATGTAATAAAATAATAATAATAATAATTATTATTATTATTATTGTTATTATTATTATTATACAACGATAACAATAATATTATTATATATAATATAAAAATAATATTATATAATAACAATATTATTATTATTATTATTATTATTATATAACTATAATAATATTATTGTTAATAATAATAATTGTTATTATTATTATTATTATTATTATTATTATTATATAACAATAATAAGAATAATGTTATTAATAATAAAAATTATAATGTTGTTTTATATAATAAAATAATAATAATAATAATGATTATGATGATGTTATCATTATTAATATTAATAACAATAATATTATTATAGTTATATAATATTATTATTAATGCATTTTTAAAATAACAGCTTAAACTAGTACTAAAACAAACACAAAAATGTGTGTTAGAATATTAAATAAATACCAAATTGAACACTGGTGCTGTTGAAATATAAAACCAAAATTAAATCTGTGTACAATAAACTTAAATATGCTTAAAGTATATTAAAAAAGAACAACAAACTTGCAAAAATTAGAAAGATATCTGAAAATATTTAATAAACGCAAATTCAAAATGTTAATAAATACTCTTATAGTACATACTACAGTACTTACTAAAAAAACACTGCATATACAGAATTTGCATGTAATATGAATACATTTGACTTATCAGCATGACTTGTAACCATATGATGTGATGTATCAGCATCATTTGTAACCATGTATGAGTGTTTGCTCATGCTGCCTATACAGTACCACTCGTGTGATATGTAGGTTGTGTCCACTGCCAAGACGACTCATTAGTGCATAACCCTTGGCTCTGGACGGTTGACAGACGTGCTGGAAAAACAACATGACGACATGTTTCGTGTGAGAGTTTCTGGAAACGCGGAGTCACTAGAGACCACCAGGAAACGGTCGTTGCGTGCATTAAACCGTGCGGATGTTCAATCACATTCATGAGCATATAGCATGAACAGCTTATTTAACAGACTGTTGGCTGGAAGTGACAGCTGCGTTTTCACTTAAAATAATTTGGCATGAAGAAACCCCCTTTAATTCATCTATTTTCAAATACTTCCCAAGAAATGCAGCACAGTTTTATTATAGTCTTAATGACTATTTTCTTTTGATTTTGCCATGATGACAGTACATATTATTTTACTAGTTATTTTGCAAGATGCTATTATTCAACTAGGTTTACTTAAACAATTAAGATTTTCTCCAGAAGAAAAAAGTAATGCTGTGAAAAACTTTTTGTTGCAAATATGTTAAAGGTGCTGTGTGTAGGTGTTTGACTCTTATAAAGTATAAAAACACAATATTATGTTTGCAAGTATTTCAGTAACATGCTAAGTCAACATTCTTGTTTATCTGAAAAACAATGCTGAAGTCAGATGTTCTGCTTTCAAAATGTGCATTACGTGCCGGAACGGCTGTCTTTGTTTTGGTCATTTAACCCACCCAATGCCAGTTTAGCCAATTATATGGTAAAACCTCCACTGTTTGTAACTCTAGGGAAGCTTTAAAATTAGCTTATTTCAAAAACGTGTGCTGTTTCTTTAAAAAAGCTGCTACAAAAAAACTTTTTAGGGGTTTTTAAAATGTATTCAAGTTTTTCTAATACGGCATGGTGTGTGGCCTGAGACGTCAGAATGGTATTAACATGCAGACAGACTCTTTCTGCTGATCACATGCATGAAGGAGCAGAGCTCACTGAATGAACACAATCATCCTCCTGTTCACCTCAGTCTTACACACACACACACACACACAAAGCTGTGACCCTTTAGCGTTCATTATTCACCAGGCTGGGGTTCCTTCCATTAACACAAGCTGTTTTGAATGAGATGTGTGTGGTGATGTGGGGTCCAGTCAGATGGAGACTGAAATGGAGAGTTCTCACACACTCGGCTCGCTTTTTGCTGTTAAAGCTGTCAGGTTAACACGTTTGGCTAAATAAATATTATACATATATGATTTTAATTTTTTTACTTTTAATAATGGGCATTTTGAGGTTTAAACAACAACTTTCAGGCATTATTATTTTATATATAATACTACTAATAATAATAATAATAATAAAAAAAAAAAATAATAATAATAATAATAAAAATAAAAATAATGGGCTGGACGATGGCGCAGTGGCTAGCACATTCGCCTCACAGCAAGAAAGTCGCTGGTTTGAGCCTCGGCTGGGTCAGTTGGCATTTCTGTGTGGAGTTTGCATGTTCTCCCCGCTTTCGCGTGGGTTTCCTCCGGGATAAGTTGGCGGTTCATTCCACTGTGGCGACCCTGGATTGATAAAGGGACTAAGCTGAAAAGAAAATGAATGAATGAATGAATAATAATAATATTTTTCTACAAATTGTTGCTTTAAAAAATAATAAATCATTTTCAGAGCAATTAAACACAATTCTCCCTAAATTCCCAAGATTGTAATGTCCTGAATATTTTATTAAAGATTATTATTCTTAACAAAAACTGTTGCAAAAGGTATTTGTTTTATATAATAAATATAAATACATAATTTGGATTGTGGCCCCCTTACAACTTAGTAACAACTTTAACTATTGCTAAGAAAATTGGCTCAATTTTGAACATTTTATTTATTTATTTATTAATAAATGTATTTATTTATTTTAAATTAGTTTAATTTAATAAATTAAATTATTAAATTTTAATAAAAAATACAAATAAAAATAAACAAATAAATGTATTTATTTTTCTTTTTTTTATTAATAACAAATTACTTTGCTACAATTGCCCAAATGTTTTTTTATAGCATCTTCTAAAATTTTAAACTGTTTTTATGTCATTTAAAATATATATTTTTTTAATTTTTATTCATCAATTCTTTTTCTTTATCAAGTTAATTGACTGTGAATTTATATTTTCATTGATTGCATGGATACAAGTTAAATAGCATTAAAAATGGCTTGTCACATTTTATTTATTTAATAATTTTTTTATTAATAAATGCTTAATGTTAATTGTTCTAAAATAGGTTGTTCATATGTTTTAGCGTTTTTTTTTTTTTTTTTTTTTTTTTTAAATTAAGCAGTTTGTAGCTATTTTATTTTTGTGAAAGTGTTTTGGAGTGTAATATAGTCTGGACATAAAACAATGTTTATGATGTAAAGTATATGATGCGTGTCTGTGTGTGTATGTGTGTTTGTTCAGCCCTTTCGAGGTTCATGTGGGCCCTGAAGCAGGACCGCAGAAGATCCGTGCCTGGGGTCCAGGTCTGGAGAGTGGCATAGTGGGAAAATCTGCAGACTTTGTGGCTGAATCCATCGGGACTGATGTCGGGATACTCGGTGAGGAGCTTTGAACCCGCCATCACCAACTTAAACACATTATATTATGCTCTTATTTTGTGTATAGGCTTATGACAGTATCACATTTTTATTGTTGCGATTAATTGCTAACGCTTTTATCACAATTTATGGTATTAGGATATTGACCTAAACTGTGAAACAAAAGTTACTTTAACAGGTATAATAACCCAAAAGTAATTAGTGTATTGTTTAATTGTATATACACCGTCAGAGTAAACAAATGTATCAAATAAGTTAAATTGCTAAATTATTAATTATTGTAAGTACAACAGGTAGCGTTTTACATTAAAGTAAATATTAGTTAATGCATTGAAATCAACAGTGAGAAAAAGGCAAATTTTAATTACTTTGTCCATGTGACTTAAAATATAACAGAATTATATTAGTTATTAACCATATTTAATAAAATGATTGTTTTGGTTTTAGCCTCCTAGGGCTTAGTGGCTGCATACGTGGACAGCACAATTTAGCTCTTATGTCTTATGTTTTATATTTTATTACAGACATACAGTGACATCCTGCAATTTTTTTTGCAGCATGTGAAATGTCCCAAACACTATTTTAAAAATGTGCAAAAAAATGTTGTTTTCAAAACATGTTAAAAAATGTGTGTGTATGTGTTATTAATGCATTAAAAAACAGTCAGAAAAAAACTGCTGTGTTCAAGGCAGAAATAAAGAGTTTTTTCTATTACACAAAGGTGACTTTATTGTGTTTTATGGAAATTCGGACCACGAGTCCACATATATGGACATAATTTTTTTTCTAAAAGTACATCATATAAAAAGATGATGCTTAGGTTTTATTCTAATTAGGTTCCAATAAGCCCAAATATCAAAGAGAAATAAAAAAAATGCATGTAACAAAAACAGCTTGGGCCTTGAGAGGTAATGCATTATCAGACAGTGACTAAGAAATAAACATCACCTAATTATTAATAAAAGCTTTTGTAGTTTTCATTGTGAGTTTAGTTTAATTAGCCAGTGTCAATATTTTAGCATAGTAGAACAGATTACCATGTGAAGATATTCATGTTTCAAGATAAATCTCCTATTTTACAAGATGTAAAATAAGTCTGTGACGTCCCTAGAGTGTGTATGTGAAGTTTCAGCTCAAAATACCACACAAATAATGTTTTATCTCTTGATCTCTTTATCTCTTTAAAACTGACCCTTTTAGGCTTTGATTCTAATTGTGGCGTTTTGATGACTGTTGCTTTAAATTTAAATGAGATTGTGCTCTTTTCAAAAGAGGGCGGAGCTACAAATGCCTATGTGTCTGCATAGTGGCAGATTCAAAAACTAAAAACTAACATCTTATGCTAATGAGGGAGAGACAGTCACGAGTGGGCGGGGCTTTCCCCTCTGATGACACGTACAAAGGGAGAATGTCAATCAGTGTTTTTGCAGACTGATTATAGTCTAAAAATAAAACAAAATACATTTTTACCAATAGAAGCTGGTTATATTCACAGTGTTGCCACACAACTGTGTTTAAACCCCCTTATAAAAGTGATTTTTGCATAAAAGGACCCCTTTAAGTCTTCAGTCATTTGCTGTTGTGATGATCAACCACTAATACAACAGTCTAAAAGTTCTTAAAAACAATCTATAAATTTATATAATAAATAATTATTCGTGGCATTTTGAAGTGCGCTCCATATCAATATTGTGTATGTTCAATTATGCCGATTATAATGAATTATTGAATATGTCTAAACTTGAGTCCTCTGTCTGATTACTTCTGCAGGTTTTGCCATTGAGGGTCCGTCTCAGGCCCGCATCGAGTGTGAGGATCAGAACGACGGCTCGTGTAATGTCAGATACTGGCCCACAGAAGCCGGAGAATACGCCGTTCACGTCATGTGTGATGATGAAGACATTGAGGACAGTCCCTTCATGGCCATCATCGTCCCTGATAACAAAACCAACAACCCCGGCCTGGTAAAAACACAGTAAATTACATGCAGAAATGATTCTCTGTTTAAGAGGCCATTCATGCAGAAGCCATTTTTCCATTCCAGTGCACTACTTTTGCACTGTTAATTGCACTTTAAATAAAAATACGAATCTTAAATAATTGTATTTACAATATTTTATTTTACAAATAAAATGATTATATAAAAAAATAATAATTTAATTTGTGATCGCATGTTTGCATTTATGAAGTGCTGGAAAAAATACCATAAAAAAATGCCACTGCCCAAAATGACCATTTGCGAGTGCAAATTTGTATACATTGAATTATGAAATCCTTAGAAAATAACTAAAATTAAGCTCATTTTAAGCTCTTTTAGTTTTTTATTCAGTTTTAATAATTAAATGTAAAGAAAATTACTAGGTTAATAATCATTTTAAAAAGTTAAAAGTGCAAATTCAAGAACTGAAAGAATGTTTTTCTCTGCTGTGTGCGCGTGTTGTGTTTATAGGTGAAGGCTTATGGGCCAGGCTTAGAGAAATCCGGCTGCATCATTAACAAACCTGCTGAATTCACTGTAGAGGCCACAGATGCAGGAGCCGGACCACTGAAGATCACAGCACAGGTCTGATAAACATCATCTCCTCAAAATAAATTCAAATTCAAACTGTCAAATTCTGAAATTAAAGATTTTAAATAAAAAGTGTAAAAATTTTACATAATTTCATTTTAAACATTAACGATTCAAAATGATTCAAGATTCAAATAAAAAGTTAACAATGTAAAATTAAACAATTAAAAGTAATGATGTTAAATAAAAAATTCAAAAATTCTAAATTAAAAATTCAAATTCTATTTTTATTTTAAACATTAAAAAATGTAAAAATTCAAAATGTCAAATTCTAAATTTTAAATTCAAAAATTTTATTAAAAAATTTAACAAATTCATCAGTTTTAAAATGTTAAAATTCTAAAATTTTATTCTACATTAATTTCAAATAATTTTTTTTATTTTAAACATTAAAACGTGTAACGATTCAAAATGTCAAATTCAAAATTTTAAATATTGTAAAATTCAAATAAAAAAATACAATTTAACAATTAAAAAAAATCAAAATTTAAAGAATTCTAAAATTCTAAATTAAAAATTCAAATTCTATTTTTTATTTTAAACATTAAAAACCTAAAAATGTCAAGTTCAAAATTTTTTATTTAATAATTACAATAAAAAAAAATTAACAATTCATCAATTTAAAAATTTTAAAACTTTAACTTCTACGTTAATTTCAAATTTAATTTTTTATTTTAAGCGTTAAAAAATGAAAAAATTCGAAAATATTATAAAATTCACATTTAAAAAAATTAACAATTCATCAATTTTAAAACGTTAAAATTCTAAAACTAAATTCTACATTAATTTCATATAAAAAAATTTATTTTAAACATTAAAGCACGTAAAGATTCAAAATGTCAAATTCAAAATTTAAAATGTAAAATTCAAATAAAAAAATACAATTTAACAATTTAAAAAATCTAAATTTAAAGATGTTAAATTAAAATTCTAAAATTCTAAATTAAAAATTCAAATTCTATTTTTTATTTTAAACATTAAAACTTAAAAATGTCAAGTTCTAATTTTTTTATTTAAAAATTACAATTTAACATTTTTTTTAACAATGCATCAATTTAAAAATTTTAAAACTTTAACTTCTATGTTAATTTCAAATTTAATTTTTTATTTTAAACTTTAAAAAATAAAAAAATTCGAAAATATTATAAAATTCACATTTAAAAAAATTAACAATTCATCAATTTTAAAACGTTAAAATTCTAAAACTAAATTCTACATTAATTTCAAATAAAATTTTTATTTTAAACATTAAAGCACGTAAAGATTCAAAATGTCAAATTCAAAATTTAAAAATTCTAAAATGCAAATAAAAAATTACAATTTAACAATTAAAAAAATCTAAAATTAAAGATGTTGAATTAAAATTTAAAAAATTCTAAATTAAAAGTTCAAAAAGTAAAATGGTCAAAAATTCAAAAATTCTAATTAAAATGTTAGAATGTAAAAATTAAAGATGTCAAATTCAAAAGTGCGTGAGTCAAACGTTCACTAGTCCAGCATCTGAATATCTGTCTTGTTTTCAGGATGCTGCTGGTGTCCCGGTGGAGGTGAAGGTAAAAAGCAGAGGCGACCAGGTTTACTCCTGCACATACACACCGACCGCCGCCATCAAGCACACGCTGGCAGTGAGCTGGGCTGGCGCCAGTGTTCCCAACAGCCCCTTCAGGGTAAGAGCCGGATCTCAGACCTCCAGTGCAGACACTAACACTCATACAGTACAGGAGGCTATATATACTGATACAGTACAGGAGACCATATATAACAATACAGTACAGGAGTCTCCGTATCCTGATACTGTACAGGCTATATATACCGATATTGTAGAGGAGACTCCAGATACTGAAACAGTAGCTGAGACTCAAGATCTTGTTATTTTAGATGAGACTTTATATACTGATACTGTACAGCAGATTCCAGATCCTCACACTGTGCTGGAGACTAGAGCTCCTGTTATTGATTCTGAGCTGCTCTTAACACAAACCGATGCTCTTTACACTGAATCTGCCAGACATAAACCTCTGATCATCATCATCACCTCTGTCATGAAGCGACACTGCGTTTCCATTAAATAATGTCAGATGTTTTAGGAAATAAAGTAAAAGGATAGGCCAGGGAAGTTCCTTTATATAGCACGTTTCATACACAATGGTAGTTCAAACTACTTTAAAAAGAATCAAATTAACATGATTGAATAAACGAAACAAAATACAACAAGTGCAAGAAATAAAAGCAACTTCTACATGTGATCTCAAATTTTCCTTCCTAAAATGTCTTGATCTCCACAACTACAGAAAAACAGATTCATGTAAGGAAAATATATCATTTATATAGTATATTCTTGTTATGTAGTCTATAAAATTAAAATATATATTTTAGGAAATAATGTGAATGCATGTCACTGCTGTTAAACATCACTTGGGAAATACTATAATATATTATTATATTATAATATGTAGAAATATAATTTAGTTTTTATATATATACACTCACCGGCCACTTTATTAGGTACACCTGACTAGTATTGGGTTGGACCCTCTTTTGCCTTCAGATCTGCCTTAATCCTTTGTGTCAAAGATTCAACAAGGTACTGGAAATATTCCTCAGAGATTTTGCGCCATATTGATATGATAGCATCACACAGTTGCTGCAGATTTATCGGCTGCACATCCATGATGCCAATCCCCTGTTCCACCACATCCCAAAGGTGCTCTATTACAGTGGTTCTCAAAATGGGGGTGGGGGGGTGGGGGGTAGTTGCCTGGTGATTTCCAAAAATCTCATATATTTTATTAAACTATTAGAATTATCATATTTTATCCATAACCTGCAGAATATAAAAATTGTTTTAACTTGCAATATATTTAATATATAGTTAATATTTAATACTTGCGTAAAAAAACAAAACATCAGCCTTTCAGTTTTTTTCATTGGATTGTGACCCCTGGGGTTATTATGCTAGATTAACGTCACAGCAATAGCGTTAGTTGCAGCGGATTGATTTTTCGGTGCAATGTTTTTTTTTTTTGAACAACAATTTTTATTTTAAACATTGCCATACAGATTGACAAAGGTTTAGTTTTTCAGCTTAGCAAAAAATCTAAATAATGAATAAATTAAACAAATAAAATAATAATAATAATAATAATAATAATACAAAAACAAAAATACAGCATGAATAATATAAATTCAAAATAACTTAACACACTTTGAAAGAAAAAGTAAACAAATAAATAAACAACAATATTAATGTTAAATAAAGCAATAACATATTTGTCTAATCTATATACTTTCAATGTCTGTCAGTTCAAGAAAAGAGTCACCATCTAGATTCTCCAAAAAGTCATAGAATATTTTCCAAATAGACCAAAATATCTGGATTTTGTTTTTCAAAAAATATGTTTATTTTTTCCAAGGCAAGGCAAGAGGTCATCCCCTTTATCCACTGAGATACACCAGGACTGGCTTCTTTTTTCCAAGAACACGCAATTACATGTTTAGCTTCCAGCAAACATAAAATCAACAGCACTCTTTCATGTTTGGTCACATCAAAGTTCAATGGACAAATATGCAATATACACAAGCTGGGATCAAGAGGAATTACTTTTTTCGGTGCAATGTTAAACTTTGACACATTTATGGCACTCGCATACATTAAAAATAAAGCCCACGACTGAATAAGGAGGACGATCTCCAAGTGGCTCCAAAATTAAACCAAGAATAGTGTTGTGCTATAAACATTGTGCTCACCATTCTCATTAAGTGAGATTAATATTAAATTAAACAAATGAATAATGATTATAAAACATATATGGTTGTTAGACTGTTGCACTTTTTTGTGTCGTCATTAAGCTTGTTTATATAGTTCCTATTGGTGTGTGTGCACCATTGTGTGCAATATTTGTATGCTTATAACCATCTCCGAGCATAAAGGGGGTCGGGAGCCACTGGTGTTGTTATTTTAGAATTCGCAGGCTGAAAAGTTTTAGACCCCCTGCTCTATTAGATTGAGATCTGGCCTAAACAGTTGATACAAGGCAGGATGGATCCATGCTTTCATGTTGTTGACATCAAATTCTGACCCGACCATCCAAATGTGGCAGCAGAAATGGAGACTCATCAGACCAGGCAACGTTTCTCCATTCTTCTATTGTCCAGTTTTGGTGAGCCTGTGTGAATTGTAGCCTCAGTTTCCTGTTGTTAGCTGACAGGAGTGGCACCCGGTGTGGTCTTCTGCTGCTGTAGCCCATCCGCCTCAAGGTTGGACGTGTTGTGTGTTCAGATATGCTCTTCTGCAGACCTCGGTTGTAAGGAGTGGTTATTTGAGTTACTGTTGCCTTTCTATCAGCTGGAACCAGTCTGGCCATTCTCCTCTGACCTCTGGCATCAACAAGGCATTTGTGCCCACAGAACTGCCGCTCACTGGATATTTTCTCTTTATTGGACCATTCTCTGTAAACCCTAGAGATGGTGAGAATTCAAGTAGATCAGCAGTTTCTGAAATACTCAGACCAGCCCGTCTGGCACTAACAACCATGCCACATTCAAAGTCACTTAAATCACCTTTCTTCCCCATTCTGATGCTCATTTTGAACTGCAGCAGATCGTCTTGCCTAAATGCATTGAGTTGCTGCCATGTGATTGGCTGATTAGAACTTTGCGTTAACAAGCAGTTGGACAGGTGTACCTATTAAAGTGGCCGGTTAGTGTATATTTCCCAAATTATGTGTAAAAGCAAGGACATGCATCACAATATTTCCTATAATATTTTTCTTCTTGTCATTTCTTTTAGTTTGCATGCAAAAAAATATATTTAAATGAGAATCTCTTGAAGTTATTTTATCTACAGAACAATCCACTGTTATACAATGACTTGCCTAATTACCCTAACATGCCTAATTAACCTAGTTAAGCCTTTAAATGTCACTTTAAGCTGAATACTAGTATCTTGGAGAATATCTAGTCAAATATTATGTGCTGTCATCATGGCAAAGATAAAATAAATGAGTAATTAGTAAGAATGATGTTTAAAAGTGTGATTAAAAATCTCTGTTAAACAGCACTTGGAAAATATTTTAAAAAAGAATTAAAATTACACTGGATAAATATATATATACAGTTTTTTTGCATTTAAATTTGCATAAAAATCTGAAAACATTTTTTTTTTTTAACTAAACCATGCTAAACGTTTTGTAATAATTTCAGCTGTTTATTTCAATTTTAATGCATTTAGTTGGATTTTGGATATAAAAATAAGCAAAAAAGTATAGCCAAATATGTTCTGCTTTCACAAATATTTGTTACTAGTGTTAGTTTGCATTGCATGTTTCTTAAGCTTAACAGGATTAGCACTGTATAAAATGTTTTTGCTAAATAATCTGCATTATAATCAGTAATTTAGATGCATATCAGTTTTTTCAAACGTCATTTTATTTGTACTAAATCCAGCCTTGTTGTGTTTTCTTACATTAAAGGAGACCTATTATGCCCCATTTTACACAATGTACAATAAATTTGTGATGTCCCAAGAGTATGTGAGTGAAGTTTCAGCTCAAAATACCACACAAATAATGTTTTATAACTCTCTGAAACTGCCCCTTTTAGGCTTTGATGCCATTTTGGTGACTGTCGCTTTAAATTCAAATGAGATTGTGCTCGTTTCAAAAGAGGGCGGAGCTACAAATGGCTGTGAGTCAGCATAGTGTAGATTCAAAAACTCTATGCTAAGAAGGAGAGAGATGGTCACTAGTGGGCGGGGCTTACTCCCTCTGATGACACGTACAAGGGGAGAATGTTAATCAAAGTGTTTCTGCAGACTTTTAATCAAGTGTGATTATTAAAAAATACAATTAATACGTTTTTATCATTATATTCACACACTGCTGCCACACAACTGTGTTTGCACCCCTTATAAAAGTGATTTTTTTGCATAATAGGTCCCCTTTAAGATTTCTGTTTATGCAAAAGCACAAAAGTCAAATGACATTTGAGTATGTTTGTAGCACAATGTTTGTAGATTTAAAATGATTTGACTTGATTTTGCACAGTATGAAACTGTGTTAGATTATAAACACTGACTGCATTTATGATTGTAAACCTCTGTATTGTGCTGTGTGCCTTTTTCCAGAAGTCCAGAAACTGAAACACACAATCAAACTTGATTTATCTTTTAATTTAAAGTGTATTTATATTACCAAGCCGAAATGAAGCAAAAGTAAAGTTTATGACTGAATGAATCATGAGTGTTATGTGCGCACATGAACTGAAGGATTATTGCTTTATAAATCAAGTCAAAGGCAGTGTTATAAAGTTCAGAGTGAGCATTTATTCATCAATCACGCTGTAATCAGACTTTTGTGCTCCTGACAAAACATTTGACTGAACAAACTCTCCTCATGCCTTTATATGAATGCTGAAGCAAACACGCTTCACAATGCGCAGACTCTGGAGAAACGCAGCGTCCACATGAAGCTCTGACATGTTTGTTTGCATGGGCTGAAAGTGCACTTTTAAGTGTTTGATTTATGACTGAATTCCTGTTTTAAAATGTCACGCTCAATAAATACTAATACTGCACATTTTCATGTTTGTTGTTGTGTGATTTATGTGAGTTTGAGTTTCATTTGTGAGTCTTTCCAGATACTGACTTTTAAGCGAGACACTGCAGGTGAATGTTTTATTTTAAAAAAACAAAAAAAAACATGATTATAATAAATATTTTATTTATATTTATTTGATGATTTTTATTTATTTATTTACATTTAAGCAGTTTTTATTTATATTTTATTTATATTTATTTATTTATATTTAAGCAGTTTTTATTTATATTTTATTTATATTTATTTATTTATATTTAAGCAGTTTTTATTTATATTTATTGGCTTATTTATATTTAGGCAGTTTTTATTTATATATTTTTTTATATTTATTCATTTATTTTAAGCAGTTTTTATATTTTATTTATATTTATTTATTTATATTTAAGCAGTTTTTATTTTTATTTATTTGTATTTATTTGTTCATTTATTTATATTTAAGCAGTTTTAATTTGTATTTATTTGCTTGTTTATTTATATTTAAGCAGTTTTAGTTATATTTTATTTATATTTATGCATTTATATGCAAGCTGTTTTTATTAATATTTTATTTATATTTATTTGTTTATTTACATTTAATCAGTTTTTTATTTATGTATATTTTACATTTTTTAATTTAAATTAATATTTGTGTTTAATTGGTTATATGTATTTAAATAGTTTTTTATTTAGATCTTTATGCAGTTTTTTATTTAATTTATATTTATTTGTTTATTCATATTTATTTATTTATATTTGAGCAGTTTTTATTTATATTTTATTTGTTTATTTATTTATATTTAAGCAGTTTTTATTTATATTTTATTTATATTTATTTATATTTAAGCAGTTTTTTATTTATATTTTCCTTTTTATTTATTTACATTTAAGTTTTTTTATTAGTATTTTTATTTATATTTTTATTTAATTGTTTGTTTATTTAAACTGTTTAATTTATATTTAATTTTTATTTGTTTGTTTATTTTTTAATTTTTTCATTTATGTTTAAGCAGTTTTTATTTATATTTTATTTATATTTGTTTTTTGTTTAATTGATTATATTTATTTAAATTTTTTTATTTATACTTTCATATTTATTTGGTTATTTATTTATATTTACGCAGTTAGTTGACTGCATTAGACATTGCATAACATTTTCGATTTCTAAAAAAAACATTTTCTAAAATGTTATGTTTATATTTGGAAGTTATGAATTAATGGATTAATTATGCACTAATTTTGCATGCATTGCTCATAAATAAATTTCATTAAAATCAGGTTAAAAATAATTGTATTTATTTATTTATACTTATCAGAGTATAAAGAAGTTAGACAAACTTTTTTTTTTTTTACAAAGAAGATTTTACAGAGACTTCTATTTTTTACTCTATAATTTAGAAAATAATGCAAACACCGATATTAAACATGCATTTTCACAAATTTATTTTAAATATCTTATTTATATAAAAAAAAACACACATTATGTAAAGCCAAAAAAGCACACAATCTCAATTTATCCTGCATTGTCTCTCCTTACATATACTAACCAAATCCTCATCATGCACACTAAAAATGCACCAAACTTGAATGTGTAGTTATGTGTTTTAGCTGTTTCTTCAATCTCTTTGTGCATAATATTTAAACTGATTAACATTGGTGAGGTTTTATTCCTGTAGGTGAATGTGGGCAAAGGAAGTCATCCTCATAAAGTGAAGGTGTTTGGTCCTGGAGTGGAGAAAACTGGACTGAAGGCTCATGAACCCACACACTTCACTGTAGACTGCACTGAAGCTGGAGAAGGTACCACACACACACACACACACACAAATCAGTCTTTATTTCATGCATCAGTCTCACTCATACAATTTGATTATTCAGGGGATGTGAGTGTTGGAATCAAGTGTGAAGCCAATGTTATCAGCGGACAGGAAGAGGATGTGGATTTTGACATCATTCCCAATGCCAACGACACTATTACTGTTAAATACATTCCTCCTGGAGCCGGACGACTCGTTATTAAAGTCCTGTTCACTGATCAGGTCAGTCCACTTTTCAATAATTGCAAATATGGTGTTTTCAATGTTCAATTATTTTATTCTGGTCATAAATTGTTATCTTATTGTATCTTATTACACTTAATACACTTAATATTACACATTAATTAACATTAATGTTATTACACTTTTTCTTATTACTGTTGTTGTTAATATTATTATCACTGTTGTTGTATTCATTTATTATTATTAATATTATTATTATTAATAATAATAATAATAAAAATAATAATAAATTATGGATTTTTAGCAATTAATTTGAATGGTTGAAAAAGGAAAATTGTTCCTCAGTTTATTTAATTATTTGCTTAATTTTTAACATTGAATTTTTCATTTTATTATTATTATTATTATTATTATTATGTATGATGAATTTTTAGCAATTAATTTAAATTGTTACAAATGGAACATTTTGTGCCATCAGTTTATTAATTTGTTTATTTGTGTTAATTGTTTTATTTTTAATTTTTTTTTTTAATTTGCTTCATTTTTTTTATTTAATTGTTTTCATTTTATTTATTAGTATATATATATATATATTTTAGAAATTAATAAATGTATTTTGTTATTATTTTTTGAAACATTTTATTTTGTTTGTTTTTAATTCAACACCAAAATATACCGAAAAGTCTTATGTTTTTTGTTTATGAATCTATTTATTGTAGTTTAGTTTCTATCGAGGGGGTGGTTTAGTTCTTTAAAAATGTATTTGTATATTTATATATCTATTTAGATCGAAATACACATTAAATTTAAACTTGTTGTTCTTAATATTATTGTTACTGTTGTGGTTTTCATTTATTATTATTATTATTATTATTATTGATGAATTTTGTCTTTGTCTTAATTACTGCTTAATGAATAATTGCAAATAGTGAATAATTTTTGAATAATTGCGAATATGGTGTTTTTTAATTTTAATTATTTTATTCTGTTCATAAATTGTCATCAATCTTATTATGGTTATTACTGTTGTTGTTAATATTATTACTGTTGTTATTTTCATTTATTATTATTATTATTATTATTAAATTATGAATTTTTAGCAATTAGTTTAAATTGTTAAAAATTGAACATTTTGTGCCATCAGTTTATTAATTTGTTTATTTGTGTTAATTGTTTTATTTTTTTTATTTTATTTTTTTAAATTTACTGCGTTTTTTATTAATTGTTTTAATTTTATTTATATATATATATATATATATATATATATATATATATATATATATATATATATATATATATATATATATATATATATATATATATATTAGGGGGTGGTTTAGTTATTATTTGTATAGTTCTATATTTATTTAGATCGAAATGCACATTAAATTTAAATAATTTTAATTGTCAATAAATAAACATTTTTTTATTGCATTGCAAGATCCTGTTGGATGAGTGTTGGGAGATATCTGATTGTTAGATATCTGCAATTTTTAAAAATAGTTATTTACTTGCTAATCAGTTAGCATCTTAAGAGGTTTTTTCAAAATCATGTGTTCAATATAAATGATCCATTTTAGGAAATTCCGGTGAGTCCGTTCCGTGTTAAAGTGGATCCGTCTCATGACTCCTCTAAAGTGAAAGCAGAGGGACCAGGTCTCGCACGAGCAGGTTTGTTGATCTGTCATTTTCTTTGATCTTTGATTTTGGCTGTGCTTTGATCTTTAACTTTGACTGTGCATTGTGCTTTGATTTTTTTATTTTGGCTGTGCTTTGATCTTTTATTTTGATTTTGGCTGTGCTTTGATCTTTCATGATGATTTTAGCTGTCCTTCGATCTTTGATTTTGGCTGTGCTTTGATCTTTTATTTAGATTGTGCCTGTGCCTTGATCTTTGATTTTGGCGTTGCTTTGGTCTTTGATTTTGGCTGTGCTTTGATCTTTGATGTTGTCTGTGCTTTGATCTTTGTTTTTGGCTGTGCTTTGATCATTGATTTTTGTCTGTGCTTTGACCTTTGATTTTGTCTGTGCTTTGATCTTTGATTTTGTCTGTGCTTTGATCTTAGATTTTGTCTGTGCTTTGATCTTTGATTTTGTCTGCTTTGATCTTTGATTTTGGCTGTGCTTTGATCTTTTATTTTGGCTGTGCTTTGATCTTTTATTTTGTCTGTGGTTTGATCTTTGATTTTTGTCTGTGCTTTGATCTTTGATTTTGTCTGTGCTTTGATCTTTGATTTTGTCTGTGCTTTGATCTTTGATTTTTGTCTGTGCTTTGACCTTTTATTATGATTTTGGCAGTGCTTTGATCTTTGATTTTGGCAGTGCTTTGATCTTTGATTTTGGCTGTGCTTTGATCATTGATATTGGCTGTGCTTTGATATTTTATTTTGACTTTGGCTGTGTTTTGATCTTTATTAAAATTTTGGTTGTGCTTTGATCTTTTATTTTGACTTTGGCTGTGTTTTGATCGTTGATTTCAGCTGTCCTTTGACATTTAATTTTGGCTGTGCTTTGATCTTTAATTTTATTTTAGCTGCTATCTTTTTATCTTTGTTTTTGATATCGTCTTTTTTGATTTTTGATTTTGGCTGTCTTTTGACTGTATTTTGATATCTTTTTGAGTCTTTAAATGTTTCCTTTTTTGTATCAGGTGTGGAGAGTGGAAAACCAACACACTTCACGGTTTACATTAAAGGAGCAGGTAAAGCTCCTCTGGATGTGCAGTTTTCTGGCCCAAATAAAGCACAGCCTGTCCAAGACTTCGAGATCATTGATAACTATGACTATTCCCACACCGTCAAGTACACACCAGTCCAGCAGGTAAAAATCTGACACGTTTAAAAGTAGTTTAAATGGGGAAATTAGACATCTTGTGGGATTTATTTTCTCACTGATCATTCTGGTCTTCTGCCATTTCAGGGAGAGATGGTGATAACGGTGAGCTTCGGTGGAGACCCGATTGCTAAAAGTCCCTTCGCTGTCGGTGTTGCAGCTCCACTCGACCTTAGCAAGATTCAAGTGGATGGCCTGGAAAACCGTATGTTGTTTTGATTTATTTTGTTTTATTTTATTTTATTTTTCAATTTTATTAATTTATTTTTAATTTATTTTTATATTTAATTAATTAATTTATTTACTATAATCCAAGATCCAAGCATAATTTGTTTTTCGTTCATTGATTTATTTCTTAAAACTTATTATTTCTTGATTTATTCATTTTAAAAAATTGTAACATTTAAAAATAAAAAAGCAATATTTATATTATATAACATTTATACTAATATTATAAAACTATTATAACAATATTAGAAATATTACACTTTATTTTTACCTTTTTATTTATTTAATCTACATTTATATATATTGTATATTTATTTTAGTTTCTGGTTATTTAGCAAGCTAGTTTTTTTTCTATTTTTTTAATCCAAGATCCATGTTGATTGCCAGTGAAGGCGTAATATTTAGGGCCCTATCATACAACCAAAATGTAATATTTATGTATTAATATACACTTATATATATATCTTGCCATTTACTTAATTTGACTCATTTGTTAAATAACCTCCATTTAATATTCATTTTTCAGGAGTACAAGTTGGCGAGGATCAAGAGTTTGCCGTTGGTACTAGAGGAGCAGGTGGGCAAGGCAAACTGGAGGTCAAGGTCACCAGTCCGTCAGGGAAATCTGTGCCCTGCGTGGTGGAGCCTGGTAAAGGAGGCAGTCTGGTCAAATACATTCCTAAAGAGGAGGGTGTTTACATGCTGGAGCTCCTCTATGATGGACATCTGGTGCCCGGAAGCCCCTTTCCTGTTGAAGCCATGCTGCCTCCAGATCCCAGCAAGGTATGGTCAAACCAAAGCATAATCCGGCTTTTATTTGGGGGAAAAAAATCTTGGTTTTGGTTGTTCTTTAACTTTGATATTTGAAGTTTTATATTGGCTGTTTTTTGATCTGCAAAGTATTTGTATAAAAACAGTTTCTCTGCTTCTCTGAATTACTTTAGACATAAATGTTGATTTAATTGAAAGAATTTAAGGCAAGAATAAGTAACTAATTAAATGACATCAAAATAAACAGTACATTTTTCAGTAAATAATTTAATTACAGCATCTAGTTACTTTTTTACCTCATTACACCAAACACTGATTTTAATGAAGTACATTTCTCTGCCCAGGTCAAGGCGTTCGGTCCGGGACTGAAGGGTGGTCTTGTATCGACTCCTGCTGAATTCACCATTGACACTAAAGGCGCAGGAACCGGTGGCCTCGGCCTCACAGTTGAAGGTCCGACCGAAGCCAAAATCGAGTGCTCTGATAACGGCGACGGCACTTGCTCCGTGTCGTACCTTCCCACAGAACCTGGAGAGTATCTGGTCAACATCCTCTTCGAAAACGTCCACATTCCTGGATCACCTTTCCACGCCGACGTCCAGTACCCGTTTGATCCTACTAAAGTGATAGCGTCAGGCTCAGGCCTGAAACGAGGAAAAGTTGGCGAAGTCAGTGTGTTAAATGTGGATTGCACCACAGCCGGTCCGGGACTGCTGACGCTGGACGCTGAGTCTGATTCTGGAGTCAAGGCTAAGACGGAGGTTTTGGATAATAAAGACGGCACGTACACGGTCACTTATATCCCGCTGACTGCAGGCATGTACACATTACAGCTGAAATATGGAGGAAAGAGCGTTCCCAGCTTCCCTGCTAAAGTGAAGGTGGATCCAGCTGTGGATACTAGCAGAGTCAAGGTGTTTGGGCCAGGAGTCGCAGGAGAAGGTATTGATTAGGCCTGTTAATAATTAATATATTGACTTATAGCCTGACTGTAATACTTTTTAGTGTTATATATATATTCAGGGGTTGGATAATGAAACTGAAACTCCTTGCTTTATAGCTCAATAATTCATTAGTATGATGTAGGGCCTCCTTTTTGCGGCCAATACAGCATCATTTCATCTTGGGAATGGCAGATGCAAGTACTGCACAGCAGCCAGAGGGATTTTGAGTCATTCTTCTTGCAGTATAGTGGCCAGGTTACTACATGATGCTGGTGGAGGAAAATGTTTCAAGACTCGCTCCTCCAAAACACCTCAAAGTGCTCAATAATATTTAGATCTGTTGACTGTGCAGGCCATGGGAGAAACTTCACTTTAATGTTCATCAAACTACTCTGTCTCCAGTCTTGCTGTGTGTGTTGATGCATTATCATCCTGATACACACCACCGCCTTTAGGACACAAAGTTTGACCCATTGGCACATGGTCCTCCAGAAAGGTTTGGTAGTCCTTGGCACTGACCCAGCGCTCATCTACCACTAATATTAGGTCTAGGGAATACCATGATATTGCAGCCCGAACCATCATTGATCCACCCCCATGCTTTACTCTGGGCATACAACAGTCTGGGTGGTACGCTGCTTTGGGGCTTCTTCACACCATAACTCACCCGTGATGCTGGTGGAGGAAAACGTTTTCTGACTCGCTCATCTAAAACACCCCAAAGTTCTCAATAATATTTAGCTCTGGTGACTGTACAGGCCATGGGAGATGTTCAACTTCACTTTCATGTTCATCAAACCTCTCTGTCACCAGTCTTGCTGTGTGTATTGGTGCATTATCATCCTGATACAGGCCACTTCCTTTAGTATACAAAGTTTGACCCATTGGGTATACATAGTCCTCCAGAATGGTTCAGTAGTCCTTGCCAGTGACCCAGCGCCTATCTAGCACAAGTATTGGGCCTAGCGAATGCCATAATATTGCAGCCTAAACCATCACTGATCCACCCCCATGCTTTATTCTGGGCATGCAACAGTCTGGGTGGTACGCTTCTTTATGGTTTCTCCACACTGTAACTCACCTGTGATGCTGATGGAGCAAAACGTTTTCTGACTCGCTCATCTAAAACATCCCAAAGTGGCTCAATAATATTGAGATCTGGGTGCTGCGCAAGCCGTAGGAGATGTTCAATTTAACTTTGATGTTCATCAAACCACTCTTTTACCAGTCCTGCTGTGTGTATTAGTGCATTTTTTTTTAAGATATTTTTTTGGCCTTTTCGCCTTTATTAGATAGGACAGTATTTAGACAGGAAGCGAAGTTGGAGAGAGAGAGGGGGGTAGGGTAGGGAAATGTCCTCGAGCCAGGATTCGAACTCGGGACGCCCTGACGTGCTATTGCACCATATGTCGGCGCGCTATCCACTAGGCTATTGGACCGACCAGAATACAATGTTTGACCCATAAGGTGCTCATGGTCCTCCAGAATTGTTCGGTAGTCCTTGGCAGTGACCCAGCGCCCATCTAGCACAAGTATTGGGCCAGGGTATTGCAGCCCAAACCATCACTGATCCACCGCCATGCTTTACTCTGGGCATACAACAGTCTGAGTGGGACACTTCTTTGGGGCTTCTCCACACCGTAACTCTCCCATATTTGAGAAAGACTGTGAAGGGGGACTCATCGGAGAACAATGCATGTTTCACATTGTCCACAGCCCAAGATTTTCGCTGCTGGCAATTTCTTCCTTGAATATCAAGAGAAAATTGGGTTACAAATATGGAATTTTAATTGTTCCGATTAAAAATTCACATAAAATATGAAAATATCACCAACACGCCATTACAAAAGAAGAAAAATGCCATGAAAACGAACCAAATGTCAACTCTTTCACAAATATGTAACAAGCTGTCACAATATGCTTAATACTTTAGCATTTGTGGATTTGATTCAACAAGTTTTACTGACGTATCTTGGCACAAACCTATTTTGGGGGTGGGGTTAACAGTGGCCGACTCTGATTGGCTAGTGAGAATGTGATTGACAGTTCTCCTGCATGTACACAGTGCATAATTCCGTATACAGTACAATAATTCAGTGTAGAATGACACAAATATAATTCGATATATAAGCACTAGGTCATGTTCGCTTCTGAAAACGTGTTTGTCTTGGGATTGGCTTCATAGCTCACTGAACTTTCCTGCCATTCCTTTTGATTTCATAACCAAATCTGTTTAAAGAGATGTTTATATGGAGGCATTCATGTGCAGTCGTGCTCTAAATGACGTAATTAAGCCAAGCCACTCTTTCTTTCTTTTCAGTTAGGTTATAAAGAGTGGCGTCTCTCAGACTAGTGGGAAAAACATCTAAAATAAACTTTATTTTTTCCCACTTTAACTATTTGCTTATGTAGGCTCTTTGCATGATTTTTTTTGTTTGTTGTAAAAATATGCTAATTATCCTTTTATTTAAAGGGACAGTTCACCCAAAAATGAAAACTCAGTCATCATTTACTCCTCTTCTTTTCCAAACCCGTTTGAGTTTCTTTCTTCTGTTGAAAAGCAAGGAAGATATTCTGAAGAATGTAGGGAAAAAACAATTTCATAGACTGCAATAGTGTATTTTTTAGTCCTTATATTGATTTTAATGGCTGTTTTCCCCCAACATTGTTCAAAGTATCTTCTTTTGTGTTCCACAGAAGAAAAAAAAACAAATCAGAAAAGTTTAAAACCACTTGAGTGTGAATAAATGATGAGAATTTGAATTACTGGGTGAACTATCCCTTTAAGTGTTGTACCATTTTCACAGATAAAATGCAATTCTGAACCATATTCATATGCTCTTTCATATTTTTTAGCTATGACTAACTTCACTGTGGATGCCAGAGCTGTCTAAAGTTGCTGTTAATTTAAATGTATTGAAATAACATGACATTTTAAAAATATGTCAAATAACTCTAAAAAGTATAGAAATATGATAATTAAATAAAAATAATGCAATTTTGTGTGCATTTTGCTACTAATAACATTGAATTCTGGTCCAAACTCAGAAGATAAAAGTGTGGACTAATGCTTTTGCTTCTTTTTTTTTCAATTTCCAAGCTCCATGCAAAAAGGAAAAACAAAACTAGCAAAAATGAATGAACTTATGGACTATTTTAGTGGCTGCAATAACCCTGTATTATAGTACACATCTGTTCAGAACAGGATTGTAGGCTTGACACTGGAAAGATGCTGGGTTAATTGTCCCAATAAAAAGTTAAATACAAAGTTATTTACCCTACTGAATTTTTTTTTCTTTTTTTTCTTTTTTTCTTTTTCGAATATTTCCCAAATTATGTTTAACAGATTCAGGAATTTTTCACAGTATTTCCTATAATATTTTTTCTTCTGGAGAAAGTCTTATTTGTTTTATTTTGGCTAGAATAAAAGCAGTTTTTAATTTTTTAAAAAACATTTTAAGGTCAAAATTATTAGCCCCCTTAAGCAAGAGGTTTTTTTCGATTGTCTACAGAACAAACCATCGTTATACAATGACTTGTTTTTTCTCTCTGCATTGCAGGCGTTTTTAGAGAAGCTACGACTAGCTTCACTGTGGATGCACGAGCTTTGTCTAAGGTTGGCGGGGAACACATTAAAGCTGATGTGAAAAACCCCTCGGGCGCTGCTACAGACTGCATCATCCAGGACAACAGCGACGGCACTTATAATGTGGAATATACACCATTTGAGAACGGTACAATGCACAACATCCCACTTAATGCTCTACTTATGGTCTGCCAATCAGATCTCAATTTCTTTAGAACTGGTTGCATGTTCCCTCCAAACACTGGATTATAATTACATTCATGCACTTGGCAGGTGATGGGAATGCAAGCTATACATTTAGCCAGTTCATGCATTCTGTTGGATTAAAACCCATCATGTTATGTCTGTAGGTGTTCTTTATTGATTGATTGATTATGACAGGTTTCATCTTGCACAGTTAATGTGTGTTTTGAAGAACAGTAATAAAGCCTGCCAGAATACACAGCTAGTTTAGACTGATTTATGATGTGACGGGCTCTTTTTCAATGACAGCACAGCAGTGAGTGATTAAACCAAGAAACTATAGAGGAAACCTTTTGTTTATTTTTATTATTTTAAATGCATTGGTTATTTATTTATTTTAAATGCATTGGTTATTTATGTATTTATTTTAAAAGCATTGGTCAATTGTCTGTTTTATATATTTATTTATTTTAAATGTATTGGCCAGTTATTTATTTAAAATCCATTGGTTAATTATTTATATATTTATTTATTTTAAATGCATTATTTTATTTATGTTTTTATTTATTTTAAATGCATTATTTTATTTATTTATTTATTTTAAAAGCATTGGTCAATTATCTGTTATATATTTATTTATTTATTTTAAATGTTTTGGTCAGTTATTTATTTATTCATTTTAAATGCATTATTTTATTTATTTATTCATTTTAAATGCATTATTTTATTTATTTATTCATTTTAAATGCATTGGTAAATTTATAAATTTATTTAATTATTTTATTTTAAAACCATTGGTCAATTATCTGTTTTATTTATTTATTTATTTTAAATGCATTATTTTATTTATTTATTTTAAAAGCATTGGGCAATTATCTGTTTATATATTTATTTATTTATTCATTTTAAATGCATTATTTTATTTATTTATTTATTTAAAATGCATTGGTAAATTATATATTTATTTATTTATTTATTTTAGAAGCATTGGTCAATTATCTGTTTTATTTATTTATTTATTTATTTTAAATGCATTATTTTATTTATTTATTTTAAAAGCATTGGTCAATTATCTGTTTATTTATTCATTTTAAATGCATTATTTTATTTATTTATTTATTCATTGGTAAATTATGTATTTATTTTTTTATTCATTGTTTTATTTATTTATTTTAAAAGCATTGGTCAATTATGTTTATTAACATTATTTATTTTAAATGCATTATTTAATAAATAAATTAATTTATTTTAAATGCATTGGTCAATTATTTATTTATTCAATTATTTTAAGAGCATTGGTCAATGATCAGTTTATTTATTTTAAATGCATTGGTTAGTTAGTTAGTTAGTTAGTTAGTTAGTTTAAATACATTGGTCAGCTTTGCTTCCATTAAAAAAAGCAAAAGGAAATAGAGAAAATCCAAAATACATACTTTTTTTTTTTTTAATTTTTAAAAAAAAACTCAAAAGGGTTTAAAAAGATTGGAAGGAAAATAAATGATAACAGAATTTTCATTTTTGGGTACACTGCCCCTTTAATATATGTAATTGATGACAACGAGAAATGTAAAATTCATCCCCTCCCAAACGTAGCCATTTTTAGATCATAAGTGATCCTCTGAAAGTACTTGAAATCTTTCATTGAAGCTGATTGGGATTGTGTTTTGTCTGCTGGCTTTAGGAGTTCACAGTGTGGAGGTTTTGTATGATGAGTCTCCGGTTCCCAAGAGTCCGTTCCAGGTCAGGGTGGGTGAAGGTTGTGACCCCTCCCGTGTTCAGGCCCGGGGTCCTGGACTGGAGGAGGCCCTCACTGAAAAACCCAACAAATTCTCAATAGTCACCAGGTCAGAGATCCACATCAATCTTACATTTGATCTTTATTTGCTATTCATAAATTTACAGTATTTACTTGCACTACCACACCAAAGATGGACAAGGATATTATTACATTGAGAGAACTTTGATGGATGTTTGAAAAATGTCTCTTTGAGAATAATTTAAAGTTATTTATCATTTATTGAAGTGTAAAATCTCAATGATTTAATGTAAAAATTTAAGTTGTCATTATTCATATTTAATCTTACATTTGATATTTATTTGCTTTTTATAAATGTGCAATATTTACTTGCACTACCATACTAAAGATAGACAAGGATATTATACAAGGAGAGAACTTTGATGGAGGTTATAAAAAGGTTGCTTTAGGACAGGGGTGTCCAAACTCGGTCCTGGAGGGGCCGGTGTCCTGGAGAGTTTAGCTCTAACCCTAATCAAACACACCTGCACCAGCTAATCAAGCTCTTACTAGATACTAGAAACTTCCTGGCAGGTGTAATGAAGCAAGTTGGAACTAAACTCAGCAGGACAGCGGCCTTCTAGGACCGAGTTTGGACACCCCTGCTTAGGAGTAATGTAAAGTTATTTATCATTTATTGAAGTGTAAAATCTCCATGTTTAATGAAAAATTTAAGTTGTCATTATTCATATTTAATCTTATATTTGATCTTTATTTGCTTTTCATAAATGTGCAATATTTACCTGCACTGCCATACTAAAGATAGACAAGGATATTATTACACTGAGAGAACTTTGGATGGTTTAAAAATATCTCTTTAGGAATAATTTGAAGTTATTTATCATATATTGCAGTAAAAATCTCATTTAATGTTTTAATGTAAAAACTGAAGTTGTCGTTATTCATATTTAATATGTTCTTGTCTTTATTGATCTTGCCATGGAAAATAAACAAACAATTAAAACATTCTGAAGTTTGCCATTGAAATTAAGCATCTATAACTTTTTTTTTTTTTATTTTGAGCATCATAAACTCTAGATGATGGATAATAAAGCCCAAAGTGTCTTTTTTCCAAATATACATAAACTGTGAATGTTTCAGTTTGGGATGGTTATTTTTGAGAAAATGCCTCTGACGATGAGGGAAAGAAGGACACCGATGTAGCCTCTGAAAACTTTTTGCATGCTAGCTTCATCAAATTTGAAATATAAACTCATGAAACACTTGGCTTTCAATGCTTATTTTTTATAGGACATCACATTAATGTTTTCCTGTGTTTGTATATGGAAAAACAAATATTGAACACAATACGATTTTTTTCTCATGACTTCATAATGTATAACTTTTTATATTTTTGAGCATGAAACATCCCCTTTTACCAAAAAAAAAAAAAAAAAAAAGCCTAAGTGTCTTCTTTCTGTAGTTTTCTGGAGTTTACTGGAGTCAAGAATTTAAAGTTAGTTAGGTGTAAATCCCCAAAAGTGAGTGCTGGCTAACAGGTTAAATGTAAACGAAAATATTTATTCAGTAGGTAAACAAACATTTGTTGGAAAAAAAAAAAAAAAAACTTGCAACAGATGTTAAATAAACACTGTTCTTGAATCCAGCTATGAAGTGCGTCAAGATTTAGACAAATTGTACTTCACTTTATGTACTGTATAAATAATATACATTATGTAATGTATACTTTTATACAAATGTTTTTAACATTGAATCAAATGTTTCATAGCAAATCAGCGTATTTAAATTATTTGTGGACTGCACAACACTGAAAACTAGAGTAAAGATGCTCTTAATAAAATTATGAAGATTGAAGCTTCATTGAAATTATGGTTTATTTTTTATTGTTTATTTTTTTTTATTTTTCACTTTTATCATTTATTTTATTTTCAAACGTCCTCAAATGATCTATATAGTTACATTGCAACTCTTAAAGGGGAGCTATTATGCAAAAATCCACCATGACATTAGAAGCAGCCGTCCACCATTAGAGATTTAGGGTGCTTTCACATCTGTAGTTCGTTTTATTTGGTCCGGACCAAGGGCAATAAATGATACATTGTAGCATTTTCTGCCGTCTTTGGGTCGCTTTCACACCACACTGATTGCTTTGGTCCGAACCAGTTGAAAAGAACCAAAATGCATTCATGTGACAAAATCCACATCACTCATTGGCCAGATGTTGTTGAATATATTTCCTAAACTGCTTATCGATTGGTCCGAATTCACGTGCAGGAAAATTCCAATGGAACTCCCGCAAATAAACAAACCAGCAGATACAAAATGTGGCTTTACACTATGGAGGGACGACTGCGCTAGCTGATTGTATCCCTGCTCATAGTATACTATATAGTTTGTATACATCACGTTAAACAAACTATACATTTCGAGGATAAAGCGCGGCTGTGGGTGGAAAACAATGTTTTAAGGCATTGCAAACGGCGAAGGTGCATCGTACGTCACTTCAGGAGGAGGCGTAAATTAATTTAGCTAAACTGCAACATGGTCATCTTCCGGAAATATTACCAACGATCCATCAGGTAATGTTTTCCCCCTCTCTCTCTCTCTTTTGGTAATGGGCTGTCAACAAATACTTTTCCTCCACATTCCATAATGCACAGCGCATCGGCCTACGGCAGCTGGATTAGTCCAAAAAGGCGCCGTACTTTTTGCGGTTGGGTCTGTTTTAGTACGGATCATGTTCTCACCACAAACGATCCGCTCCAGGGTTCGTTTGAAAGCGTACCGAGACCACCTCTTCAAGGAGGTCTCGGTACGCTTTTTTGGTCCGCTTTTGGTGCGCACTCGAGTACGATTGCTACGTTCACACCTGCCCAAACGAACCGTACCAAGAGAGAAAACGAACTCTAGTGCGATTCAACCTAACTAAATAAGGCAGGTGTGAAAGCACCCTTACTTAGCACTGTAAACTAGAGTAAAGATGCTCTTCAGAATTTCAATGCAGCTTCAATCTTCATAAGTGTTGTTTATTTTTATTTTATTTTCCACTTTTATTGTTTATTTTCAAACGTCCTCAAATGAACTATTTAATTTCACTGCAACTCTTAAAGGGGACCTGTTATGCAAAAATCCACCATGGCATTAGAAGCAGCCGTCCACCAACTAGAGTAATGATGCTCTTCATAATTTCAGTGTAGCTTCAAACTTCATAATTTTTGTTTATTTTATTCTGCACGTATTTAAACGTCCTTCTGTGTTCTTGTGTTGATGTATGTACCCTTTGCTCCTGAAAACCACAAAAAAAAATTATTGTCTGTGTGTGTGCGTACACTTGGTGAATAAAGCTCATTCTGATTGATGCTAAAATATACTTGTAAGATTGTCTAACCAGTCATGATTTGATCTGTACAGAGGAGCAGGTATCGGAGGTTTAGGAATAACCGTCGAAGGGCCATCTGAGTCTAAAATGTCCTGCAAAGATAACAAAGACGGCAGCTGTAATGTGGAATACACACCGTATGTGCCTGGGCTCTACGATGTCAACATCACATATGGAGGACAACACATCCCAGGTACACACAGTACTCTTACTTTTTTGCCTATTTCTTAAAGTTCAGAGCTGAAGAAAGCATTACTAGAACTTTGAGAAGATGCACGCTGCCTGTTTTTACACTGCAAGTCTTTTTTAATTTGCATTTAGTGTAAGCATTCGTTTGAGTACAGTCGTGTAGAATTTTAAGTTACATTTGGTCAGTGTGTAGTTTCAAATGATCTCACAATTTACAAGCATGTGCAATTGTCGGGTGTATTATACATTATATTACATGTTTTTTTTAGATTTTAAAAGATAAATGAAACTGATGGGAAAGCAAAAAAAGAAAAACTATTTACATTCAGGGTGAGAACGTGTCTTAATACAATCCATTCATTCAAAATATGACTGCTGAAAGCACAACACAAGTGCTTAATTTGAGCCGGATCTTGCCGGATACTGTTCCGGGAAATGTCAGATATTCATGTTTTGCGTTCCAGTATTAATTTTATTTGATACTTTTGTGTGGTGAATACCTGCATGTGTGTGTGTGTGAGAGAGAGAGAGAGAGAGAGAGAGAGAGAGAGAGGGAGAACATGAATGAGTCCGTGTGAAAAACATCGAGCAAAGCTGTGTTGTGCGCGCACAAACACACAAAGGTAGTCCCTTTCGACCAATAAGCTTTCTTTTGTTTACAATCACTCTAATTGGTTGGTGATTGTTTCATGTGCAGAGATCACTGAAAATAATGGCATAGTGGCCTACCTAAATAATATTTGAAGAGTTCAGATGCAAAACCCTCTAAATCCATCAGAGCTCTTTTTTTGTAAACGAGCATTTTCTATCAGGCTCATATAGTTAGGTTCAGGAGTTTTATTTTATAGGTAATGAAAAGTTTATTAGCAGGTAAATAAAATAATTTGTTTTCAAAAATATCACTTTAGACAATTCTTTGGTTTTTAACAAGGTAGATTTTCTTTTGCGTCAAAACCAGCTAAATCCACTTGTGCTTTTTTTGCAAAACCCTCTAAATCCACCTATTGAAATTCACTAAAGATGCAATTAGAAATTATTTTACCAAACATAAAACACATTACACAGACCACCTAAAATTAAAAATGCATAAATCTGTCAAGTAAGTGGCGGTTCATTCCTCTGTGGTAACCCCTGATAAACCAGGGACTAAGCAAAAGGAAAATGAATGAATGAAATCTGTCAAGTAAGTGCATTAATCAATAACGTTAAAATTGACATTAATTAAATCTTAACAATCTGTTGTCATTTCTGATATTTGGGATTTAGATTTAATATAAGTAGAGCAATGTAAACATTGTAAACTAAGTTTGGTAGATATAAATAATGTAATGTAAAAACATTATGAAACATCAATATCTGTGCATTGTCCATTAATATAAAAAGCTTATCAGGCGTATATGTAATATGAAGTAATATAAATAATGTGCCTTTAAATGTCACTTTAAGCTGTATAGAAGAGTCTTGAAAAATATCTAGTCAAATATTATTTACTGTCATCATGGCAAAGATAAAATAAATCAGTTATTAGAAATGTTGTTTAGAAATGTGTTGAAAAAAATCTTCTCTATGTTAACCAGAAATTGGAGAAAAAAATAAATTAGGGGGGCTAATAATTCTGACTTCAACTGTATATTGATATTGATTGAGGTGTATTCAGGGTATTTACAGCTACTGTGTATTTCTGTCTGTACGCGTCCTGTGCATAGTCGCAAACTGCTGTTAGACCTGAAAACACGTTCTTAATCCGTTAGTGCTGCGGCTGTGCCACTCGGGGCCGTAATGGTCCTTTTGAAGTGGCACCCACTGTATTTTGTGGAAGTATCTCGGAAGCTATGAATAAAAAGCTCAAGCTTTGTGGCAGCCTGTTTAAAATGTATAAAAATCTTAACTAAAATGTTGTGTGGCCATTATTATTACTATTACTATTATTATTACTGCTGATCTCAGATCTGATTTATTCTGTGTATATTTTTCTCACATGTATTAGATGTAAAGCTAATTTTCCTGCTGATCTTCTAATAGCTGTATTTAAATGCCATTAATATGGAGTGTGGGTCTTTTGTTTGATTTTTAGGAAGTCCATTTAAAGTGCCCGTGAAGGATGTTGTGGACTCCAGTAAGGTGAAGATCTCTGGACCTGGTGTCGGTTCTGGAGTTAGAGCTAAAATCCCACAATCCTTCACTGTGGACTGCAGTAAAGCTGGCGTCGCTCCTCTTTCTGTGGCTGTAACTGGACCCAAAGGTAAAATTGGTTTACATGAGGCTTGTGCAATTATTGATTTTAATTTTTTTGTCTGAATTAAATCAGTATCAGAATCAGAAAGAGCTTTATTGCCAGGTATGTTCACACATACGAGGAATTTGTTTTTGTGACAGAGCTTCTACAGTGCAACAGAATTACAGAGACAGGTCTAAAAAACAGATAATAAATATATTTTAAAAAGTGAATGCAAATATACAAATTGACAAGTGTATGTACAGCTATATTACTGTATACAACATAATATGTGCAGCTGTTATGTGCAAATTGGCATGTACTGTAAAGTGTGTTGTTAAATAAGTCTATGTGTGTATAAAAGTGTATAGCAGGTAGTGATGTTGGTTCCACAATTATTATCATCAAGTGTTCATGAGATGGATTGCCTGAGGGAAGAAACTGTTTCTGTGTCGGGCTGTTCTGGTGCGCAGTGCTCTGTAGCGTCGACCAGAAGGTAAAAGTTCAAAGAGGCAGTGTGCTGGGTGTGAGGGGTCCAGAGTGATTTTGGCAGCCCTTCTGCTCGCTCTGGATAAGTACAGTTCTTGGAGAGTAGGGAGGGTTGTACCAATGATTCGAGTAGCAGTCCGAACTATTCAACGTAGTCTTCAGAGGTCGGATTTGGTAGCTGAGCTAAACCAGACAGTTATTGATGTGATGATGATTCGCGCTTTGACATGGCGCGTTATCCTGCTGGAAGTAGCCATCAGAAGATGGGTACACTGTGGTCATAAAGGGATGGACATGGTCAACAACAGTACTCAGGTAGGCTGTGGCATTGACACGATGCTCAATTGGTACTAATGGACCCAAAGTGTGCTAAAATATCCCGCACACCATTACACCACCAGCCTGAACCATTGATACAAGGCAGGATGGATCCATGCTTTCATGTTGTTGATGCCAAATTTTGACCCGACCATCCAAATGTCGCAGCAGAAATGGAGACTCGTCAGACCAACAACCAATAATGCATCAATAATGGTGTTTATTTTTACAAGGTGAATAAATGACAAATAAAGTATATACAAAATAAAGAAAACAAGAATAAATATATGGTTGTAATAAAGGGGGGAAGAGGAACAAAAGCAGCGCCAAAGAAAATAAAATAATATAACAAACACAACTAACTGGAAAACCCACAAATCTGTAAACTATCTAATAAAAGAGAAAGAAAAAAGTCTTCAGCGTTTTCACGCCCAATCTAAACTATACTACTAAGCAAAATCGTAAAACAAAACTTACAATGAGTGGCGCACACTTCTAAACTAGTGTGTGTAATACATTAGCATGTTTCCTACGTGTAGCAGCATGTAGGTTACGTGACATCTATCCTATCCTCGAATCCCATTGATGATGTGGATCTGGTGATGAGATAGAAAACGTAATTAGAACACTCTTTTAAAGATAGATTTCAGCACAAATGATTACAGCACACATGGCACAATAAACTATCAAGCAATCTAGCAAAACACACTGTCAAACAATCCAGCAAAACACATTGTCAAACAATCTAGCGAACACGCACAACAGTGAGCAAGCAAAAAGGCAAGCTAGCGTTCTGCCGGCTTTCTTTTAAATGGGGAATTCCGCTTGTGATTGGTCGCTGAGGATGACGTCATCGTAGTGGTAATGATGACTGGCATCTAGCTTAGCCAATGGGAGCTGAAACTGGGCAGACCTAAAGAAAATGACAGGTAGAGAGGGAGAGAGCGAAAGAAAACGTGAGAGAAAAACAAAACAAAAACACAGGCACAGATACTAAGCCGTAACACGGACCATTCTCTGTAAACCCTAGAGATGGTTGTGCATGAAAATCCCAGTAGATCAGCAGTTTCTGAAATACTCAGACCAGCCCATCTGGCACCAACAACCATGCCACGTTCAAAGTCTCTTAAATCACCTTTCTTCCCCATTCTGATGCTCGCTTTGAACTGCAGCAGATCGTCTTGACCATGTCTACATGCCTAAATGCATTGAGTTGCTGCCATGTGATTGGCTGATTAGAAATTTGCGTTAACAAACAGTTGGACAGGTGTACCTAATAAAGTGGCCAGTGAGTGTATATAATATTGCTGCTTTCTGACGATTCCAGGTTTCTTTTATCCTCATTTGTTATTCACTTTGGAGAAAAGCGTCTTCTAAATAAATAGATTTAACTCTTATTAAAGCGTTCTCGTTGTTATTTGCAGGTTTGGCTGAAACCGTGGAGCTCTCAGACAATGGAGACGGCACACACACCGTGTCCTACACCCCGTCTATCGAGGGCCCTTATTCAGTGTCTGTCAAATACGCTGATGAAGAAATTCCCCGCAGGTACGTTTATATCTGATTGCTGTGACCACTCCTGCTATCAAACTGATCTGTCATTTAGTTAACCTTTAAACATGCATCTGCTCAGCCCGATGAAGCTGCGTGTTCTACCCACTCATGATGCCAGTAAGGTTCGTGCCAGCGGTCCAGGTTTGACCACAGGACTGTCCGCCAGTTTTCCAGTGGAGTTCACCATCGATGCTAAAGACGCGGGAGAAGGACAGCTGTCTGTGCACATCACTGTGAGTCTCCACAATATCACTGACTGACTGAAATACAGGCATGGGGAACATTTAGGACACACTGTTAACCCCTGGGGTCTGAGGAGGTTTTGGGGCACTGCAGAAGTGTTGGGATGACCCGACGTTTGTGCTTTTCTCAGTTTGTTATAAATATATTGAAGGCTAAAGTCTGATGTCAAACTGTGCTACAGTACAATAACGCTGAGAAAAATATGGATGTTTTCTTTTTTCCTTTTAAGAATTCACTGAAATAAGGCTAAAAACATTCATTCATTCATTTTCCTTCAGCTTAGTCCCTTTATTAATCAGGGGTCGCCACAGCGGAATGAACCGCCAACTTATCCAGCATATGTTTTACACAGCGGATGCCCTTCCAGGTGCAACCCAGAAACATCCATACACACACATACACCACCGCCAATGTAGTTAATTCAATTCCCCTATAGCGCATGTGTTTGGACTGTGGGGGAAACCGGAGCACCCGGAGGAAACCCACACCAACAGGGGAGAACATGCAAACTCCACACAGAAATGCCAACTGACCCAGCCGGGACTCGAACCAGCGACCTTCCTGCTTTAAGGTGACATTGCTAACCACTGAGCCACCATACCGCCCCATTGCATTATCATTTAATATAAAAGTACTTATTATAGTAGTTGTTTAATAGTTATTAATGCTACTTAAACATGTTATTATTATAAATTGAAATCAATAAAATTATCATTTTGATCAGATTTTAACACATTATTTCTTAATGATGAATAATGAATTATTAGATTGTGGTAGAATTGTATATGCATATTTTACATAATATAGGTGTTTATTTAATGCATATGTGTTTATTATAATTATTTTAATTATTAAATGTATTATCATTTATAACTGTAGTTTTATTTTATCATTATATATTTAAAATGATCAATTAAAATATTTAATGTTGATTTTAAAATATTTATTTAATGCATATGTTTAATATAATTAAATTTTTTTATTTATTATCATTTATAACTTTAATTTATCATTGCATATTTAAAATGATCAATTAAAATATTTAATATATATGTTTTTAAAATGTGCATTTAATGCATACAGTATATGCTTATTATAATTATTTAAATTATTATATGTATCATCTTTTATAAATTAAGATTTATTTTATCATTGTATATTTAAAATTATCAGTTGAAATAATTAATATATATATTTTTTAAAATGTGCGTTTAATGCAAATATACAGTAATTATTTCAATTATTACATGTATTATCTTTTATAACTTAATTTTTTTTTATCATTATATATTTAAAATGTTTTTAAAAGTTTTTGATTTATTATGATAAATGTAATAATAATGTAATAATTTAAAATCTAAATGAATAAACTAATTTATTTTTTTTAGATTATTATATTAACTTTATGTGGACTCAATGTTGAATGTTTTTAATTTGCAAACATACTGTAAAATCACACTTGGATTGAGTTTCTTAGAAGATGAGTAATGATCTGCAAGTTTCATGTAGTATCATATTGGGTCATTCATCTTTCACAGTGTGTTATTTTACTGCTCCAGTGATCCAGGATTAGATCCGATTTTTCCATTCAGACGAGCGTTTCGATCTCCAAACACACACTGAAGCATCTGGCCAGGCCCGCAGTGAAATAAATGAAGGTTTTTCTGTATGAAAGCCAAAATACTGCAGGAAATCCAGAGGGAAACTGCAGCTCTTCTTCCTCCATTACTCTTCATGTTAATCCAGGCTCTTTTCTAGACAGTATAAAAGAGAGCTGCGAGTTCTACTGTTGTGAGATAACGTTATTTCTCATGATATAACTAACTTACAAAACGATATTTTATCAATTATATTATATATTATATTATTTTATCCATATATTTATCCATATATATATAATATAATAAATGAATTTTATTCATAATAAATAAATTATTAAATAAATAAATACACTAAATAAATAAATAATTTATTAAATAAATACACTAAATAAATAAATACACTGTCGCCTCACAGCAAAAAGTTCGCTGGTTCGAGTCCTGGCTGGGTCAGTTGTCATTTCTGTGTGGAGTTTGCATGTTCTCCCTATGTTGGTGTGGGTTTCCTCCGGGTGGAAAGGGACTAAGCTGAAGGAAAATGAACGAATAAATAAATAAATACACTAAATAAATGATTAAATACTCTAAATATAGAAATAAACACACTAAATAAAGAAATAAGTAAATACACACAAAAATACACTAAATAAAAAATTAAATAAATACACTAAATAAATAAACAAATGCACTAAATAAATAAATACACTAAATAAATAAACAAATGCACTAAATAAATAAATACACTAAATAAATGCAGTAAATAATTAGATACACTGAAATAAATACACTAATTTAATAAATAAATAAATGCACTAAATAAATAAATAAATGCACTGAAATAAATAAATAAATAAATGCACTAAATAATTAGATACACTGAAATAAATCCACTAATTTAATAAATAAATAAATGCACTAAATAAATAAATAAATGAATGAATGCACTGAAATAAATAAACAAATACACTAAATAAATAAATACACTAAATAAATATTTAAATAAATAAATACACTAAATAAATGCAGTAAATAATTAGATACACTGAAATAAATACACTAATTTAATAAATAAATAAATGCACTAAATAAATAAATAAATGCACTGAAATAAATAAATAAATAAATAAATGCACTAAATAATTAGATACACTGAAATAAATCCACTAATTTAATAAATAAATAAATGCACTAAATAAATAAATGAATGAATGAATGCACTGAAATAAATAAACAAATACACTAAATAAATAAATACACTAAATAAATATTTAAATAAGTAAATACACTAAATAAATAAATAAATAAATACACTAAATAAATATATAAATAAATAAATACACTAAATAAATAAATGCTCTAAATAAATGATTAAATATCCTAAATAAAGAAATAAACATACTAAATAAAGAAATAGGTAAATACACACAAAAAATGCACTAAATAAATAAATGCACTAAATAAATAACTGCACTAAATAAATGCACTAAAAAATTAGATACACTGAAATAAATAAATACACTAAATAAATAAAAAATGAACTAAATAAATAAATAAATAAATACACTAAATAAATTAAAGAAATTAATAAATACAAAAACACATAAAATAAATAAATACCCTAAATAAAAAAATGCACAAAATAAATAAATACACTAAATAAATAAATGGACTAAATAATTAGCTAAATACATAAATACACTGAAATAAATAAATACACAAAATAAGCAAATGAATAAATAAATAAATTCACTAAATAAATAAACACTAAGTAAAGAAATATACACAAAATAAATAAATAAATACACAAAATAAGTAAATGAATAAATAAATAAATACACTAAATAAATAAACACTAAGTAAAGAAATATACACTAAATAAATAAATAAATACACAAAATAAGTAAATGAATAAATAAATAAATAAATACACTATATAAATAAATACACAAAATAAATAAACACACTAAGGAATAAATACACAAAATAAATAGATAAATAAATACACTAAATAAGTTAATAAATACACTAAATAAATACATTAATAAGGAAATTTAAAAAAATAAATAAACACATTACATAAATAAATACACTGAATAAGTAAATAAATAAAATAAATAAATACACTAAATAAATAAATAAATACACTAAATAAATACACTACATAAACAAACTAAGTAAAGAAATAAACACAATAAATGAATACACTAAATAAATAAATACACTAAATAAATAAATGGACTAAATAATTAGCTAAATACATAAATACACTAAAATAAATAAATACACAAAATAAGCAAATGAATAAATAAATAAATACACTAAATAAATAAACACTAAGTAAAGAAATATACACAAAATAAATAAATAAATACACAAAATAAGTAAATGAATAAATAAATAAATACACTAAATAAATAAACACTAAGTAAAGAAATATACACTAAATAAATAAATAAATACACAAAATAAGTAAATGAATAAATAAATAAATAAATACACTATATAAATAAATACACAAAATAAATAAACACACTAAGGAATAAATACACAAAATAAATAGATAAATAAATACACTAAATAAGTTAATAAATACACTAAATAAATACATTAATAAGGAAATTTAAAAAAATAAATAAACACATTACATAAATAAATACACTGAATAAGTAAATAAATAAAATAAATAAATACACTAAATAAATACACTAAATAAATACACTACATAAACAAACTAAGTAAAGAAATAAACACAATAAATGAATACACTAAATAAATAAATACACTAAATAAATAAATACACTAAATAAATAAACCAATAAATGAACAAATAAATACATAAATATTCAATATGCTTCATCATGGGTTTCAGGATCAGGATGGTAAACCCAAGAAAGCCAACATTCAGGACAACAGAGACGGGACCTACAGAGTGTCTTACGTGCCAGATAAAGTGGGTCGATACACTATTGTGATCAAATATGGCGGAGACGAGATCCCGACTTCTCCATATCGAGTCAGAGCCACAACTTCAGGAGATGCCAGCAAGTGTACAGTCAGCGGTGAGACACACTTACTGTCTGTGTATTAAACATGGACTTGTGTGTATCTTAGAGATGTGATGCATGCATCTTTTTACATGCAAAATATACAGGGGGGGTAATAATTCAGGAGGGGTATTTCTGACTTCAACTTTACTGTACGTGTGTGTCCTGCAGGACCAGGTATCGGGCCCACCATCGGCATCGGGCAGGAGGTGGGCTTCGTGGTGAACACTAAAGGCGCAGGGAAGGGGAATCTGTGCTGTGTGGTGCTCACACCGGACGGCAGTGAGGTGGAGGCAGACGTCATCCAGAACGAGGACGGCACATTCGACATCTTCTACACTGCACACAAACCCGGGACATACGTCATCTACGTCCGATTCGGTGGAGAAAACATTCCCAAAAGCCCATTCAAAGTCATGGTGAGAGAAAAATTTGTTAACAAAACAAATAGTTAACTCAAACTATTGTCCGAAGGGGTGAATTTGGCCCCTCAATTTTTTGTAGTACAATTCAGATTGAAACAAAAATAGCCTACAATAACATGAAGACAGATAAAATATACAATACATAATGCCAAGTTTACAATTCACATATTCATTAATGTATCATTAATTAAAAAGAGAAAAAGTCACGTATGAATAATAAAAAATATATATATTTAAGCAATTTTACACAAGCTATATATGCTGCAATATTTCTCAAACTGTAGTGAGTTTATTGATCTGCTGTCACTCTATGTGGGCGGAGTAATACACAAGGGTGGAGAGGCTGTTAGAGTGCTGTATTGCAGAATATCACACGGCTATCAGACAATCAGATTCCAGAACCAGACACAACTGGTTGTATAAATAAATATATCTATTTCCAATTCCTTATCAATAAATTGTCGTTAATATATAAATAAAATATTAATTATAAATATATTTTTTAAGATATTAATTACTTGACAAACCATTTAGAAATACATAATCTGGAGGTTTTAAATGATGAAATGGAAAAGTTGTTAGCATGTATTGTATTTTATATATATATATATATATATATCATCATATTTGTTTTATCATTATATACACATTATTAAATTTGTTTCTTTTATGCTTAATAGCAGAATAATGAGAGATATTTTTTGAGAAATTGTTATAACATTTCTTGAAAGTCAAGTTTACATACAATAAGATTATTATGCCTCTGAAAAAAGCTCAGATGATGGTGTCAAGGTTTTGGAAGTTTCTGATTGGCTAATTGACAACATTTGAGATAATTGGAGGCACAACTGTAGAATAGTATTTAAGGAAAACCTCAAACACACTGCTTCCTTGTGTGACAACATGGGAAAATCAACAAGCCAGAATCAACAAAAAAGCCAGATTACAATTTGCTAAGTTACACTGGGAACAAGAATAATGTTTGGAGACATGTCCTGTGGTCTGATGGAACTAAGATTGAACTGTTTGGCCATAATGACCAGTGTTACATTTGGAGGACAAAGGGGAAAGCTTACAAGCCTAGGAACACCATCCCTACTGTGAAGTATGAGGGCGGCAGCATCATGTTGTGGGGCTGTTTTGCTGCAGGAGGGACTGGTCCACTTTACAGCATAGATGGCATCATGAAGAAAGAACATTATGTAGAAATACTGAAGCAACATCTCAAGACATCAGTCAGGAAATTAAAACTTGGCCACAAATGGGTCTTCCAAACAGACCATGACCCTAAGCATACTGCCAAATCAGTTAAAATGTGCTTTAAGGACAACAGAGTGAATGTTTTGGAGTGGCCATCACAAAGCCCTGAGCTCAATCCTATAGAAAATTTGTGGGCAGAGTTAAAAAAGCTTGTGCGAGCAAGACAGCCTACAAATCTGACTCAGTTACACCAATTCTGTTAGGAGGAATGGGTCAAAATTCCTGCAAACTATTGTGAGAAGCTTGTGGAAGGATACCCAAAACATTTGACCGAAGTTATACAGTTTAAAAGCAAAGCTAAAAAAATACTAAGAAAATGTAGGTGAACTTTTGACTGTCTAGAAATTACTAAAAAAAATAATTCTCTCATTATTCTGGCATTTAGCAAATGTAAATGATTTAGGTAATTCTAACGAACCTAAAATAGTAAACGTTTAGTTTGATTAACCATCAGACATTTAAAAAAAAAAAATGGTTATGTTTCTTTTTCTTTTTTTTTTAGAGTGTATGCAAACTTCTGGTTTCAACTGTGTATAACATACATGCATTTATGGTATGTCTTTGATTAAATTCAGTGAAACTAACATGTTTATATGATTCATATTCTTCCAGTTAGCATCATAGCACATGGAGTTTTGTTACTGCCACACGAACAACAACAAATTGCATCATTGCAGCTTCCACAATGTGTGTTTGAATGCATAAGTTTCTCATCCATCTAAAGATTCACATCCACACAAACTGTATGATTCTCAGGCTACGGATGAAGTTCCCATGATGCAACAGCAGTCAGTCCAGCAGCAGCAGGCAGCGGCTCCAGCCATGGGTTTCCAGCCCTGGGTACAAAAACATAGATTCATCTGGGCTCCGCTCTTTCCTGTTCATGCTCTCAGACTCTTCTCTATCTTCACTGTCTGACCACTCATGGTGCTTTATTTTAACCCTTATTTGCTGCTGGGGATGTTTTCATCCACTCTGGGGTGATTTTGAGGCTTAATTTGGCCACAGCTTTCTCTGTGTTTCAGCAAATGGAAGGATATTTGCTGACAAATCTTATTTTGGCACATATTTTGGTAAAATGCTTATTAAACAATGATATAAAATATTCATCAATACACTCTGGGCAAATTTGGTTATGTTGGTGGCTGTTTTGCCTCATTGACTTCCATTATAATCACATTTTTTGATTGCAAAGCCATGACAGCATATAATCATGCATTCTTGATTATTGCTGGTTTGCCTTGTTGAGAAGAGGTACAATTTGTCATTTTTGCTGTTGATCATCAGTTGCTGTGCAAAAAAGCTTAATGATAGCATCATTTTATGGAGTATAGTGTGTGTATATGTGTGTGTGTGTGTGTGTGTAAGAGAGATTTTTGCGCACTTACCTTGACATGTTTGAGAAAATCAAAACAAGCCCCTCCGCTCTCAGAACATAGTGTGTTTATGCACGCGCACTAGGGCTGCACAATTTTTGGCATCGATATCGCAATGTATGCATCCGCAATAGTCACATCGCATAGAGATGCAATGTGGAGTTAAGATTATATTTGAGCAAAAGTCGCAATGAGGAACATGATATTTGTGGAGTCACCGCAGAGTTTAACCACAACGGAGTGAAATGTTATAGTTTGCATGTTTTAAAGCCTAATAGAGATTAGCACAAGACCCTTTGCCAATTGGAAGTTTAATAAAGGGACTGGTCCACTTCACAGCATAGATGGCATCATGAAGAAAGAACATTATGTAGAAATACTGAAGCAACATCTCAAGACATCAGCCAGGAAATTAAAACTTGGCCACAAATGAGTCTTCCAAACAGACCATGACCCTAAGCATACTGCCAAATTAGTTAAAATGTGCTTTAAGGACAACAGAGTGAATGTTTTGGAGTGGCCATCACAAAGCCCTGATGTCAATACTATAGAAAATTTGTGGGCAGAGTTGAAAAAGCTTGTGTGAGCAAGACAGCCTACAAATCTGACCCGGTTACACCAATTCTGTCAGGAGGAATGGGCCAAAATTCCTGCAAACTATTGTGAGAAGCTTGTGGAAGGATACCCAAAACATTTGACCAGAGTTATACAGTTTAAAAGCAAAGCTAAAAAAATACTAAGAAAATGTAGGTGAACTTTTGACTGTCTAGAAATTACTAAAAAAAATAATTCTCTCATTATTCTGGCATTTAGCAAATGTAAATGATTTAGGTAATTCATTTATGAACATGATATTTGTGGAGTCGCTGCAGAGTTTAACCACAACGAAGTGAAATGTTATAGTTTGCATGTTTTAAAGCCTAATCGAGATTAGCACAAGACCCTTTGCCAGTTGGAAGTTTAATAAAGAATGATTTTATTGCATTATTTTTACAATAAAGACTTTGCTGTGTAGTTTTTACATTTATATATATACAAAACCACAAAGGTCATACTGCTTATTTCACTTTCAGCTTTGCTTTATTGCAGGGCTATTCAATTGGCGGCGGCTCACGAGGCAATTTGTTCCGGCCCTTCAAATAGTGTGACATCAAAAATAAATATAGTTCAGTTGAAAAACGGCCGCTATAGTTATGAAGTGACGTGTGTCTGTTCAATACAGCACTAGCTGCAGTTGAAGGCTGCGCAGAGCGTGAGGCGAGTGGCGCGTGCAGCGAAAACATTTGGATACTTAATCGTAAAGGCTTCTCAACGTCGCATTTCTGTTGCATGGATTGAAACTGCTGCTAATAAACCAAGTTATGTCACTTGTGCGCTTGTTTGAAGTTCCGAGCTTGTACACCAAGGCTAATACGCACGCAGACTGGATTAACTATAGCAGCGGGCCATTCACATATCGCGTCTTTTCTGCGCGCAAGTATGTTATTTCTAATATTAGAATATATGCCAATATGCGCGCGCAAGCAGAGCAACGCGCTCGTGCCTTCCAGACGCACAAAGTAGAAATCATCTCACGTCATAGCGGTTAGAGTTGTGCGTGGCTCTCAGTGCAATGTAAACAAAAGATATGTTAGACCAGGGATGGGCAAACTTGATCCTGGAGGGCCGGTGTCCCTGCAGACGTTTGCTCCAACACTAGTCAAACACACCTGAACACACTAATCAGTGCCTTCAAGATCACTAGAAAGCTGCAGGCAGGTGTGTTTGATTAGGGTTGGAGCAAAAGTCTGCAGGGACACCGGCCCTCCAGGATCAAGTTTGCCCATCTCTGTGTTAGACGAAATACAACATATGGGCTCTTATATGCTTTTGTGTCATCACTCATATTGCTAGTCATATCTTTCCGGCCCCTTATTTGGGATGCTTTTCATGAACTGCCCCCCATGACAAATTAATTGAATGGCCCTGCTTTATTTTATTCATCTATGCTTGTAATTTATTAAATTTTATGCATCATTCACTCCCCTACAGAATCATCCCAATCAGTCTAAATTAATACATTTGGTTACGCTTTAGGGACCAATGCTCACTATTAAATAATTGCTTATTAGCATGTATGTTATTGAGATATTGGCTGCTTATTAGTACTTATACATATTCTGCATGATCTTATTCTACATCTCTATCGCGATACCTAAACTACCTTAATATCTATTAATAAGGAGGAAAAGTCATAGTTAAGGGTTTGCTAATAGCGAGAAGTAAACGGTAAAATAAGGTAAGACTATAAAGTCTCGATTTCTGCTGGTAGGGTCAGTATTTGGGATCAACAACATGAAAGCATGGATCCATCCTGTCTTGTATCAACGGTTCAGGCTGGTGGTGGTGGTGTAATGGAGTGGGGGATATTTTCTTGGCACACTTTGGGCCCATTAGTACCAATTGAGCACCGTGTCAACACCACAGCCTACCTGAGTATTGCTGTTAACCATGTCCATCCCTTTATGACCACAGTGTACCCATCTTCCGATGGCTACTTCCAGCAGAATAACACACCATGTCATAAAGCACGATCGTCTCAGATGGTTTCTTGAACATGATAATGAGTTCACTGTACTCAAATGGCCTCCACAGTCACCAGTTCTCAATCCAATAGAGCACCTTTGGGATGTGGTGGAACGGGAGATTGGCATCATGGATGTGCAGCCGACAAATCTGCAGCAACTGTGTGATGCTATCATGTCAATATGGAGCAAAATCTCTGAGGAATGTTTCCAGTACCTTGTTGAATCTATGCCATGAAGAATTAAGGCAGTTCTGAAGGCAAAAGGGTGTCCAACCCGGTACTAGTAAGGTGTACCTAATAAAGTGGCCGGTTAGTTTATATCGGAGATGAATAAATATCACGCAGCCCTAATGAACACTATAATTTGTCGTGTTACTCCACAGAACTCTGTATAAAAGTCAGATTTTTTTTTTTTTTTTGCACAGGCTAAAGGGTTTACATCTAAAGGGTTATTCCTGCCAACTGATGATCAGCAGTAAAAATAAAAAGTTTTCTTCCAACATTCTTCAAAATATCTCCTTTTGTGTTCAACTGAAGAAAAAAACCCCTCAAAACTTTAGAATCAGAAAAGGGGGAATAAATAATGAGTACATAAGTTTTCTTGTAGGGTGAACTGTCCCTTTAAGCTCTCTCTGTTTTTCCACTTGTGATCTCGGCTGATGACAGGAGCAGAGGGAAACTCTACGCTTCAGTGTTTAGACTCCCAGAGTTTTGTTTGGAGCAGAGAGCCGGCTTAAATTGCTCATTATTTTGACATTAACCTCCTTCTGCACTTTAGTTCTGTTCGTAATGTTTAAGAGATGTCGTTTACAAAACCACAAAGCAGATCTGTCAGACTCTTAACACTCGTAGGTTTAAAAGTACACGGCATTTTTGGGGGGAGATTGACATCAGTCTTTTTTTAATGCACTTTTATTAAAGTTGCGTTGAAATAGTGAAATAAGCAAATAGACCTGTAATGTTACAGTTGTAGTTGTTTCAAATGAAAAGATTCCACAAACAAAATGCATCACGGTATACCCACAAACTAAGTTTTTTTAAGCAGCCCATTTATTGAATAATTTCTGAATGATCATGGGACTGGAGCTTTGCAACTCAGGAATAAATTACTTTTAACGTATTCACAAACAGGCGTCACGGTGGCGCAGTGGGTAGCATGATCGCCTCACAGCAAGAAGGTTGCTGGTTCGAGCCTCGGCTGGGTCAGTTGACGTTTCTGTGTGGAGTTTGCATGTTCTGTCCGTGTTGGCGTGGGTTTCCTCCGGGTGCTCTGGTTTCCCCCACAGTCCTAACACATGTGCTATAGGTGAATTGATGGGCCGTAGTGTATGTGTGTGAATGCAAGAGTGTATGGGTGTTTTCCAGTGTTGGGTTGTGGCTGGAAGGGCATCCGCTGCGTAAAATGTATGCTGGATAAGTTGGAGGTTCATTCTGTTGTGGAGACCCCTGATTAATAAAGGGACTAAGCTGAAAGGAAAATGAATGAATGAATATTCACAAAGAAGTAATATTTCCTGGTATTACTGTGATTTCAGTCGTGAGCGGAAGAGTCGTCTTCTAAAAAAAATATTACAAATTAGGAAAATCTAAGAAATCTATAAGCAATGTTTGGAAATTGACTGAGCATAAATATGTCTATATTATATGAATTATAATTCATTTCTAAACCCAGAAGTGTTTCCTAGCTTGCTAGTTATTTTATTTCATTGTTTTTCTATTTTATTTCAATTTTCATAATTTAATTACATTTTCTAATTAATTTTTAATTTTATAAAATTTTTGTTATTTTAAAGTTATGATTAATTGTATAATTAATACATTTTTTAAGTTAATTTTGTTTTCCCTTTTCCTTTTTTTATTTTTCATTTCATAATTATAATAAATTTATAAACTTGTCTATAATTAATATCTAAACCCAGAAGTTTTGCATAGCTTGCTTGTATTTTATTTATTTATTTTATATTTAATTTATTTACATTTCATTATTAATTTTTAATTTAGTTGTCTAATACATTTTTTATTTTATTAGTTTTATTTTTCATTTTTATTTTTATTTTTTATTTTATAATTAAAATTAATTTCTAAAATTAAGTTTAATTTCTTAACCTAGAAGTGTTGCTTAACTTGCAAGTATTTAACTTGTATATTTAATTGTAATTTTTAATAAATGTTATAATTAATTGAATTTTATAATTAACAATTTTTTTATTTAATTTAGTTAATATATATATATATATATATATATATATATATATATATATATATATATATATATATATATATATTAGTTTTATATTTAGTTTTATATTAGTTTTATATTTAGTTTTATATTTAGTTTTATATTTAGTTAATTTTATATTATTTCCCTTTTTATTTTCATAACTTCTAAACTTCCTCAGAATTGTTGCCTAATTAATTGTTTATTATTATTATTATTATTATTGTTGTTGTTATTATTTATTGTTATTATTTATTAATATTTTTATTATCATTATTATTATTATTATTATTTATTATTATTATTATTATTATTATTATTATTTACATTTTATTGTTGTTATTATTTATATTGTATTATTATTACTATTAATATTATTATTATTACTATTATTATTATAGTTGTTGTTATTATTATTCATTCATATTTCATTATTATTTATTCATATTTATTACTATTATTATTAATATTTATTCAAATTTTATTGTTATTATTTATTTATATTGTATTATTATTACTATTATTATTATTATTACTATTATTATTATTGTTGTTATTATTATTCATTCATATTTCATTATTATTTATTCATATTTATTACTATTATTATTATTATTTATTCAAATTTTATTGTTATTATTTATTTATATTGTATTTTTATTACTATTATTATTATTATTACTATTATTATTATTGTTATTATTATTAATTCATATTTCATTATTATTTATTCATATTTTATTATTATTATTATTTTCATTTTGTTTTTCATTATATTTTCATAATTAAATTCTTAATGTCCCTAAAGGTTCCATTTTGTTTGCTAGTTTATTTAATGTCTTTAAATTTAAGCGAAATGTATGTCCAACTTCTCCAAACATGCTGTCTAGATTGATTGATTGATTGATTTGTTCATTCATTCATTCAAAATTCAATTCAATTCAGTTCAGATTCGTTCAATTCAATTCCATTCAGTTCCATTCAGTTCAGTTACCTTTGGTTCCAATTCCCAATCTCATTCCATTACAAAAATATCATCTAAGTTGTGTGTGTAAGTGTGGAGTTTGTAAACGGAGCACAGAGTTGTAAATCTCTCTTAATCAGCATGAGCTCATCATCATCATCATCATCATCATCTGCAGGTGAAACATAAACCCTGACTGTCATTTGTCAGCAGTACATCATTATAATGTTGTGTTCTGTCTGCATTTGGATGAAGTCTGAACACGTTTCTGTCTCTCTGCATCTCTCATTTCTCCTCCTCAGGTGTTTCTGGGGAGTTCTCTGCTCTTTCAGGTTTAACACGCGTTCGTCTTTCACTCAGTTCCTCTGCTTGCAGCATGGATCACACAGACTTGCTGAACACACACTCACACACACACACACATTATAACAAACAGACTCTCACACACACATTTATTCCTGTCTCTCAGGTCACAGACGGGTCGTATGTTCCTGCAAACAGTGTGAACGGGACGGGCTACAGACCCTTCGATATGGTCATTCCCTTCACCTTTAGTAAAGGAGAAGTCACAGGTGAGGCATTTGACAACAAAAACAAAGTTAAATTAAACACACACAATCACTTTTGGAGACCCATTGAGGAATTTATGATTGTGTGATCACAGCAAATGCCACATAATTCATAATTTAATTGGTTTTTGTAATAGCACAAATTTCCTGCATGTTTTTTTAGGCTGTCTTAAAGGGACAGTTCACCTAAAAATGCTAATTTACTCACTATTTGCTCAGTCTTGTGTGGTTTCATACCATTCATGAGTTTCTTTATTTGGTTGAACACATAAGAAGATATTTTGAAGAATGCTGAAAACCGGTATCCAATGACTTCCATTGTTGAAAAAACAAATACTGTACGAGTCAACGGTTACAGGTTTACAACATGTTTCAAAATATCTTCTTTTGTGTTTAACAGAAGAAAGAAACTCAAATTTTGGAGGATGAGTTAATGATGACGAGGCTTTTTCTGTCCCTTTAAGGCCCGTTCACATTCATTCCAAGCATGATAACTGTAAACAGGGTTCGTACGGGTGCTGGAAATCCTGGAAAATGCTTGATTTTTAATATAGTGTTTTCAAGGTTAGAAAAGTGCTTGGATTTTGGACAAAGTGCTTGAACCTGCTTGAATTTGAAATTACAGGACCGTTTTGCTCGCATATGCGCCCGAAATTTTATCTATGCAAGCCTCACGCAGAATGCATATTTGCACTTAACGCCAAACGCAGTGTTTAAAACAGTTGTCATGTCAACTTGCTGCAGTAAACAAAGCCCGCAATGCCTGCCCTGCCTTAAAGCTCTTCTGATTGACCCACTGCTCTTGAACTGAACGCGAGTGAATTGGTAATATCAGCTGTCAATCACTCAGTTCAGATGAAAGAGAGCTACAGCCGCGAGCCGCGAAAATGTAAAGGTCTGGATACGAGAGAATGAAAATAACACAAGTTACAAATAACGGCACATCTGATCAGTGATCATGTGGTGAATGTTAATCCAGCATTTACACTTTTCGAAGAGTGGATAAAAGACTTCCGGTGTGTTAAAGTCCGCTATGAAAATGACTAAAGCGATTTACTGTAAAGCCTGAGGGACGGATATTTGGTGACTGATTTTCAAAACAGTTGACATAGAAACAGTTGATTAATTTGCAGCAAGATTATTCTTAGACTCATAAGGATTTAATTTGTTACATGAATATTGAATAGCAATGCACATGAAATATTATGAACGACTGGTCTTAAACGTTTGGTACTACACCCAAACAAAATCTGACTGTAAGCTCATTTTTGACATATCAACTTTAGGTAGAAAGAGACCAACCTTAAAAAAATGCTTCATCCAATAACTGAACTTTATTTTTTCTTTGACCATTTTTGGGTGAACTATCCCAATAAATCTATGCTCTAAAGCATTTAACAATTTAAGTTGAAGTGCCATATTGTGTTTTATTAAAGCGGCACAATAGATTTAAATGTGAAAAATACATACAGCATATATAAACGTAATTTACCGCAGTTGTTTATGCTGGAAAAGCATAAAAATGCACCTTGAAAGTGCTTGAAAAGTGCTGGAATTTGAAGTTGGAAAAGGTGTAAGAACCCTGTATAAAGACAACCTTAAATATTTTTTAAAATCCTTCAGACCATGATAAAGTGTAAATAAACGTAATAAATATACTTATAATGAATATAACTATATACTACCTGACAAAAGTCTTGTCGCCTATCCAAGTTTTAGGAACAACTAATAATAAGTTGACTTCTAGTTGATCATTTGGTATCAGAAGTGGCTCATATGAAAGACTAAGGCCTCTAGATTACGCTTATTTGACCACAATAAAATATGATCATGCCGTGATTTTGAATGATTTAATTAGGACAGTAAGATCTGACTCTGCTTAGACAAAAGTCTCGTCACTGAACAGAAATAACGTCCAGTATAGAATATAAAGTCATGCTGCAGTGGAAACAGAATGAATATTGTGTCTGACTCCATCATGAGCTTGGAGGACTGCATCCATACATCTCTGCAATGACTCAAATCACTTATTAATAAAGTCATCTGGAATGGCAAAGAAAGCGTTCTTGCAGAGCTTATCAAGATTCTTTAGATTCATCTTCAATGCCTCCTCCTCCATCTTATCCCAGACATAATACTCAATAATGTTCATGTCTGGTTACTGGGCTGGCCAATCCTGGAGCACCTTAACCTTCTTTGCTTTCAGGAACTTTGATGTGGAGGCTGAAGTATAAGAAGGAGCGCTATCCTGCTAAAGAATTTGCCTTCTCCTGTGGTTTGTAATGTAATTTGCAGCTCAAATGTCTTGATGCCTCAGGCTGTTGATGTTGATGAGGTCTTCTGCAGTATTTGTGATGATTGGGATGCAGTTCAACAGATAATCCATTGGAAAATTAAACCTTCTGCCACTTTTCCAAATTATCATTTTAAAGAAAAGAGATTAAAAGGCATAATATCTCAAATTGTGGGTCTTTCCAGCAGTTCAGAAAGTCAGGAGACTAGTGTAGAATGATGCATAATGCTAATCATAGAAGTGATTTGACTGAGTTTGATATTTAAATAAATCTTCATCTTGAATGTGTGATGTTCATCCTCAGGTGAGGTTCACATGCCGTCAGGTAAAAGCGCTCAGCCGGAGATCATCGATAATAAAGACGGGACGGTGACGGTCAAATACTCGCCAACAGAAGCTGGACTTCATGAAATGCACATTAAATACAACGGCACGCACATCCCAGGTCAGACACACCATAATACACTATTAAACCTGTTTGCTTTTGTTGTTTTTGTATCATCCCGTAATATTATATTATATTATATTATATTATATTATATTATTTTTTATTCTATTTTATATTATTTTTTTCCTTATTATTATTATTATATTATTTTTTATATAAATATTTTTATTATAGTATAATTTATATTATATGATTTTTTAATATTTTATATTTTTTATAATTTTTTATAATTTATTATATTATATTATATTATTTTTGTTATAATATATTATATTATTTTTATTATATTTTATATAATTTTTTTATAATTTTTTATTGTATTATATTATATATTATATTATTTTTATTATATTTATATTATTTTTTATATTTTTTATTGTATTATATTATATATTATATTATTTTTTTATATTTTATATTATTTTTATAATTTTTTATTATATTATATTATATTATTTATTATAATATATTATTTTTTATTATATTTCATATTATTTTTTATAATTTTTATTATATTATATTATATGATATTATTTTTTATTATATTTCATATTATTTTTTATAATTTTTATTATATTATATTATATGATATTATTTTTTATTATATTTCATATTATTTTTTATAATTTTTATTATATTATATTATATGATATTATTTTTTATTATATTTTATATTATTTTTTATAATTTTTTATTTTATTATATTATATACAGTATTATATTTTTATTATTTGTTATTATATTATATTATATTATAATGGACATGCAAGATTTATGTCTTAATTGTGTATACTCTACTGCACATATGCAATATATTAGACATAATTAAAATTGTTAATTATTTATATATAATGAAATATACATAGTTATATGCTATATCAATGGACACGTGATTATAATATTTTAATATTATTCTCATTTATTCATTTTTATTTTGACTTAGTCCTTTTATTAATCAGGTGTCGCCACAGCGAAATGAACCAACAACTTATCCAGCATATGTTTCACGTAGCGGATGCCCTTCCAGCTGCAGCCCATCAATGGGAAACATCCATATACACTCATTCACACACATACACTACGGACAATTTTAGCTTACCCAATTCACCTGTACCACATGTTTTTGGACTTGTGGGTCAAACAAACCCTTAAAGGGGCTAATAATTTTGACCTTAAAATGGTTTTTAAAAAATGAAAAACTGCTTAGCCACCTTGGTAGAGCAACTGACTCCCATGCGGAAGGTCGCCGGTTCGATACCAGCTCGGAGCGGGTTGGGTGGTGTATGACCGCCTGGGTTAAATTGGTGCTGTGACCCGGTTGGGAGTGAGGTTTAGGGGGGTAAGTGTAACGAAGGCCAGCTAGTAAGTGCTGTGCAGGTAAACCTTACTCCTCTGACCTCTAAAGGTGCTCTAGCCACAGACGCTAGAGGCCATGGTCTTTAGCCTCCTTGGTAGAGCAACCGACTCCCATGCAGAAGGTGGCCGGTTCGATTCCAGCTCGGAGCGGGTTGGGTGGCGTAGGACCGGCGGGGTTACACACATATATATATATAATTATTTTTACATTTACTATAATTTATTTTGTATTTCTTCAATGTCACAATTTTTGTCACACAAAACTATTATTATTATTATTATTTTCAATATAACGAGAGCATATGCTAAGCTTTTACTGTAGACTTGAACATTCTACTAAACATCTTATTTTTGGGATTCAAGAAATCTAATTAGTTTGGATATGGAATTAATTTTCCTGTAAGTGAAGTCTGTAATATGAGAGTTCATGTGTGCGATGAATGCTGTCCGGATCATCAGTTTTGCTGATGGTTTTTCAGGTGTGTGTGATTTATTTCTGCTGCTGAAAGATGTGTGTGTGTGACTTCAGCTGTCAGGAATCTGTTGTTTGGGATGCTGCTGATCCTCATGACCGTGCTTGTTTTATGGCTGGAGTTTTTTGGGGGGGGTTGGTGCAGTGCCATCAGAAACCTCAGTAATCTCGCATCAGATCCCGTCTCTCTGTTTCTCCACATAGGGCAGGGAGATTGAGAGAGGTTTGAATTATTTTGGCAAGAGCATCACAGCCTTTTGAGACAAGTTTTTGATTAATATTAATTTTTTTTCTTAATCGTTTTGTTTTATAAAATGTACAAAAAATCGAAAAATACATTTAAAATTTTTAAAATATAATCGTTTAAATGAGCTGTTCGGCTCAGGGGTTCCTAACCTTTTCAGCCTTGGACCCCCAAAAACAATTTCAGTGACTCGCGACCCCAACTATCCTCGGAAGTGATTATAAACATGCAAACATTGCACACAACGGTGCACACACACCAATAGGAATCTATATAAACACAAGCACATTGACAACACAAAGTGCAACAGTCTTACAACCCCATAATTTTTTTAAGTCATTATTCATTTGTTTAATATTAACTGGCTTTCTATTTGCATGTTGTTTTTAATGCAACTATTAAATGCTATTTTTATCTTCTGGATGAAATATGGCAATTCTAATAGTTTAATAACATATATAAGATTTTTGGAAATCACCAAGTGGCCCGCATTCCCCCCCACCCCACCCCCCCGCTTTGGGAACCACTAGTCTAGCTTTGCATGATTATTTATGTTTTTTTGTTTAATTTTATTTAGTAATTTATTTGCATAACTATTTCCTAAAAACATTCAAATGAGCCGTCTAGATTTATAAATGAATTTCAATTTATTTATTTATTTTTATTTACTTTTTTGTTTGTTTTGGTCTTTTGCTTAATTTCTAAAATTGTTCAAGCGTACTATCTAGCTAAACATGTTTTAATTGAATTCCAATTTTCTGTTTTGTTTTTTATTTGCTTTTATTTGATATTTGTGTAATTATTTCCTAAAATTATTTTATTTTATTGTTTTTGCATATTTATGTTTAGCTCTATATAATTTAAATATATATATATTTTTTTTTGCTTTTGCACAATTTCTAAAATTCTACAAATGACTAGCTCACCATGTTTTTAACAACGTTTTTTGTTTTGTGTTTTATTTGCTTTATTTAATATATGTATAATTATTTCTAACATAAATATTTCTAATTTCTAACAATTTTTTTGTTTTTATTTAATTTTTTAATTAAATTTTTTTGCAAAATTGATTCTTAAAACCTTGAGCTGTCTAGCTTTTTAATCATTTTTATTTGTTTTGTTATATAATATATAGATATTTATTTTTCTGTTATTTTTTTTGCATAATTTCTCAAATTCTCCAAATGTGCTGTCTAGCTAACTTTTTCCTTTATTGTTTTGTTTCCTTTTGTTTTTTGCTTTATTTTATTTTTGTACAATTATTTCCTAAAACATATATTTTTTTAAAATTCGCTTTTAAATATGCAAGATATAATACACTTCAGGACAAAAACATTCAATTAAACATGAATAATTCTCCAAATACTTTCATTCCGCACCTGCTCTGCATCATCATAATGTTTCTCTTCTGTTATTTGCATTGTGTTTATTACTGTATTTTGTTTGCTTGTCCTCCAGAAAGTCCTCTGCAGTTCTTCGTCAACAATGCTAACAGTCCTAACGTGACCGCATACGGCCCGGGTCTGGTCTACGGCACAGCCAATAAAACCGCCATGTTCACCATCTACACTGAAGACGCATCTGAAGGTACAAACACCTCCTGTCGATGCTAGACGCATGCCGAACATTCAGTAGTTCAATATATCGTGATCATGAACAATATTTATATAGTGGGTGTTTCAAAATAATGTGACTTATTTTATTTTTCTTTTAATGTATTGCAGTGGTGTCCAAAACAATATCAAATGCTTGGAGATTTAATTGGTTAGCTAAATAGTTCAAACATTAATATTTTCACATGTTAGACTGGCCTACTACATGCTGAGATATTGATTTGGACAATATCAGTCTTTTGCAGCTCAGGCCAATATAATGATAAATACAGCAGAGGCAATAAGTATTGAACACGTCACTATTTTTCTCAGAAAACATAGTTCTGAAGATGCTGTTATGGCATTGAAATTTTCCCTGGGTGTTGGTAACAACTAAAGAAATCCATATATGCAAGTAAAACAAATCTAATTCGTTTACAAATCAAGTTAGGCATGATAAAATGAAATGACGCTGGTAAAAGTATTGAACACATGAAGAAAGGGAGGTGTAGAAAGGCAGTGAAAGCCCAGACAGCATCTGAAATCTCTCAGTAGTTATTCAGCAACCCTCTGCCCTTCCTCAGTGTAAATGTTACTAAGTCTACAAGTCACTAAGTTTATAAGTCTAAGACCCAGTTTCACAAACAGGGCTTAGCTTAAGCCAGGACTAGAGCTTAGTTAAATTAGGCTATTTAAGCTACATTTATAAAAACAGCCTTAGAAAAATACATTACTGGTGTGCACCTGTAGACAAAAAATGACACTGCCACATATTTTAAGACATCTCACTGCAAGTTATTTTGAGTTGAGACAGCTCAAACATGCAATTTAATCCATGACTAGCCTTAAACCTTGTTTGTGAAACCGGGGGTAAAAGTATACGTCTACAAGCCTATGTTACTAAGTCTAATTGTATACGTCTAGAAGTCATTAAGTCTACAAGTCACTAAGTCTATAAGTCTAAAGGCTGGCTCACACTGTGCGATTTAAAAAAAAATCTTGAACGATCGTGGCATGTCAGACTGCACGAACATGGCTCACATGTCACACTTTAAGATCTCAGCTGTCATAAAGTCAGACTGAACCACAATGAAGATGCGCCAAGCATGAAAGAAAATGTCCCCGGAGTTTGAGGTCATCCACCAGTGACACTTTCACTATTTCTTTTTCACTATAATGATTCCTCTCAGCAAACGTAAACAATCTGTAGCGGCAATTTTGCACACAGCGAGTCTCAACAATAAAACCAGGAAGAAAAAAAATGTTTTGGCATCTCCCCGCAGTCATTTGAATTGTCGCATAGATTGCGTCATCAAATTCCGTGCTCCTATTGGTTCTTGGATTGACGCTCATCCCAGCTGTTGTCACACTGCAGGAAAGTGTCTGAAATCTTCTGACACTGCCAGAACTTCATCGGAGGAAAAATCTGCTCGCAACGGACATTAAGCGGCTGTCTGTGAACATGTCAAACCAACGATCAAAGATCACAGATTTTAGCCTAGGAATTCAGGAACGTTTTAGGATTTCCCAAATTTGTCTCGGATGACAAAATCGTGGCTGAAATCTCACAGTGTGAGCAGGGCTTAAGAGTATATGTCTACAAGTCTACAAGTCACTAAGTCTACAAGTTTAAGTTTACAAGTCTAAGGCCCAGTTTCACAAACAGGGCTTAGATTAAGCCAGGACTAGGCCTTAGTTAAATTAGGCTATTTAAGCCACATTTATAAAAACGGCCTTAGAAAAATACATTACTGGTGTGCACCTGTAAACAAAAAATGACACTGACAAATTTTAAGACATCTCACTGCAAGTTATTTTCAGTTTAGACAGCTCAAACATGCAATTTAATCCAAGACTAGCCTTAAACCTTGTTTGTGAAACTGGGGGTAAGAGTATACATCTACCAGTCTAAGTTACTAAGTCTAAGTGTATACGTCTACAAGTCTAAGTTACGTAGATTTTTTTTGTTTTGTTTTATTTTTATGTTTGTATTATTTGGGTTTTTACCAAAATCTGGTTCAATTCCATGTCAACAGCTCCTTTAGAAATATTATTCCCAGCAAAAAACATGACATGTTCAATACTTGTTTTCCCCTCTGTAATACAGTACAGCTTGATAAAAGCTTCAGCAGTCAATCACAACATAAAAATCTGATGCCATCATAAGCCCAGCACTTACTAATAACGCATGTTTTATGAGTGCGTCCCGCTGTAAACATGTTGTTGGTGTGTTTTTGGATCAGGTGGTCTGGATCTGGCCATTGAGGGGCCGTCGAAGGCTGAGATCAGCTGTGTGGACAATAAAGATGGCACCTGTACGGTTTCATACCTGCCCACATTGCCTGGAGATTATAATATACTTGTACGATACAATGACAAACACATCGCTGGAAGCCCCTTCACTGCCAGGATTACAGGTATCAAAACACAATACCTAACGGTTTACCTTTTACATTTACATTTATTAATTTAGCAGACGTGGGGATAAGTGAGGATAAAAGAAGGGCTTCAAATCGTCAGATAGTAGCTGTATATATATGCTATGACAAGTCTAAGTTATTAAGTTTACAGGTCTAAGTCAACAAGTCTAAGTCACTAAGTCTACAAGTCTCTAAGTCTACAAGTTTAAGTCTACAAGTCTAAGTCGCTACGTCTACAAGTCACTAAGTCTGCAAGTCTAAGTTACTAAATTTACAAGTTTAAGTCTACAAGTCACTAAGTTTACAAGTCTACAAGTTTAAGTCTACAAGTCTAAGTCGCTACGTCTACAAGTCACTAAGTCTACAAGTCACTAAGTCTACAAGTCTAAGTCGCTACGTCTACAAGTCACTAAGTCTACAAGTCACTAAGTCTACAAGTCTAAGTCGCTACGTCTACAAGTGACTAAGTCTACAAGTCTAAGTCGCTACGTCTACAAGTGACTAAGTCTACAAGTCTAAGTCGCTACGTCTACAAGTGACTAAGTCTACAAGTCACTAAGTTTACAAGTCTACAAGTTTAAGTCTACAAGTCTTAAGTCACTAAGTTTACAAGTTTAAGTTTACAAGTCTAAGTCGCTACGTCTACAAGTGACTAAGTCTAAAAGTCTAAGTTACTAAATTTACAAGTTTAAGTCTACAAGTCACTAAATTTACAAGTCTACAAGTTTAAGTCTACAAGTCAAAGTCGCTACGTCTTCAAGTCACTAAGTCTACAAGTCTAAGTCGCTACGTCTTCAAGTCACTAAGTCTACAAGTCAAAGTCGCTACGTCTTCAAGTCACTAAGTCTACAAGTCTAAGTCGCTACGTCTTCAAGTCACTAAGTCTACAAGTCCAAGTCGCTACGTCTACAAGTCACTAAGTCTACAAGTCTAAGTCGCTACGTCTACAAGTCACTAAGTCTACAAGTCTAAGTCGCTACGTCTACAAGTCACTAAGTCTACAAGTCTAAGATACTAAATTTATAAGTCTAAGTCAACAAATTTAAGTCTACAAGTCTAAGTTACTAAATTTACAAGTCCAAGTCAAAAAGTTTAGGTCACTAAGTCTACAAGGTACTAAGCTTACAAGTCTAAGTCACTAAGTTTACAAGTCACTAAGTCTACTAGTCACTAATTCTACAAGTGTAAGAGTATACAAGTCTACGTTACTAAGTCTATGTGTATACGTCTACAAGACTAAGTAATCATGTCTACATTTGTACTAATTTACTAAGTCACAAAGTCTATAAGTCACAAAGTCTACAATTCTAAGTCACTAAGTCTACAAGTTTAAATCCCTCTGCTGGATCTTGATGTTTTGTTGTTGTTGTTGGTTTGTTCAGAGGATAATAAGCGTAAGTCTCAGGTGAAGCTGGGCTCTGCGGCTGATTTCTCTCTGGACATTATGGAGACTGACCTCAGTCTGCTGACCGCCAGCATTAAAGCCCCGTCTGGACGTGATGAGCCCTGCTTACTGAAGAGGCAACCAAACAACCACATTGGTCAGTCTCTGAAAGCACTATATCAGTTGAGAAATATTTGAAAAAGAATAAATATTGCACAGTAGGGTGAATAATTTAGCATATTTTATAAATATATATATATTTCTTTCTTTTGAGTTTGGT
>LR812529.1:49912810-49950612 GCA_903798195.1 Danio kyathit | reverse complement strand
CTAAACTGAACTGAACTTAATCTCTGAAAACTGAACTGACACCGTTTCAATTCACTATATTCTTCTATGTGAATCTGCTTTGACACAATCTACATTGTATAAACGCTATACAAATAAAGATGAATTGAATTGAATATAAAGTATTAAATACATTTCAGTAGTTTAGTGCTTTCTCCTTGTGTCATTTTTTAGATTTTATTTTGTTTAGTTTCATTTTGATGTTTGTATTGTTTGGGTTTCTACTAAAATCTAGTTCAATTCCATGTCAACAGCTCCTTTAGAAATATTAATCCCAGGAAAAAGCATGACGATGTGTTCAATAATTATTTTCTCCGCTGTAGGTGAATGATATATGTGAATTTTGGCAGTTTGTTTTATTAGTTCATTATCTTTTTCCCTGTAATTGTGAATGTTATGTTAGTAACTTTGTACCTATTGAAAATAACATTCACAATGTCAAAAAAAGAGAATTATTTTTAATTAATTGTAGGGGTGTCAAAATTAATCGTTTCTTCGGTGCACCGCGATGCAGACGCGGACAATTCGGTATCGGTTCAGTAATAATCATAACTGGTTATTATATACTGACGTCATTTATCTCACATGCGCTATGTCGTCGTAGCTTACTATGGCGAGGGAGGCGAGCCGCGAGCGTGAGTATTTACAACGCCTCTAACTACGAAAAACACACAATGTGCACAATTTCACTGCGTGTGTGTTTGCTGAACACTGTTACACTGAAACTTACAGCAAAAGCCCCTATTTCACGGCGATTAAGAGAATGAAAGTAATCTCCGTTTCTCTCTCTCTCTCACTGTGGCCCATGAGTGCATCTGTGTAGAGCACCAGCGTGTAAGAGCCAATCACAGCCCTTTGACCAATCAAAGGGGTGTAAGAAAGAACTTGGTAGACAAGGCTCAGAAAGCGAGCGGGATATTTATATTTGTTTATTTGCTATAGACCATTTCAATGTGGTCATGTCATTGGCCCATGAACATTTCCTGCTTGACGTTAAACTATTTCCTAACTGTAACAAGAGGCAATTCAATCATAACTTGACTTTAAATCAGTCGTCATAACACTATTTATCAATATGTGGACCTTTTTGGATTCTCAGAAGCAATGGAAATTAAAAATGTAAAACAGGAAATACGTTAGGGCCATTGTTTTTGTTTACATCCCTCAAAATGGTCTATAAATGCTCGTGTTGTTTAAAGGTACAGTTTATATATCTGACTGTTTGTATTAAAGGACAAAATTGTTTTACAAATAGTATATAAATATATTTATACATTTAATACAAGAATTGCTGTGCTGTGAAGAAAATATAAAACTGTGTATGGAAAGAATCGTCAATGCACCGTGATGCACCGAGATATCGAATTGAACCGAATCGATGGCATGATAATCGTAACCGAACCGAACCGTGAGACCAGTGTAGGTTCACACCTCTAATTAATAGGACCATTATGACGCCACCTAAAGGTTAGATGGTAAACATTACTTTTTTGTATGATTTTTTTTTATTTGTTAACTTTTAATTCCTCGTTCACTTTAAATGGTTTGTTACATTTCCCTTTTAAGCCAATTTACCTGTGAAAGGAATTCTGTTTAAAGAGCCCCTATTATACATTAAAAAGGTCATATTTTGGTTTTAAGGGTCTCCAACAACAGGCTGATATGCATGCAAGGTCAAAAAAACACTTTCATTGTCTTATAATCTGCATTTGTTTCTACCTAATTATCCCAGCGACTCCCATATGAATCAGCGATTCATTTGTTCCCAAACCCCTCCTTAGCGCGAAGCTAATCTGCGCTGATTGGACTGATGACAGCCTGTTGCGATTGGTCGACTGCGTTCAGCGCGAGACAGAGAGAAATGCCCATCCGATCATAGTAGTTACGAACACCTCTGTAAACAGTACCCGGTTATCAACAGTGTTATTCAGACACCTCACTCCCGAACCTAACTCCCCCGCTAGGGTGCTTTGGGGAAATAATATAATGACAATATTGAGTGTGGTAATAATTATTGATCAGCTTATAATCAGCTTTGCTGGACTTCTGATGCTCTGAATCTGCTGATGTTTCCTCTGTTCTTCACTCTGATGCGTTTCTCTGTCCTGCAACTCCTCACCTGATCCTCTTTCTCCCCTTCTCTTCTATTTCTTCTGTGTGTGTGTGTGTGTGTGTGTGTGTGTGTGTGTGTGTGTCTGTCTGTAATGTGTGTGTTGTGTGTGTGTGTTTTTTTTATGTCTGTGTGCGACTGTTTGTGTGTGTGTGCGCATGTCTGTACGTGGCTGTGTTTGTGTGTGTGTGTCTCTATGCAATGCGTGTCTTTGTGTTTGTGTATGTTTGCATGTGTGTCTGTTTGTGTGTGCATGTGGGTCATTGTATGTGTGTGTGTGTTTGTTTGTTTGTGTGTGTCTGTGCATCTTTCGGTCTGTGCATGCCTGTGTGTGTCTTCTGTCTATGTGTGTGTGTGTAATGTGTATTTTTTGTGTTTGTATCTGTATGTGACTGTGTGTATGTGTTTGTGTGTGTGTGTATATGCCTGTGTTTGTGTATGCTTACATGTGTGTGCGCATGTTGGTCCTTGTATGTGTGTCTTTCTTTTTGTGTGTTTGTGTCCTTCTTTTGTGCACGCTGTGTGTGTGTGTGTGTGTGTGTATATCCTTCTCTCTGCGTGTGCTCACACCTGTGTGAGTTTCCTTCTGTCTGTGTGTGAATGTGGCTATGTGTGTACCTGTGCGCGCACATCTGTGTGTGTGTGTGTGTGTGTGTGTGTGTGTGTGTGTGTGTGTGTGTGTGTGTGTGTGCATGAACACGCCTGTGTGTGTGTGTGTGTGTGTGTGTGTGTGTGTGTGTGTGCATGAACACGCCTGTGTGCCTGCGCCCTTCTGTCTGTCTGTCTGTCTGTGTGTGTGTGTGTGTATGCGTGCGTTTGTGTGCACACATGTCTGTCCTTGTTTCTGTGTGTGTGTGTGTGTGCGTCTGAGTTTGTTTGCGTGTGTGTCTCTGTTTGCATGTTTGTGTGCGTGTGTGTATGTTTGCATGTGTGTCTGTGTGAGTGAGTGTCCGTGTCCGTGTGTGTGTGTGTGTGTGTGTGTGTGTGTGTGTGTGTGTGTGTGTGTGTGTCCTTCTGTGTACTGTGTTTGTGGGTCTGTGTTTGTGTGTGTTTGCATGTGTGTCTGTTTGCTTGCTCTCACTCTCTATCTCTCTCTCTCTCTCTCTCTCTCTCTCTCTCTCTCTCTGCACGTGTGTGTGTGTGTCAGTGAGCTGGTTTCTCTTGGCTCTGTCTCGTGAGCGGTTGTTTGGGTCAGTGTTTCGCTCCGTCTGCTCTGTGCGTCTGCGGGTCGGAGGTCAAACACGCTTCACAGTGACCCAGCAGCGGGTCAGCAGCAGCAGGACAGGTGTGAGGCCCGTCAGGAGGCCCTGCGGAGGCCTGGACGGTGCGTTATGAGCTGCGCATGTGGACCCCGAGGTTGGCAGAACGCGCTTGATCTTCACACACACTGCTGTTTGTGTTTGCAGCCCTCACCACAGCTGTAGTTTATTCATCCTCATGACTGCACAAAACTACAATGATGTCATTTCCTGCATGGAAAGTAAACAGATGTTCAACATAAGGATGGTTGTTTGTTTTTATGTATAATTAAGAACTATAATGAAGCATGTGCATGGGTATCTTTTGGGATTGTTTAATATATTTAATTGTATATTTTATTTACATGAAAATTGAGCAGAATTATGCTTTCCCCTTTCATTATTTTCCATTAGATGTACAGTTAGGCTCATAAATATTAGGACATCGACACAATTCTAACATTTTTGGCTATATACACCAACACAATTGATTTAAAGTGAAACTGCAGACCGTCAGCTTTAATTTGAGGGTATTCACGTCCAAATCATGTGAACTATGTAGGAATTACAACAGTTTGCATATGTGCCTCCCACTTGTTAAGGGTCCAAAAGTAATTGGACAATTGGATTCTCAGCTGTTCCATGACCAGATGTGTGTTATTCCCGCATTATTTCAATTACAATGAGCAGATAAAAGGTCCAGAGTTCATCTCAAGTGTGCTATTTGCATTTGGAATCTGTTACTGTCAACTCTCAAGATGAGATCCAAAGAGCTGCCACATCAGCCGAGCAAGCCATCATTAGGCTGAAAAAACAAAACAAACCCATCAGAGAGATAGCAAAAACATCAGGCATGGCCAAAACAACTGTCTGGAACATTCCTAAAAGAAAGAAGGCACCAGTGAGCTCAGCAACACCAAAAGACCCGGAAGACCACGGACAACAACTGTGGTGGACGACTGAAGAACTCTTTCCCTGGTGAAGAAAACACCCTTCACAACAGTTGGCCAGATCAAGAACACTCTCCAGGAGGCTGGTGTATGCGTGTCAGAATCAACAATCAAGAGAGGACTTCACCAGAGTGAATACAGAGGGTTCACCACAAAATGTAAACCATTGGTGAGCCTCAAAAACAGGAAGGCCAGATTTGAGTTCTAAAAAAGCCTTCACAGTGCTGGAACAACATCCTATGGACAGATGAGACCAAGATCAACTTGTACCAGATCAATGGGAAGAGGATCATGAGCAGTTCCAATGAAGCATGGAGGTGGTATTGTCATGGTGTGGGCATGTTTGGCTGTCAATAGAACTGGTTCTCTTGTATTTATTGATGATGTGACTGCTGACAAAAGCAGCAGGATGAATTCTGAAGTGTTTCAGGCAATATTTTCTGCTCGTATTAAGCCACATGCTTCAGAAGTCATTGGACGGCGCTTCACAGTGCAGATGGAGAATGACCCAAAGCATACTGCAAAAGCAAACAAAGAGGGAAAGGAGTAGAATGTTTTGCAACGGCCAAGTCAATCACCTGTGCTGAATCTGATTGAGCATGCATTTCACTTGCTCAAGACAAAACTGAAGGAAAAATGCCCCAAGAACAAGCAAAAACTGAAGACAGTGGCAGAGCCTGGCAGTTGTTGGCCTGGCAGAGCATCACCAGGAATGAAATCCAGCGTCTGCTGATGTCTATGCGTTCCAGACTTCAGGCTGTAATTGACTGCAAAGGATTTTCACAGTATTAATAAGTGAAAGTTGATTTATGATTATTATTCTTTCCCGTTGCTTTTGGTCCCTTAACAAGTGGGAGGCACATATATGCAAACTGTTGTAATTCCTACAGCGTTCACCTGATTTAGATGTAAATACCCTCAAATTAAAGCTGATAGTCTGCGGTTAAAGCACACCTTGTTCGTTTCATTTCAAATTTATTGTGTTGGTGTACAGAGCCAAAAATGTTAGAATTGTGTTGATGTCCCAATATTTATGGACGTGACTGTATTTGTACCCTCCTGCACAAATGGGCTCATGCGTGAATGAACGAATCACTCCCTGAGAGGACTCATCCTTCCGGAGTCACATTAAAGATTCGTTCACAATGTACAAATCAATTATGAACGACCCATCACAGTGCACCTTTAACAAATGGAGCTAATTGTAAAGTAGGGCTTAACAATATATCGTTTGAGCATCGACATCGTGATGTGCGTATCTGCAATAGTCACATTGCAGGATTAGATTATTTATTAAAGATTAAAAAATAAAGATATCCGCTTGTTGAGTGTGACGTCACGCGAAGCGCCTTCCGGGTCCAAGCGCTATATCAAACTGTATGGGGAGACTCAACAAATTTTAATAATAAACGTTTACAAATCGATTCAATACTTTCGAAAATCACGATATATATATATATATATATATTTATATTAGAGATGCCACAATTCTCAATACAATATTGAACCGTTCGGTACGACATCCACGGTTCAATATGCGCTTGTGAATTGCGGTTTTTCCGGTTTTACGTTTAAATAATTTATGTGCGTTTTATTTCTCTCCGAATAGACTGTTTGTGTGTCCCTGTAAGTCTACGAGCTGAGATGAGGAAACTCCTCCCCGCGAGTAAATATTCAATCACTACAGGGCTCGAAAATAAGGACTGCCCGATGGCCCGGGGCCAGCATGAGAGACGCTCGGGCCAGTGCTGCCTTGTCACAAAAGTTTGGCTGCGACTGTCTGTCAATTGCGTGCAAATACAATCTTAGGGTGCTTTCACACATAGACGTTTGTTTCGGAATCTGTCTCGTTTCCCCCCCGTTAGCGCGGTTCATTTGGCATATGTGAGTCCAGGAATCGCGCTCGAATCAGCGCCAAATCAATCGCTCCGAGATCGCCTGAATGAGGTGGTCTCTGCTCGATTGAGCTGATCGATTTTAGTGAGAAAACAAAACAATTCAACGAACTAAGGACCCAGGCTATACCACAGTGTATTATGATTGTGTAATAGCTATATATACGAATGATGAGCAGTGTGGGATGTCATTCCTACCGGTAAATGTGCGTTTCGTGTCTAATGCGAAAGTGAAAGCATGCTGAAATATTAACGAGAGCTGTTTATCAGTTAGGAAGATTGAACGAAGTTACCAACTAATAATCTTTCCATATTTTAATCTTATAATATGTTATATTAGACCTGTTGTTTTGTTCATTTCTGCACTGACAGCTCGAAAGAAAGATCAACATTGATCTGCTTCATGATCTAATGCATGATCTGATGATCGGTTCATCTATTTATTTGTAATTTAAGCCTATAATGCATAATTCTAGCCAACGTTTCTTTAATAGATTAATTCAATAGATTTTTACAAAACTTGACAACTGAAATGAGGCTCTGTATGACAAAGTCTGACCTCTCTGATTTGTATTTATGTTTGTGGGTGTCAAAATTAAAGTGCATATTTTCGCTTATAAAATATATACACAACTGCTCAAAAGTTTGGGGTCAGTATGATTGTTAAATATTTTAAAATCAGCTTCTCCTGCTCACCAAGGCTACATTTATTTCATCATAAATACAGCACACATTGTAAAATTGTAAAATGTTATTGCACTATAAAATAACTGTTCAAAAGTAGTTTATAATTTAATTTAATCATTGATTCCAGTGATTTTATAGATGAATTTTCAGCTTCATTACTCCAGTCTTCAGAGTCACATGATCCTTCAGAAATCACTCTAATATTAATTATTATTGTTTTTATTATTATTATTATTATTATTATTTTTAATGGTAATAGTAATAAAAGCAATAATGTCTGGAGTAATAATTTTATTTGAAACTACATACAATAAGAAAGCAGTTATTAAAAAGATTTAATTAATATTTAATGCCCAGTTTGTACATGGGCTACCAGCAGCTGTGAGATTTTAGTGTTAATTTTTTTTATTATACAATACACTAGGAACTAGTGTACCTTTCTTGGCTTTGAAGTAAAATAAAGGAGTATTGCAATAAATCGTTTTTATTTTGTTTCTCTTTCTTACTGTTCCTATTGCCTAAGCATAGAATAACAATAAAAAAAAAACACTTATGTGTCAAGCCATTAGAACCGAACCGAACCGAAAACCGTGTTAAAAAACCGAGGTATGTATTGAACCGTAAGCTAACTGTATTGTTGCATCCCTAATATATATATATATATATATATATATATATATATATATATATATATATATATACATGCATACATACATACATACATACAGTTGAAGTCACAATTATTTGCCCCCCTTTCATTTTTTTTTCACACTGTTATGTTTGTTATGTCTTGCCTTAATGTTTTTAATCATTTTTATTCTTTTTTGTTTTTATATTTTATATAAATGTATAATTAATATTCATGTTAAGCACTTTGAATTACCATTGCATATGAAATGTGATGTATAAATAAACTTGCCTTGGCTTGCCTTGCCTAATTATAATTTATATTACAATGCATATTGCAACAAAACAAAATACCGCGATATCAGATGTTTCCAATATCATGCAGCCCTATTTTAAAGTGTTGTATATCATTATGTTTGCCTGATCTCTCATTAAATAGATCCTGTGTGTTTTCTCCTCAGAGGTGGACATTAGTGACGTGACTGCACAGGTCATCTGTCCGTCTGGAGCCACAAAAGAGGCTGATCTGGTGGCAGTGGGGAATCAGACATACTGCGTTCGCTTTGTGCCACAGGAGACGGGTGTTCATATGGTAAACGTGCGGTACCGCGGCCAGCACGTGCCTGGATCCCCCTTTCAGTTCACTGTGGGACCACTGGGGGAAGGAGGAGCGCAGAAGGTCAGAGCTGCAGGACCCGGACTGGAGAAAGCAGACGTCTGTGCGCCAGGTAGGCATGGGCTGACGGTATGATAACGTTGGATAAAAACATCATGGTTTCACAGTGATTAGTGATCTAAATTATGTTCATTTCAAATGTCTGTTCTTGTGTGCGTTTCATTGTGTAGCTGAGTTTAGCGTGTGGACTCGTGAAGCAGGAGCTGGCGGTTTATCAATCGCTGTTGAAGGACCGAGTCGGGCTGAAATCTCATTCGAGGAGAGGAAAGACGGATCATGTGGAGTCTCATATGTAGCTCAAGAGCCTGGTACACACCACGCACACGCACGCACACACACACACGTGCTCTGTCTATCAGGCCCTGTTTACACCTGCTGTTATGATACATTTTGGTCAGTCAGATCAAAAGTACACAATCGAGAGAGACTGGCATTTAAAAGCATCTATTTTGTAAACTTTTAACCACTTTTTCTGATGTGTGTATGTAACTGTACAGGCTTTCTCTGATGCTAGTGTTTTTCAACCACGTTTCTGGAGGATCACCAGCTCTGCACATTTTTCATGTCTCCTTGACCAAACACACCTTATTCATATCATCAGCTCATTAGCAGAGACTGAAAGACCTGTACTGTGTGTGACAAAGTAGACATCCAAAACATGCAGTGTTGGTGGTCCTCCAGGAACGTGGTTGAGAAACACTGCTTTAGTCTAATACTGAGAAACAGGCTTACACAATTTTCATGCTCCATCAAAAAAACTGCAGTGTATTTCCTGTATTTTTCTGTACATGCCTGGAAGTAAAAGTAAATGAATACTAAAAATTAAATAATTTAATAGTAGAAAAATAAATAAATACTTAAAAGTAAATAGATAAAACAATAAAAAATAATACATATGAATTAATGCATATAAGTAAATATAAAAAATAAAATGTAAATAAAAAATAATATATATATATATATATATATATATAAGTAAATAAATGCATATGCGCACACACACACACACACACACACAGACACATATATAATATAGTATTTAAAAATAATAAAAAAATGTATTAATAATAAACCAATAAAAAAAGATTAGACAAAAATAAAAGATAAATTAATACATATAAATATTTTTTAATAAACAGGTAAAAATGTATACATTATAAAAACTAATAGATAAATTAAAAAAATACATATAAATAAATACATATAAACACACACACACATACACACACACACACACACGTATATAGTATTTTACTAATTAAAAATATTTTTTATTTTTATTTTATTTTGTATTTTAATAAATAATAATAAAAGAATATTATTTATAAATAATAAAAAATAATAAATTCTAAATAATAAAAAATAAAAACAATAATCAAATAAAAAAGAATAGATACAAATAAAAAGATAAAAATAAATAAATGTGAATAAATACATAGAAATTAATACATATAAGTAAATATAAAACTAAAATAAAAAATAATACATATAAATAAATACATATAAACACACACACACACACACACACGTATATAGTATTTTACTAAATAAAAATATTTTTTATAAGTAATAAAATAATTTATTAAATAATAAACAAATAAAGAATAAATAAAAATGAAAAAGATAAATATAAATATATAAATACATGTAAGTAAATATAAAAAAGTAAATACAAAATACATGTAAAAAAATACATATAAACACACATGCACACACAGTATTTTAATAAATAACAAAATAATATTTTAATAAATAAAAACAATTACTAAATAATAAAAAACAATAAACAAGTAAAACGTAAATATGAATATATAAATACATAGAAATTATTACATATAAGTAAATATAACAAATAATCAAAATCATTAATACATATAAATAAATATATAAAATATAAATTTTATATAGTATCATATATATAGTATTTTAGTAAATAATATTTTTTATAAATAAACAAATAAAAAAGGTAAGACAAATAAAAAGATAAATATAAATAAATACATATTAATTAATATATATATATATAAGTATATATTTTTAAATAGATAAAAATTTATACATTTATAAAAAATAAATAGATAAATAAATAAATATAAATAAACAAATACATACATATAAATAAATAAATGAATAAATAAATAAATAAACAATTTAGTTTTTCTATGAGTTTTTTGGACATGCACGTCATCTTGAACAGTACATGTTAAATGCATGTTAATATCAGGTTAATAAATAGGTCCTCTGGAAATGCTGTTTATATCTGATGCATTATAACTTTTCTTCATGTGTTTGCAGGAGACTATGAGGTGTCCATAAAGTTCAATGATGAGCACATCCCCGAGAGCCCGTTCCTGGTGCCTGTGTTTGCTCCTGTAGATGATGCCCGCCGCCTCACTGTTACCAGCCTTCAGGTGAGACACGAGAAAGCACCCGCACACAGACACACACACTTATCCACAGCGCTCCAAACACACAATGCAGAAGAAAACAGTCCTTATTAACCATTTGTGTGCTTTATTAATCATTTACACGCAATATATATATTGTAACTTATGGCTAGTTACTTGTCAATCTCAATATTGGCAATATTCAGATGCTCTTTTTTTAGGTAGAACAACATAGTTTGGGTCATTATGATTTTTTTTGTTCTCTGTAAATAAATGTAAGCCTTGTATTCTCACAAAGGCTGCATTTATTTAATGAAAAACATAGTAGAAGCACTAATACTTTGAAATATTTTTATTATTATTATGATTATTATTATTTCAATTAACCGTTTTCACTTTAAATGTGTTTTAGAATGTAAATTATTTTTGTGATACTAAGCTGAATTTTTTGAGATTTTAGTGAATTATTTGAATTTTTGTCTCTCTCTCTCTCTCTCTCTCTATATATATATATATATATATATAGATAGATAGATAGATAGATAGATAGATAGATAGATGTATGTATGTGTATATTTATGTGTGTGTATATATATATATATATATATATATATATATATATATATATATATAATTGTTTTTTTCTTTTTAAATTTACTCATGATTTAATTATTTAATTTAACAACGTAATTTAATCATGTTAATTCAGGTTTTATTCTCACTATTTATTTTTATATTTAATTTATTATTATTTGTTTTAAATTAAGTTTTTCGTTTTTGTTTTGATTTTGTTTTGTATTTATTATTTGATTTAATTAACATTTTAATTTAATTATAAAATAATTCTAAACATTTTTTCGTTTTGTATTTATTTTATTATTTGTTTTAAATTAAATGAATTATAATATTTTTTGTTTCATTCATTAATTATCATTTGTTTTAAATTTAATTTAATTAATTTAAATATGTTTTTGTATTTATTTAATTTAATTTAATTATTAATTGTTTTAAATGTAATTTAATTAATTAAAATATTTTTTCTTTTCGTTTTTTTGTATTTAATTTATTTAATTTGATTATTTGTTTTTAATTTAATTAGTTTTTGTTTTGTATTTATTTAATTTTATTATTATTTGTTTTAAATTTAAATAAATGCATTTAAGTAATTTTTGTTGTTTTTTGTATTTATTATTTTACTTAATTATTATTTGTCTTAAATTTGATTAAATATATTTAAATATATTGTTTTGTTTTTGTTTTGTATTTTTATTTGATTAATATTTGTTTTAAATAAAAAAAAACATTGTATTTTAATTTTATTTTTGTATTTATTTTATTTTATTTTATACACATTTTGGATAAACATGCTATGCATATAAATAGACATAACATAAACTGGGTCATAACTAGACATCATTTAAACTAAAAAAACAAAACAAAATAGTGTGTGGTCGAGCCTCCGTGTTTTAGTGCAGACTGATGGAGCTGCTGTGGATGTTCAGTCCTCTGTGTGTGTATTTGCTCTGGTGTTTCTCTTGTGTTTCATTTAAAGGCTTTAACAGAAAATCACAAACCATCAGTTAAAGCAGAGAGAGACGCTCCGCCTACACTTCCCATCATCCTCTGTAGTTTATTCACTATAGTTTATTCTCTGTAGCATTCTTTGTAGTTTATCCATTAGTTTAATAAACTCTCTAGTTCTCGTTCTCTCTCATCCAACATTCGTCAGATCTCTCTCTCTCTCTCAGCTTTAGCTGATCTTAGATCAGTTCAGGTGAGCTTATAAACATTTACTTTTTGTTGTTGCCATTTGTTTTGTTTATTAGGTAAATATAAATTGTATTGGTTATTTTCTAATTCAGATTTGGTGCATTTGTTCTTCCGAATCAACGCTTGACAATTTTATGGTTCGTATGTTGCTAGATGACCATCAACCGTTTTCTCAGGCCCCGTTTACACTAATGCGTTTTAGTTTTAAAACGCATAAGTTTTGCTACGGTTACGCCATCCGTCCACACTACGCCGGAGTTTTCAAGCCCCAAAAACGGAGCGTTTTGAAAACGCTGGAGAGGTCGTTTTCATTCTAAAACGCTGCTGCTCCATCTCAGTGTGGATGAGGGAAAACGGAGACATCTGAAAACGGAGGCGTGGCTGCTGAGATTCGCTACCTGATTGGGGCTTTGGGTCATTGCGTATCCTTCCCTTATTCGTCAAGCCCCCATCACATGACTAACGCTACAGGAAGACGGCAGACCAGCCTTCACTGTAAACAACAACATGGACACAGAAATGGGAGCGTTGTTTGCACTATTGTCCGTTTTAGGCGCCATTGTGCAGTTAAACTCTGCCTTTTTTACTACAGCAGCTGCATATATTCGCAAGAGGCAAGCTATTGTTCGAGCACTCGCTAATCGCTCGCGTTCATCGTTCAACCAGCGTTTGTTGACTAACAATAACCAAATGCCGAGCGAGACACATGCTTCCTGTTTATACTTGAACGCGCATGACCAGAGTGCGCGAATGGTCACGCGACATACGTTTTTGGTGGAGTAGTGTGTTTGGGTGTTCTGCGTTTGTCTGAGATAATCAGTCTACAGAAATGTGTGTATTCCATCCACATTATGAAGCTGATCGGTCAGTTTCTGTCACGTGACTCGCGGTGTGCTCGCAGCATTCATTTAACTGGGGGCGTCTGGAAGGCATCAGTTTGTTGATTTTTATATTTGTCCTTTGCTGGACATTTAAATGAAAGGATGTGCTGATGAAGGTGTCAGATTGAGGCAGCAGAATTGAGCTGCAGTGTGTAGACGAACAGCCCTTCCCAGAATGCCCTGCTGTCTGTGTGTGTTGTGTTTGTGTGTTTCTCTGTGTGTGTCTGTGCATGCATGCATGTGTGTTGTGGCTGTGCATGCGCATGTGTGTGTATCTGTGGGTCTGTGTATGCGTGTGCGTGTTTGTTTGTGTGTGCATGCATGTGTGTGTTTGTTTTTGTTTGTGTTTTTTTTTTGTCTGTGTGTGTGTTTTGTGTCTGCATGCATTTGTGTGTATGTGTTGTGTTTTTGTGTTTGTCTCTGTGTGTGTTTGTATGTGTGTGTGTGTATATGTGTTTTTGTTTGCGTGTCCGCATGCATGTGTGTGTAAGTGTTGTGTTGTGTTTTTGTGTGTGTGTGTGTGTGTGTGTGCGTGTCTGTTTTTTGTGTGTGTGTGTGTGTGTGTGTGTGTGTGTGTGTTTGGTCTGTGTATGTGTTTTTGTTTGTGTGTCCGCATGCATGTGTGTGTAAGTGCTGTGTTGTGTTTTTGTGTGTGTCTGTATGTCTGTGCGTGTCTGTTTTTGTTTGTCTCTTTGTGTGTGTGTGTGTGTGTTTGTTTGTCTGTGTGTCCGCATGCATGTGTGTTGTTTTTGTGTGTGTGCGTGTCTGTTTTTGTGTTTGTCTGTGTGTGTGTGTGTGTTGGGTCTGTGTGTGTGTGTGTGTTTTTATTTGTCTGTGTCCGCATGCATGTGTGTGTAAGTGCTGTGTTGTGTCTGTGTGTGTGCCTGTATGTGTGTGCGTGTCTGTTTTTGTTTGTGTGTGTGTGTGTGTGTGTGTGTGTGTGTGTGTGTGTTTTTGCTTGTCTGTGTGTCTGCATGCATTTGTGTGTAAGGGCTGTGTTGTGTTTGTGTGTGCCTGTATGTGTGTGCGTGTCTGTTTTTGTTTGTCTGTGTGTGTGTGTGTGTGTGTGTGTGTGTGTGTGTGTGTGTGTGTTTTTGCTTGTCTGTGTGTCTGCATGCATGTGTGTGTAAGTGCTGTGTTATGTTTTTGTGTTTGTCTCTGTGTGTGTGTGTGTCTGTATGTGTGTGCGTGTTTGTTTTTTGTGTTTGTCTCTTTGTGTGTGTGTGTGTGTGTTTTTGTTTGTCTGTGTGTCCGCATGCATTTGTGTGTAAGGGCTGTGTTGTGTTTGTGTGTGTCTGTATGTGTGTGCGTGTTTGTTTTTTGTTTGTCTGTTTGTGTGTGTGTGTGTGTGTGTGTGTGTGTGTGTGTTTTTGTTTGTCTGTGTCCGCATGCGTGTGTGTGTAAGTGCTCTGTTGTTTTTGTGTGTGTGCGTGTCTGTTTTTGTGTTTGTCTGTCTGTGTATGTATGTGTGTGTGTGTGTGTGTGTTGGGTCTGTGCGTATGTGTTTTTGTTTGTCTGTGTCAGCATGCATGTGTAAGTGCTGTGTTGTTTTTGTGTGTGTGTGTGTGTGTTTTTGTTTGTCTGTGTGTCCGCATGCATGTGTGTGTAAGTGCTGCGTTGTGATTTTGTGTGTCTGTGTTTTTATCTGTATGTATGTATGTATGTATGCATGTATGTGTGTGTCTGTGTGTGTGTGTGTGTGTGTGTGTGTGTGTGTGTGTGTGTGTGTGTGTGTGTGTGTGTTTGGTCTGTTTTTGTGTATGTGTGTGTTGGGTCTGTCTGTCTGTTGTGATTTTGTGTTTGTGTTTTTGTGTGTGTTTCTCTGTGTTGTCTTTGCGTGTGTGTGTGTTGTTCTGATGTGTCCGCTGGCTCCTGCAGGAGTCTGGCCTGAAGGTGAATCAGCCGTCCTCATTTGCGGTGCGTCTGAACGGGGCGAAGGGATCCATCAGCGCTAAAGTGCACAGTCCATCCGGAGCGCTGGAGGAGTGTGCGGTGTCTGAGCTAGAGCAAGGTCAGTGAACACGCACATACAGACACACACTCCACAACACAAATCTGCCTTCACTGGCTTTTCAGTCTAGAACTCTTTAATCTGACCTTCATTTTTGATCATCAGTTCTGCTCATGCTCATTCACAGATAAGTACGCCATTCGCTTTATCCCGCGAGAGAACGGCATCCACGTCATCGATGTGAAGTTCAACGACGCACACATCCCCGGCAGCCCCTTCCAGATCCGTGTGGGAGAACCAGGACAGGGTGGAGATGCAGGACTTGTCACGGCTTACGGACCCGGGCTGGAGAGAGGAACCACAGGTGAATAAAACACACTTCACACACCTGAACTCAAATCTTGAAGCCACAAAAAAAAGCCAGAGTTGTTTTCTGCATTATTAATATTAGAGGTGTGAACCTACACTGGTCTCACGGTTCGGTTCGGTTACGATTATCATGCCATCGATTCGGTTCAATTCGATATCTCGGTGCATCACGGTGCATTGACGATGCTTTCCATACATAATTAGATTTTTTCTTTACCACACAAGAATTTCTTTTTTTTATTAAAATCTATAAATATGTTTATATTTATATATTACTTGTAATACAATTTTGTCCTTTAATACAAGCAGTCAGATATATGAACTGTACCTTTAATTTTACCTGCTCAAAAAAAAAAAAACACTCTTTGTGAATGTTTTTGACAAAAATCATAACAAATAAACTAATGTAAATATGATCCCGCTTGCTTTTTGAGCGCTGGCAAGTTCTTACACCCCTATGACTGGTCATTGTCTTCACCCGCTCAACAGAAAAGGCTGCGATTAGAAACGAAAGTGCCCCGTGAATGACGCGGGAAAAACAGCCGCGGGTCAAGGCCGTCACACACCGGATGCGCCGCTCAGCGCTGCGACACGGCGCGTACATGACAGTATCGCACACCAGACGCGCACATTTGCAGGCTATTTAAAACGAAACTAATCAGATGGCGCTCTGTGGCGCGGCAGAATTACGAACAGTGCCCTGAGTTGTGTCTGGGCGCCGCGGATAGCCGCCGACTTGCCGCGCTGGTGTGTTTTTAGAATTCTGAAATGCGTGGCGTTGCGCGGCGCGTCGCCGAGCGGCGCTTCTGGCGTGCGACCTGCTTCAGTCTATATGCGCATAATACGCGGTTATCAGGTAATCTGAGGAGAGGAGAGGAAACTACCTCACGAACATGCCAACGGGTCAAATGCTTAAAGTGTGTGTGTGTGGGGGGGGGAGAGAGAGGGGCAGTGTCAGTGAAAGATTTGCTTATTTAGTAGGAGTGTTTTATTTACTCACCCTCGCCTCATTCGCCATAGTATTCTACCGAGACATCGCGCATAGGGGATAAATGACGTCAGTGCGTAATAACCGGTTATGATCTATTACTGAACCGATATCGAATTGTCCCCATCTGCATCGCGGTGCACCGAAGAAACGATTAATTTTGACACCCCTAATTAATATTAATATTAGAGGTGTGAACCTACACTGGTCTCACGGTTCGGTTACGATCATCATGCCATCGATTCGGTTTAATTCGATATCACGGTGCATCGACAATGCTTTCCATACACACTTTTATATTTTACTTCACAGGCGCTGTTCACTGATAAACGGCAGCGGCGCAGTGTTGCCAGATTGGGCGGTTTTGGATAGGCATTTCGGCGAGTTTTGGATAGTTTTTGGGCTGGAATCAGTCAGCTACATCTGGCAACACTGCAGCGTCGATCACAGCTGATCCATGATAGACGCGGTGGAGAAAACTCGCGCGCTCGTGTCTGTATCCAGAAGTATCGCTGTAACAGCCGAGAGGAGAGGAAAAGTCACGCCAGCCGGTCAAATGGGCCACAGTGAGAGAGAGAGAAATGGAGTTTACTTTCATTCTCTCAATTGCAGTGAAGGGGCTTCTAATGTAAGTGTCAGTGAAAGACTGTCCAGCAAACACACACGCAGTGAAATTGTGCACAGCTTCTGCGTTTTTAAGTAGTTGGAGGATTGTAAACACTCGCGCTCGCCTCCCTCGCTATAGTAAGCTACGGCGGCATCGCGCATATGAGATAAATGACGTCAGTACATAATAACCGGTTATGATTATTACTGAACCGATACCGAATTGTGCACCGAATTAATTTTGACACCCCTAATTAAAAATGTTTTTTTGCCTTGGTGTGTGCAGATGACGTCAGACTCTTATGCTCTTGCTCACATTCAGCATGCTTTATTGTTTTATAACATAATATAATCTAGGGATGCATGATATTGGAAAAAACTGCCATGGCAATATTTTGTTTTTCTGCGATATACAGTGCATCTGGAAAGTGTCGATAGCGCTTCACTTTTTCCACATTTTTTTATGTCACAGCCTTATTCCAAAATGGATTAAATTCATTTATTTACTCAACATTCTACACACAATCCCCCATAATGACAAAGTGAAAAAAGGGTTTTTTAAAATTGTTGCAAATTTATTACAAATAAAACACCTGTAAAATCACATGTACATCAGTATTCACAGCCTTTGCTCAATACTTTGTTAATGCACCTTTGGCAGCGATCACAGCCTCAAGTCTTTTTAAATATGATGCCACAAGAGATCAACAACACAACAACACTCTGTGGCGACCCCTGATAAATAAGGGACTAAGCCGAAGGAAAATGAATGAATGAAGTTTAACAATGAGTTAAGCAACAATTAGTGATCAATGTGTTCCGCTCTCTTCTCTGTCAGGAAATCAGGCTGAGTTCATCATCAACAACACTAAAGCGGGGCCGGGGTCGCTGTCGCTCACTATCGAGGGGCCTTCCAAGGTGAAGATGGAGTGTCAGGAGTGTCCCGAAGGCTTTAAAGTGCACTACACACCGATGGCCCCTGGAAACTACATTATCACTGCCAAATACGGAGGTCCCAACCACATCACCGGCAGCCCGTTCAAAGCCAAAGTCACCGGTGTGTAGAAATAATCAGGGCTTGACATTAACTTTTTTGATCACCAGCCACGGTGGCTAGTAGTTTTCCAACATTACTAGCCACTCGCCATTTTCACTAGCCACAATTTTATTGTTGGGAAAATATATTTTATACACATAAATATGACTTTGACATGCTAAGAGTACTTGATTTAGATGTTGCGTTTTCTCCACATGCCTCATTCATTTCACTTTCTGTGTGTCGTGTATGAGCTTGCTAAATGTTCATGAGCAAATGGGTCATGGCTTCATAGTATTACAATTAGTTTTTATTTCACATCATTTTCAGAGCTCAAAATGAAGGATTTACCAAATTTATCTCTGACCACACCAAACATAAACCATTCATTATTTTTAGGCACAAATTTTAAATGTGTCAAAACAAGCAAAATATAGCTGTTTACTTTTTATTTAACAAAACATATGCAGAGTAATCTGTCCTGGCTAAAGGTCCCAGATCACCAGTTAACTACACATAAATGGGGAGTAATCTCCCATTAAAGCAATGTTATTGTAAAAAATGATAATTAAACCACATTACGCAAAAGAAAGCAGGTAAAAAACATACCGTGTGATAATGAAAGGATGATAAAGCACACACGGTTAACGGTAGACCCATAAATAATCTGTTCTATAATGATGAAAGTGAAAGCAACCGGTCCTGCTTACAAAAATACAAATCTGGAGCTCTTGAAAGCAGCAGGACTGTGGGTGCATGTTCATCACTTTTTGTCTAGTCTATTTGAAAGAGAACCGATCACATCAGCTGTGTTTCTAGACCCAGTTGCTTCACGCAAGGAAACGAGAGCGCGCACGCGTTTTAAACAGTCGCGCGCATCAACTCAGCTGCGAGAAATCATCCTCTCATTCGGTATTCATCTGCTTTTTTATTGCTCACGCGAACGTAATTATTTTTGTCAGTCGTGTTGCTTCTTAATTCTAAGATCGCCTTTGCATGCATATTGGACCATCCTTATTGTCGAACCCTGCTTTTATGAATTATTATCCAGGAAAATGATCAATTTTCAACCCGAAAAACCGAAAGTGATCAGTTCGCTAACCTAGGTTGGTATGGGGGTGCCGCGGATGCCGCCCTCACTATTCTTTCGCCCTATGGACGCGCCGGCCCTGTACATAGACAATATATCGCGCCTCCAAAATTTACCGCCCTCATTTTCATACATCGTGTGATAAGTCAATATATTGACTATCGCGACAGGCCTTGCGATGCATAGCGCAAGCTTTGTGATTGGTCGGCTTGGTAGCGGTGACCAATGTGAGCGGTGCTGAGAGCCGCAAACCCAATTGAGCGAGTGTTTACAAATGTCAAGTCCAATGAAGTAGCTCCAGATGGAACTTTTGTTTTGTGTTTACCTTATGATTAAAGTTGTTGCATGTCCGCCGGTTCCCGCATCTGAATGAGCGAGTTTGGGTTTCTTATACATTAAGGTAACATTCAGAAAAAACAAAACAACAGCGAAGAAGCTTGATACAGGGGAACATAAAAACCTACTACCAGCTAGCGTTTCAGAAGTGTTTTCGCAGAGACACACAAACAGCATGGAGAAGTGTAAATGCACGGCTACGCACAAGACAGGCACCGTGGGTCACTACGATCACTCGACGCAGATCAGCCTTAAGCAGACGCGTACCTTGCTTATTGGGTAAATCCCTGCCTGAGGCGTGTGGCTCTTGTGGAAAAAAGGCACAAAAATTATGTAACCAGGGCTGCACCTAACTAAGGGGTCCACAGCAAATCCGTATGCATGATTAAAATAAAAATTGCGAAGCTGATACGCTCATACCTGCCAACACTCCCGTTTTTCCCGTGAGTCTCCCGTATTTCACACCCATCTCCCGTATTGTTTTGTCTCCCGGAAAACTCCCGGAATTGGTTCCTCCCCCCGGATCCTCAGCGTTTTGGTACAGTCCGCCCTAAAACCTGCTGCATGTGCGCATGCTCTTCAGTTCGCGCGCACCCACAAACAAACCTCCACCCCCGCCCCCTGCTCTTCAGTTCGCGCGTACCCACAACCACTCCCGGCTGTTCAATACGTGCGCAACCCGACTATCTTCAATTCGCGTGCACAGACCCCCCCCCCCCCCCCCCCCCCCCCCCCCCAACCCCCTGCTTTTCATTTTGCGCGAACAACCACCCCAAGACCGGCCCCCACCCCGCTCTTCAATTCGCGCACGCCCACCCCCGCCTACCAACAACCCCAAGCCTCAACTCACCCCACCCCCCAATATGATCCAAACGTTGGCAGGTATGGATATGCGCTAAGGAAACGCTTTTGCAGACCAGCGCTGTTGTGTTGGCATTTCAGTTACTTCTAACTCAGAAATAGATAGATAGCAGCGTGGCTTTAGATTTAGTTTACCTCATATTTAGGCCAATTAATTGGGATGGGATTCAAGTGGTGCGGGACACAGAACATAGACTCAAGCAACTTTGCCATGCTTGAAGCTTAGAGGTAGAGTATAATTAAAGTTATTCTCCCTGTGCACAGAAGCGAAAACAACGTCAAATTTACTGTCCTGTCCCCATACATTCAGTATTACAAACGCCTCGCGCAAGCGGTAATTAGTATTTTTGTCATTTGATGCAAAGATGATGTAATGCATACGTAAATGCATATAAATGTTCATACATTTTTTTAAAAATCAAAATATTAAAAACTTTCAAGGATTTAAGATGCTGATGTCAGTTAAACGTGTCATAACAGTCTTGTGAAAAGGGTCCATTACTTTTAAAAGTAACTTCCCCCAACACTGCGTGTGATCAGGGTGTTAGTGACTTTTGAATTAATCAGTGTTTTTCTCTTTAGGTCCGCGTCTGGTGAACGTGAGCAGCGTGAGTGAAATGTCGTGTCTGATGGTGGATTCTGTGACTCGCTCCACCAGCTCGTCTGCCAGCAGGGTCAGCAGTCGAGGCCCAGGACTCAGCAAGGCCTTCATCGGCCAGAAAGCCTCTTTTACTGTTGACTGCAGTAAAGCTGGTGAGACCTCAGAGCAGGCCGAGGAAAAACACGCGCACACACACACACACACACACACACACGCACACGCACACGCACACACACACACACACACACACACACACACACACACACACACACTCATTCAACAAAACACTTTTACACTTTACAAAAGAATGTCTTGAGTATGCTAAATAATGCATAATTTAATGCTTTTAAGAAAAAGTACAATTACAAAAAACATTTGATAATTATAATAATTTGAATTATTATAATTAGTAGTAGTATTCGTCGTTATCTATTATAATTAGTAGTAGTAGTAATCGTAGTAGTAGTAGTCATCGTCGTCTAATATTATAATTGGTAGTAGTCGTGGTCATAGTAGTCGTCTAGTAGTCATCGTCATCTACTATTATAATTAGTAGTAGTAGTCGTTGTCGTCTACTATTATAATTGGTAGTAGTCATAGTAGTAGTAGTCATTGTTGTCTAATATTATAATTGGTAGTAGTCGTGGTCATAGTAGTCGTCTAGTAGTCATCGTCATCTACTATTATATTAGTAGTAGTAGTAGTCGTTGTCGTCTACTATTATAATTGGTAGTAGTCGTAGTAGTAGTAGTCGTTGTCGTCTACTATTATAATTGGTAGTAGTTGTAGTAGTAGTAGTCATTGTCGTCTATTATAATTGGTAGTAGTAGTCATCGTCGTCTACTATTATAATTGGTAGTAGTTGTAGTAGTCGTAGTCATAGTAGTAGTAGTCGTCGTCGTAGTAGTAGTCATAGTCGTCGTCGTAGTAGTCATCTACTGTTATAATTAGTATCAGTAGTTATCGTAGTAGTATTAGTAGTCGTCGTTTACTATTATAATTGGTAGTAGTTGTAGTAGTCGTGGTCATAGTAGTAGTAGTAGTCATCGTCATCGTAGTAGTCATTGTCGTCGTCTAGTAGTCATCGTCATCTACTATTATAATTAGTAGTAGTAGTAGTAGTAGTCATCGTCGTCTACTATTATAATTGGTAATAGTTGTAGTAGTCGTGGTCATAGTAGTAGTATTCGTCGTCGTTGTAGTAGTAGTAGTAGTAGTCAATAGCTATGTTTCCATCCACCTATTTTAATGCGCATTTTGCATATGCGCATAAAAAAACAGTTGATGGAAACGCCATGATACGGTTACATTTTGAAAATGCGTATAAAAAACATGCGCATAACTGAGTAGGATAAACTTTTTATTCGATAAGAAAAGATGCGCATAAACTACGGTGGAAACACTTTTACCGCACAAATTCCAGTATACGCATTAAAAAATGTCATGTGATTTTGTTATGAGATCATGTGATGATGAAAATGTGTGTAAATGGACAAACCAGCATGCTGAGCACATCTGAAACCATCTGAAATGTTGTTTTGGTCATTTTCAAACTCCTTACCGTTTAAGTATTAGTGTTATTATATTATTAATGACCTCCAGAATCACGAATGTCTGTGCTCCGCATCTGACACCTTCAAACAACACCGCGCGTTCACTGCATGTCAGGATTGCCTTCTGAGGCGCAAGTCATTTATTATATGAAGAAAAGATTGACGCAGCTTCTCCTACTGCAGCAAATTCAGTTTTTACTGTTGATATTTGGCGCCAGTTAATCAGGAAGTGACGATTTTGTTCGCTTTGACTCGTTGGTTGAAAACGCAGCTTTATTCGCACGTCTTTTATACGATAATCCAGTTTTGCGCATAAAGTTCATCTGCATTTTTGGATGGAAACATAGCTATAGTTGTCGTCGAAGTAGTCATCGTCATCTACTATTATAATTAGTAGTAGTAGTCGTTGTTGTCTACTATTATAATTGGTAGTAGTCATAGTAGTAGTAGTCATAGTAGTCTTCATCGTAATAGTCATCGTAGTAGTAGTCGTCATCTACTATTATAATTAGTAGTAGTCATCTTCTTCGTCGTCGTCGTCGTAGTAGTAGTCGTCGTTGTTGTCGTCGTCATCTACTTAGGATATTTATTATTAATCTTAATTATTGATTTGTTTTTTTCAACAATTTTTTTTGAACTGCGTCATAATTATGATGACAATATTTAATAATAAATCTAAATATGTTTTTAAATGCCAAATAAAATATTATATACCAAATAAAATGGTAAGGGCATCACGGTGGTGCAGTGGGTAGCACGATCGCCTCACAGCAAGAAGGTCACTGGTTCGAGCCTCGGCTGGATCAGTTGGCGTTTCTGTGTGGAGTTTGCATGTTCTCTCCGTGTTGGCGTGGGTTTCCTCCAGGTGCTCCAGTTTCCCCCACAAGTCCAAAGACATCCCCTAACAGGTGAATTGGGTAAGCTAAATTGGCCGTAGTGGATGTGTGTGTGTGAATGAGTGTGTATGAATGTTTCCCAAAGATGGGTTGCAGCTGGAAGGGCATCCGCTGCGTAAGACATATGCTGGATAAGTTGGCCGTTCATTCTGCTGTGGCGACCCCTGATTAATAAAGGGACTAAGCCGAAAAGAAAGTGAATGAATTAATGAAATAAAATGGTTTGGAGAATGGGTGGATCACTTTATAATTGTTTTTAATATATATTAACAATAGTACAAGCAAACAAACATAAATGCAAAATAGACTTTAAATATTAATAACAATATTTCTAATTGCATTTAAGTAAAACTATTTAAATTTTATTCTATAAGAGAATGACAAAAATAACCACAAAAAAGCTTTACAGACATGTTTATAATAATTTTTTGATAATACAATATCTTTATTTTAAAAAAGCAATATTTAAATAAATAATAATTTTCAACTACAACTAATAAAATGTATTTTTCTGGCCAGTTGATATTTTCAGGAAAAATATAAAATAAATAAATTACTTTTTATTAGAATTTATATATATATTATTATAATATTATTATAAAATATTTATATAATTTAGTTTATTTTTGCATATTTTAATATTTGTATTTATATTGTGTATTGTATTTATTTATATAAATATTAAACCCTCTGACATGGCAATATTGTAATGGTAAATATTTTTGGTAAGGGTATATGCACTACCTGACCAAAGTCTTGTCGCCTATCCAAGTTTTAGGAACCACAAATAATAACTTGACTTCTAGTTGATCATATTAGGAAGTGGCGTATATGAAAGGCCTCTAGATTACGCTTATTTGACCACAATAAAATATGATCATGCCTTGATTTTTTATTATTTAATTAGGTCAGTAAGGTCTGACTCTGCTTAGACAAAAGTCTTGTAACTGAACAGAAATAATGTCCAGTATAGAATATAAAGTCATGCTGCAGTGGAAACAGAATGAATATTGTGTCTGACTCCATCATGAGCTTGGAGGACTGCATCATACATCTCTGCAATGACTCAAATCACTGAATAATAAAGTCATCTGGAATGGCAAAGAAAGCCTTCTTGCAGGACTCCCAGAGTTCATCAAGATACTTTGGATTCATCTTCAATGCCTCCTCCTTCATCTTACCCCAGACATGCTCAATAATGTTCATGTCAGGTGACTGGGCTGGCCAATCCTGGAGCACCTTGACCTTCTTTTCTTTCAGGAGATGATATGGAGGCTGAAGTATGAGAAGGAGCGCTATCCTGCTGAAGAATTTGCCCTCTCCTGTGGTTTGTAATGTAATGGGTCTTGATACTTCAGGCTGTTGATGTTGTAGATCTCTCGCACGCCCCTATACTGAATATAACCCCAAACCATGATTTTTCCTTCACCAAACTTGACTGATTTCTGTGAGAATCTTGGCTCCATGCGAGTTCCAGTAGGTCTTCTGCAGCATGTGTGATGATTGGGATGCAGTTCAACAGATGATTCATCAGAAAGATCTACCTTCTGCCACTTTTCCAAATGATCAACTAGAAGTCAAGTTATTATTTGTTGCTCTTACAACTGGGATCAACGACAAGACTTTTGTCAGGTAGTATAATTGTATTTTAGTATTTTGATCTGCCATCTAACCTCGTGTTTGTGTCTTTATTCATCAGGGAAGAACATGCTTCTGGTGGGTGTTCATGGTCCTCAAACCCCCTGCGAGGAGATCCTGGTCAAACACATGGGAAACATGCAGTACAACGTCAGCTACGTCCTGAAGGAGCGAGGAAACTACATTCTGGCTGTCAAATGGGGAGATGAACACATCCCGGGCTCTCCATTCACTGTCACAGTCCCATAATGCCCTGCGCTTCGTCCTCCAGAAAACACTCCAGATACAGTCACTGTAAAAACACACATTCAGACCCTCTTCATTCTGATGAACTTTGCACTTGATCAGGTTTTCGACCGGAATGTGATGCATTATGACTGTAACGGCACGTTATGATGCATGGATTGTACATTTCTGTTTGTCGATTTAGTTTTCAGAGAGTTCAGATGATCTTGTATGAACAAACTGATTAGGGTATAACACCCAAAAACGTCTCTTAACTACTGATACTGACTTTAATTGTTCGTCTAGTTCATTTTAATGCACATATTATAACGTTGTTTGTATTCGATTCTTGCTGTTTAATCTGAGCTGTGACGTTAATCTAAGCATCAACCATAAAAACACTTCAAATCAAGCGCTGCTTTTGTCATCTCAGTAAGTTTCACCACTATATATTGAACATTTTAGATGGAATTATTAGACTTTCAGAGCCCTTAAGACCAAAAACGTCCAGTATTCTTGAATTAATTTGGCTTTTTTTGTGTTTGAAGACACTAATATTCAGTCACAGTAATAGATTTATGCAGATTTAATATGATTATTTTCATAATTTATGTTTGTCTTAAATCATCTACTAGTTTTGATACTCCAGTGGTTAAGTATTTTGTAAGTCTTTTAAGGGCAAGAGGGGACATTTAATTGTATTATCTATTAGCCATTGGTGCCTTATTGTGAAACACATGAATAGATCTGATGTACATTTGCTTATTAAAATTGAATGGAATAAATAATTTAGAAGCTACTGTGTGTTGTTATTTATAGAGACTGAAACCTTCAGAATTTTTCTCAGCAGTTTATTTGATATATCATTAATATGACACTGTAATGAAGCTTTGAGACTATATAGATTTGTTTGGTTAAGGCAGGGGTGTCCAAACTCAGTCCTGCAGAGTTTACCTCCAACTTTCTTCAATACATCTCTCAGGAAGTTTCTAGTACAGGGGTGCCCAAACTTGGTCGATGTCTTGCATATTTTAGTTCCAACCCCAATTAAACACACCTGAACCAGCTAATCAAGCTCCTTCTAGGTATACTAGAAACTTCCAAGCAGACGTGTTGAAGGAAGTTGGAGCTAAACTATACAGGGCACCGGCCCTGCAGGACCGAGTTTGGGCACCCCTGTTATATATCTAGTAAGAGCTTAATTATGTGGTTCAGGTGTGTTTGATTGGGGTTGGAGCTAAACTCTCCAGGACACCGGGCCTCCAGGACCGAGTTTGGGCACCCCTGTTGGCTATATATCTAGTAAGAGCTTAATTAGGTGGTTCAGGTGTGTTTGGTTGGGGTTGGAGCTAAACTCTCCAGGACACCGGCCCTCCTGGACCGAGTTTGGACACCCCTGTTCAAGTATATCTAGTAAGACAGGGGTGTCCAAACTCGGTCCTGGAGGGCCGGTGTCCTGCTTAGTTTAGCTCCAACTTGCTTCAACACAGCTGTCAGGACGTTTCTAGTATATCTAGTCAGAACTTAATTAGCTGGTTCAGGTGTGCTTGATTAGGGTTGGATCTAAACTCTCCGGGACACTGGCTCTTCAGGACCGAGTTTGGACATCCCTGCAGTAAGAACTTGATTAGCTAGTTCAGGTGTATTTGATTGGGGTTGGAGCTAAACTCTCCAGGACCGAGTTTGGACTATAAGGACTAAGGCTATAGTTTAAAATATTATAATTATATTAATCATTTTACATTGCTAGTCTTATTAGGATAACAATGAAAAAGCGCGCGCGCGTTTAAATATGATAATTATATTAATCATTTTACATTGCTAGTCTTATTAGGATAACAATAAAAAGCGCGCGCAAAAACGCTTCCATTGTCCCGGTAAAACGACCCGAATAAGCCTACAGGAAGTAAGAAGTCCACGTTGATTATTAACTTTCCTTTGCTACCATAGAAACGACCCACAAACACAGCCAGTAGATGAAGTTAATACGCGATATTCACGATTTGTTTGTGCTTTATTTTAGCAGGAGCAGCACACGAAGAAGGCGTTGTGATTAGCAAGTAAGTTTATTCAGCTGTGGTTTAAATGTATTTCATTTTAAGCGGTTTCTTATATTCATGACGTGTTATGGAAATTTAGGTGTAACTTGAATTTTAACCTTGTTATTGTAACAAGAATCGACGGGGGAGACCTGCTTAATGTGCCTGTTTGCAGTAGATTAATGCAGATTAGCTGAATTAGTTAATGTTCTTCTGCCACCTTCAGGATACTTTTGAGTATTACAACACGTTGGTTCATAAAACATTTAAAAATGTAATTTATTCATATTTTCTACTGTAATACTACATAATATTGTAACACAAACAATTGAATAAGTAAAAAATATAATTTAAGTCATATTAAATATGTATAAACACTATATTAGCTAAAAATAAAACTTAAATATCAATGAAACAAGGGTGGTTGGCTGCATATATTTGTTTGATATTAATATTTTGTGGGTGCATACTTTGGAAGTGTATTATTTGTTTTTATCTTTTCTTTTTTTTCTCCCTTTTGCTGCCCGTTTTGACCAGGACCCCCTGATTGGAGATGCTGGTAGACTTAATTTAGCCTTAGATCTTTTTTAATGTCATGTATTTTGACTCTTCTGTGTTTGACTCGTACTCTGCTGAAACTGATTCCTTTTGCTCCCAGTGGGTCTCTTTTGTTGTCCTGTCAGCGTGTCAGGGGTGGCCATGTTGGATCCTGAAGAGCCTCGGTCCAACCTGAGTACTATAAATAAATAATAATAATAAAAATAAAACGCACCTCCAACTGTCTACCTTAGTTATGCTAGTTCAGGTGTCTTAGGGTTTGAGTGGAAGTATTCCTTTATATGTGTGTGTTTGTTTTATAGCATGTTGGTGTAGTTAGGCCTAGCTACAAATTAACCATAGATATATCCTACCCTACTGTTGTCTATTAGAAGGAATGCGTCAATAGAGCCGCCATTTTAGTACAGGGTAGCGCTCCTTCGAAATGAATGCAGGACCAAGCTGAAGTGGAGGACTGTGGCCATCCAAAGCCAGAGAAATACACATATATCTATGATCTGGAGTTTTCCCCGGTGGTCCGTATGAAAATATTTTTTTCAATTACGAAATATTATAATTTTACATCACTTTTCTACATTGATGGATGTGACCGCACGGGCATTCCTGACAAAAGTGAGTGTTTGTGTGCATGGAAATGTATTATCCTCTTTCCCTGTTTAATTTGATCTAATCCATGTCCTGAAACACGTACCTCTCCTGCTTTCACTTCTCATTCTGACGGAGGGAGCGATCCGTTTGTGAATGAATCTCCGTTATGAACGACTTGTTCACTTAGCCGACAATACAAGTTTCTAGCACCGCAGCGTCTTGTTGTCATATTTCATAACATTGTTTGCTTATTTTATTCAACAAAACTAGCTTAAGCTTAGAATTTAGTGCGAGTTGGTGCTCTGTTGCCTTATGGTCAGTGCACGAAGTGACTGTATTATCATCAATAACGTGACTTGTTGAGCACGAAAGTTCATAACATACAAAAACATAAAAAACAAAATCTTACCTATGAAATGTCCTGCCTTTGTGCTTTGTTTTCTTTGTTTGCTCGTTACTACATCTGTACACAGCGCTAAAGACCAGCATCTTCACATTGGCACACTGTCTTCTTGACTAGTGCGGTTGAATGACGTTTGTCCTAGGAGCACTGTACCAATGTGGCGGCGCTATTGACGCATGCTCAGGGTCCCGGTGTGTATATCTATGCAAATTAACTAGTTACTGTAATTTTTCTTATTGAAAAAGAAAAGCGATTGCTATTATTAACATAATTGCTTTAAATATTGTACATATGAAGAGTTTAGATGCAAACACCTCTAAATGCCGTCTGAAATTTTCCCCTAAAATGAGCATTTTTATCAGGCTCCTGTGTGTATGTTCAGTAATATCACTTTTATGGCAAAGAATAAGTCCTTTTCCTGGTCTTTAAAGTGAAATATCGCAACATAAACAAAGGAGGCTGAGAAAAACGTTTGTTTTCGATGGAAATTTCAGACGGCACTTAGAGGTTTTCGCATCTGAACTCTTCATATATTCAATAGTTTTGTATAAATCAATTCAGTGAAGCAGAAAAAAAATTATTCTGTTATATGCAATGTTATATATTATCAAGACATACTTTAGGAACCTGTACCTGACAAAAGTCTTGTCGCCGATCCAAGTTTTAGGAACCACAAATAATAACTGGACTTCTAGTTGATCATTTTAGAAGTGGCTTATATGAAAGGCAAAGGCCTCTAGATTACACTTATTTGACCAGAATAAAATATGATCATGCCTTGATTTTTAATGATTTAATTAGGACAGTAAGGTCTGACTTTGCTTAGACAAAAGTCTTGTCACTGAACAGAAATAATGTCCAGTATAAAATATAAAGTCATGCTGCAGTGGAAACAGAGTGAATATTGTGTCTGACTCCATCATGAGCTTGGAGGACTGCATCCATACATCTCTGCAATGACTCAAATCACTGATTAATAAAGTCATCTGGAATGGCAAAGAAAGCGTTCCTGCAGGACTCCCAGAGTTCATCAAGATCCTTTGGATTCATCTTCAATGCCTCCTCCATCTCACCCCAGACATGCTCAATAATGTTCATGTCTGGTGACTGGGTTGGCCAATCCTGGAGCACCTTGACCTTCTCTGCTTTCAGGAGTTTGATGTGGAGGCTGAAGTATGAGAAGGAGCGCTATCCTGCTGAAGAATTTGCCCTCTCCTGTGGTTTGTAATGTAATGAGCAGCACAAATGTCTTGATACCTCAGGCTGTTGATGTTGCAGATCTCTCGCAGGCCCCTATACTGAATATGACCCCAAACCATGCTTTTTCCTTCACCAAACTTGACTGATTTCTGGAAGGAATCTTGGCTCCATGTGAGTTCCAGTATGTCTTCTGCAGTATGTGTGATGATTGGGATGCAGTTCAACAGACGATTCATCAGAAAAAAATCTACCTTCTGCCACTTTTTTTTTTACATATATAATTTTTTAAGAAGTTATGGTATGAAATATGGTGTCATTAATTTATTTGAAAAATAAATTGAATACATTTTTTAAAGTATGTGTTTTTCTTTTTTAGTAAAAGGTCTTGTTTGACTAGATATATAGAATTAAGCATTTGATTTCTACTGTTTATGCGTTGAGATTTATGTGAATGATTCAATTGTATAACTTAATTGAGTACTTCAGTTACTTTTCAGTAAAGTAGCTAATTAGAAATGTAATTTGAATACAATTTTAATGCCACCTAATTATTAATTGATTACTTTTTAAAGTAATTTAGATATCTACTCTCCCGCGCTGAGTGATCTGCTTTCTGATTGGTCAGCTCTGTTGCTCTTGTGTTTCAGTGCTGTCTCTCTCTTTAACCCGTCAGTAGAGACTCGGAGCTCCTGGACTGCAGCCATGAGGAATCTGCTGACCACAAACGAGCAGAACTTCTACCGTGAGCTCATCCTGAAGGAGGCTTACACACGCCTGGCATGGAAGGTGAAATATAGTAAGGAATATCCGAGCGTTTTCACGTCTCGCAGACCCAAATCCATCGGGCTTTTTAACCCTCCACCTGCCGATAAGCTCATTTTACCGCCTGTTGTGGAACCGCGGGAAAAGCAGCGCGCGGCGCAGATGCAGGTGCGGCGGTCTCTCAGTGAGGCTCCTCTTATGAGACCCGTGAGCCCGCAGACTTCAGGTGCTCTTTATCAGGGTATCTCCACCGAGGGCAAAGGAAGACTCCTGTACCTGAGGAAAAGGGCTCAAAAGGGCCCCGAGGAGAAGTTTGACTACCCCATACTCTCCTCCTGGGATTATGGATGGAGACTAGGTGAGGAAAGGTTGAGTTTTGTACTATTATTAGATATATAATGGCCCCTTTTTAACATTTGCGGGTTTGTCAGTAGCAGAAGTCATCACAGTTGGGTAAACTTAAAGCGCAGAGAATGGAAGAGTACAACAAATATTAAACATTATTCATTCATTTTCTTTTCGGCTTAGTCCCTTTATTATTCTGGGGTCTCCACAGCGGAATGAAGCGCCAACTTATCCAGCAGCATATATTCTATGCAGCGGATGCCCTTCCAGCTGCAACCCATCACTGGGAAACATCCAACACTCTCATTCACACACATACACTATGACAATTTTAGCTTACCCAATTCACCTGTATCGTATGTCTTTAGACTTGTGGGGGAAACCAGAGCACCTGGAGGAAACCCACGCAAACGCAGGGAGAACATGCAAACTCCACACAGAAATGACAACTGACCCAGCCGAGGCTCGAACCAGTGACCTTCTTGCTGTGAGGCGACAGCACTACCTACTGTACCACCGCGTCGCCCTAAACATTATTAGTTACAATATTAAAAACCTTCAATGATTAAGATTATGATGACCCTTAAACCTGCAGTAAAAAGGACGCCTTGTAAAAAGGGTCCATTACAATTTTAAGAACCAAAATGTACAAAAGTCCATTAAATAGGTCGCAAACTTGAGAAAACAACTTTGTCGAAATAACGAGAAAATTAAGTTGTGATAACGAGAAATCAACTTTTTATATGTCGAGGTAATGAGAAAATTGAGTTGTGATAACGAGAAAACAACTTTTGATATGCGGAGTTAACGAGAAAATTAAGTTGTGATAACGAGAAAACAACCTTTGATATGTTGAGATAAGAAAATTAAGTTGTGATAATGGGAAAACAACTTTTGATGTTGAGATAACGAGAAAATTAAGCTGTGATAACAAGAAAACAACTTTTGATGTTGAGATGATGAGAAAATTAAGTTGGGATAATGAGAAATCAACTTTTGATGTCGAGGTAACGAGAAAATTAAGTTGTGATAACGAGAAAACAACTTTTGATGTTGAGATGATGAGAAAATTAAGTTGTGATAACGAGAAATCAACTTTTGATGTTGAGATGATGAGAAAATTAAGTTGTGATAACAAGAAAGTAACTTGATATGTCGAGGTAACGAGAAAATTAAGTTGTGTTAACGAGAAATCAACTTTTGATATAACGAGAAAATTAAGTTGTGATATTAAGAAAACAACTTTTGATAATGAGAAAATTAAGTTGTGATAGCAAGAAAACAACTTTTGATATGTCGAGATAATAAAAAAATTACGTTGTGATAACAAGAAAGTAACTTGATATGTCGAGGTAACGAGAAAATTAAGTTGTGATAACGAGAAAGTAACTTGATATGTGGAGTTAAAGAGAAAATTAAGTTGCGATAGCAAGAAAACAACTTTTGATGTTGAGAATGTGGAAAATTAAGTTGTGATAACGAGAAAGCAACTTTTGATATGTTGAGATAACGAGAAAATTAAGTTGTGATAACAAGAAAACAACTTTTGATATGTCGAGATAATAAAAAAATTAAGTTGTGATAACAAGAAAGTAACTTGATATGTCGAGGTAACAAGAAAATTAAGTTGTGATAACGAGAAAGTAACTTGATATGTGGAGTTAAAGAAAAAAATTAAGTTGCGATAGCAAGAAAACAATTTTTGATGTTGAGAATGTGAAGATTAAGTTGTGAAAGCAAGAAAACAACTTTTGATATGTTGAGATAACGAGAAAATTAAGTTGTGATAACAAGAAAACAACTTTTGATGTTGAGATGATGAGAAAATTAAGTTGTGATAACAAGAAAGTAACTTGATATGTCGAGGTAACGAAAAAATTAAGTTGTGTTAACGAGAAATCAACTTTTGATATAACGAGAAAATTAAGTTGTGATATTAAGAAAACAACTTTTGATAATGAGAAAATTAAGTTGTGATAGCAAGAAAACAACTTTTGATATGTCGAGATAATAAAAAAATTAAGTTGTGATAACAAGAAAGTAACTTGATATGTCGAGGTAACGAGAAAATTAAGTTGTGATAACGAGAAAGTAACTTGATATGTGGAGTTAAAGAGAAAATTAAGTTGCGATAGCAAGAAAACAAATTTTGATGTTGAGAATGTGAAGATTAAGTTGTGATAACAAGAAACCAACTTTTGATATGTTGAGATAACGAGAAAATTAAGTTGTGATAACAAGAAAACAACTTTGATGTCGAGGTAACGAGAAAATTAAGTTGTGATAACAAGAAAGTAACTTTTAAAATGTCGAGGTAACGAGAAAATTAAGTTGTGATAACGAGAAAGTAACTTGATATGCAGAGTTAAAGAGAAAATTAAGTTGCGATAGCAAGAAAACCACTTTAGATGTTGAGAATGTGGAAAATTAAGTTGTGATAATGAGAAAACAACTTTTGATATGTTGAGATAACGAGAAAATTAAGTTGTGATAACGAGAAAACAACTTTTGATTTGCAGAGTTAAGAAGAAAATTAAGTTGTGATAACGAGAAATCAACTTTTGTTTTGCCGAGATAACGAGAAAATTAAGTTGTGATGAGTACTTTTGATATGTCGAGATAATTAGAAAACATAATAATGCATGGCCTCTAAGGACTTTCGTAAAAATGTTATATTTGAGGGGTAGCATTTTAACAATTTTAGCATTCATTATAGCTACAGGTTAATGGCTAACTAAAGCACTAACATGACCTTGTTTCCTCAGGTGACTTTGAAACTGACTGCAGGACTCCAGCCAATGGGAGATCAGGGGTGGTAAAGAGTGCTTTCTATGCCAGGAATGGCATTTTTAATATTCCCGCAGCCACTGATCAACTCGGATAAAACATTATTAAATGTTTTTTTAACCTGAAAATACAGTATTCACGGCATTTGCTGAAGTAAATCATTTATTTAAATGGTAAATGTTATTTTATTTAGTTAACCATGTCTAAGCATACATAAATAAATGCAATTGTTGCAATAGCTAAAATCTTTATTTGAAATCAGCTGTACATGTATTGTAATAGCATATCAATATAAACTATGGCTGTGCAATATGACAATATATATCGACTAGAAAAAATAAAAAGTAGTTTCATATGCTCTATTGTTTCATTTGTGATGTCGCAAAATACATTGTTTCTATTTATATTTTGCTTTTTATTTAGCAATATTTTATGTTGGGCCTATAATCATTAGTTTTTGGATGCGTTATATTTCATTAATATTTATTTTCCATTTCTGCATTCTTAAACTTTTAACCTGAATCTCTAAATAAAGTGAAAATAATTATCACATATAAACAAGAACATTTTTGAGTGCATGCATTAAAATGTAAAAAAGAAATAGCCGTTCCATGTGGTCAATATACACTCACCGGCCACTGTTTTAGGTACACCTTACTAGTACGGGGTTGAACCCCTTTTTCCTTCCAGAACTGCCTTAATCCAGTGTGTCAAAGATTCAACAAGCTACTGGAAATATTCCTCAGAGATTTTACTCCATATTGACATGATAGCATCACACAGTTGCTGCAGATTTGTCGGCTGCACATCCATGATGCCAATCTCCCGTTCCACCACATCCCAAAGGTGCTCTATTGGATTGAGATCTGGTGACTGTGAAGGCCATTTGAGTAAAGTGAACTCATTGTCATGTTCAAGAAACCAGTCTGAGATGATTCAGGCTTTATGGCATGCCGTGTTATCCTGCTGGATATTTTGCTGCTGTAGCCCATCCGCCTCAAGGTTGGACGTGTTGTGTGTTCAGAGATGCTCTTCTGCAGACCTCAGTTGTAACGAGTGGTTATTTGAGTTACTGTTGCCTTTCTATTAGCTGGAACCAGTCTGGCCATTCTCCTCTGACCTCTGGCATCAACAAGGCATTTGTGCACACAGAACTGCCGCTCACTGGATATTTTTTCTTTTTCAGATCATTCTCTGTAAACCCTAAAGACGGTTGTGCATGAAAATCCCAGTAGATCAGCAGTTTCTGAAATACTCAGACCAGCCCATCTGGCACCAACAACCATGCCACGTTCAAAGTCACTTAAATTCCCTTTCTTCCCCATTCTGATGCTCAGTTTGAACTGCAGCAGATCGTCTTGACCATGTCTACATGCCTAAATGCATTGAGTTGCTGCCATGGGATTGGCTGATTGGAAATTTGCAATAACAAACAGTTGGACAGGTGTACCTAATAAAGTGGCCGGTGAAACATATACATACAGTGCTCAGCATAGATGAGTTTTGAAAGTTAATATTTTTACACATTTCTCATTGAATATAGATAATATATTTTGGTGCATTTAAAGAAAATAGTTTTAATAAATCTATTCAATATTTAAATTTATTTAAAATAATATATATATATATATATATATATATATATATATATATATATATATATATATATATATATATATATAAATAAATAATGATGTACTTACAATAAATATTAATTTGGGTGTACTTATTTTTGCATTATGATCTTATATTTTGATCTTATATTTTTTGTTAAATTAGTTCCAGTTTTGGATTTGGTACTGACTAATCAAATATATAGAAATACTGATTTAAAATATAGATCTGTTTGTTCATTTATGCTGCCCTGTATATATAAAGTTTCTATTAATCGACAGATTTGTCATTATCAGGATATTAGATGACTTGTGTTGTGATATGAGATTTTTGTCATGTCACCCAGCCCTTTAAACTAGGTCTTTTCCTGTATGGAGTTAATTAATGGAGAAATGTAGACGGGTCAAAGGGGTTACATCTTTGCAAACTAACCCTTCTGTTTCTTAGCAACCAGTAAACCAACACTACAAACAACTGGTTCATAATTAACCACTGCTTTTCTTCATCTTCTTTCACAGACAGACAGTTCTGCTCTCAGGGTTCCCACTCGATGCAAAATATCAAATTCCCTGAGTTATCTCTGATTTTCACTGCCTAAAAAACTGAATTACCATGGCCAAACCACCTTATTTCACTTTAAGGTAACCTATTATATATGAACTCAACCAAGGCGGCAACACCAAAGCTCCAAAAATGCAAATTTATTAAATTAAAAAGGCTGACCCAAAGCGTGTAACGTTTCGAGCCACACGGCTCTTCATCAGACAGTGTTCATCACAATCAGGTGTTCCTATTTGTACACTTCCGGATCACATGATATCCTATCGCGTAACAGGAAAAAAAAAACGACTATATATATATATATATACACTTACATACATGCATACATATATACACATACATATACACATACATACACATATACACACATACATACATATATACATACATGCATCTTTATAAATTGTACAGCTAAATATGTCAAGTACAGAAATAAACCATAGTATTAGATCTTAATTTTTAAAAAGCTGAATGTACCAGGATACAACAAAAATATACAACAACATGTATAGCCAAAAAACCTTTTCCCAAACACCTAATAAACCTCAAAGAAAAATTAAAGAAAAGGACTAATGTCAAACTCCCCGTTTAGACCTTTTGGAGACAAAGTGTCTAAAGTGAAAATCCAAAAGGCTTCACGTTGTAACAGCAATTTGTTAAGATCGCCAACCCCCCCCACCCCCCCCGAACCCCCCCACCCCCCACCCCCCGGCACCCCCGACGTGGACGCTTCACAACTTCAATCCTGCAGAGTGGAAACAGAATGTCTCAGAGCTGAGAAATGCTGTGCAACAGGACTTTTAGGATCTCGATGTCTGACAGCGCATCGATGTTCAGAAATGCGAATATTTAAAACCTACTCGTCTTACCTACATAGCATAAACCACACGGGCACCGCAGCATATAGATTACGTTCGCGGTCTTGCACGAAATAGTGCCTCGAATATTGAACCTTTTCGCTGTGTGGGGATGCGTGAAAGTTGACGACTTATACGTGAAGTTACATTGTGAGCAATTTCCACATTTAAAATTACCCTGTGGTGTAGTGTTTAAAAAATGCCGAGCAGGTTTTAGATCAGCTCTTACCAACATATTGCGGATATTAGATGTTCTTTTGTGTAATAGTCGAGGTGAATTCTCAAAACACTCTTTAAGGGTAGGATCACTTGAAATAATATGCCAGTGTTTTAACAGCACTTTATTTATATCTTTTGTCACCGGCGAATATTTCATATAACAATTAATACGACGCTCATGTTTATTCGTTGTTTTTTTAACCAGACTATCCTCTTGTGACATATCATTAAAGTAGAGATGCACCGATAGTAATTTTCTCAGCCGATACCGATAGCCGATTGTTTCGAGTGCTATCTGCCGTTACCGATAGTTTAATGGTTCTGCATTTTATACTAAATTAATTACCCATAATAATTCCAATAATTCAATCATTCTGAACATAATGCATGTAAAACTTTTTCTCTAATTGAACAGTTGTTTCACATAGTCTCATAAACAGAGAACACGGTGCTCAAATTAGTATTAACATATTCACTTCA
>LR812529.1:49735310-49907810 GCA_903798195.1 Danio kyathit | reverse complement strand
ATATGTAGTTTGCAGTGTGATTTAAGAAACAGAAAAGATGAGCCATCTGTTATACATTACTGTTAATGATGTTCATAATTCTGTTAAAACTAAATTTGCAATCTCACAACTGATCAGTGACAATAAAAACTCAAGAGGTGTTTAATATTACAGCAATAAAGTACTGTAAGCAGTAACAGTTCTGTGTAAAGCTGTTGTGAAAAAACTGCACATTTATTGCAACTTGTATAAAAATTCATTTGGAAATATTAGTTCAGCTTTTGCTTCTGAAGAGCAGTCGTTCATAGTAATATTCTACTCAAGTGATTGTAAGAAGCCCAACTTACCAAGATGACACTGTAGTGGTGTTGACTGTAACTAGCACCAAGTTGGTCTTGTCCAGGATCTCTCTGCAGTCTTCAAGCAGCTGCTTAATGTGACTGTACATCATCACAATTGCCTGAGGAATGGGTAAGATTTTGCCTTTCTGGTCTTTGGGCCTGTTTCTTGCTTCCCTGAACTCCTTCAAAAGCTTCAGCGTCACACATTCAGAAACCCTGTTGACATTAGGTCTCTGGGCAGCCTGGCCATGAATCATGAACAGTCTGTGAAAATAAAAATGCTTTGATTAAATTATGTATGATCTGCATTTAATGTCTCGTTATTGTTTTTTTAGACATATAGATTAAATTATTACATGGGCAGCATGAAAAACTAATGTCAAATGTTACAATTTAACTTGCCTCTCAGCTGCTTGTTGACCAGGGGCTGAGCCACTGCGCTTTCGTGAAGCTCTCCAAGGACCTTCCAAGACCTTTTTCTTGCTCTTAAGTGAATACTTGGAGGTGGACTGGTCAATAGCATCCAAACATGAATACAACCGCAAGATCTCTGCTATCTCGTTGGTAGATAAAGCAGTGATAGTGCGGTTGAGGCTGACGAGATACCCTGCCAGGTTGTCCACCGCATCCCATCCAGAAACACCCCTTAAGTCACATCTACTGTCCTGGGCCTCAAAGACAGCTACTGAAAGGTCAGGATCACCAGCCGCAATGTCAGCTGCATGGCACACAGTTGTGTCAATTTCACTGTCATCTTCAGGCTCCTCTGCAGGAATTTCAGGCATGTCATTTTGATGTGGAATCAACTGGTCTCCTCTATTGGACTGAGCCAACAAGTACTCCACTGCAATGCGCTCCCCTGCAATATTTTTAACACATTTTTAACACAGGAGAGAGAGAGAGAGAGCAATAATCCAATGCTTTGTCCTGAGACATAATCTTACCAGTGGGTTTTCCTGGAGGGGTGAATTCTGGCAACAAAGCCCTACCAAGGACCCGTTGGCTTATGCTATTTAAATGAGACATTAAACACACATCAAATGTCCTGATGTTTGAGGTCCCCGCCACAGACACAGCTTCTTTTCCCCGGCTCATGTTCCATCTCGAGGCCCCCTCTAACATGTACATTTGTGTGTGCATGGCATTACATCTCCATCCTAGGAATTAAAAATTCAGTCAACAGTTATTTTAAAATGAGAAAACTAACATTTTATGACACTTTTATAGAACAGTAACATAAAATGCAGAGACAACTAGCTGGTTGTAAATTCCATGATAACAACTTAATTCAATAAATTCAATGAAAAGAAGCCAAATCCAATTAGTGGCCAGGGTCCAACTATAATGCTGAAACAATAGCAATAGTTTACTTATTTGCTTATAAACTTAAAAATATACAGAACATATTGCAATTTAACGCAAAAAAATTTACCAGGAATGAAGGCACACTGATGGCGGTGAAAACTCTCCAGTGAAGATGACCCTCTGCCACATCTAAGCACATTTAGGACTTTACCACCCTTCTGGAGTGTCCCTGTCTTTGTGTATAACTCGACATGGGGAGGGTCCTGGATGCACTCCAGGTGTTTTTGTTGTGTCGCCCAGACATGGTCCATGCTGTCAGGGTTAACCAAACGAAGCCCTGTGGTGTCAGTAAGCTCCCACACTGATTCCAGCAGCCCTGAAATCATGGTCCGGATCTCCTCAGTCTTGCGTGTTCGCCGCCTACAGTGCTTTGCGAGCTCACCTTGGCTGATGCTGGCCATGAGCTGTGCCTCAGTAGGAGTCTGTCCACCATGGCTACTCTTCCACTCCCCTCTCTTGGCTGCCTTAAGTTCTTTCACATCCTCCTGATCCCACTCAAATATACAAGAGGAAAGTTTTGAACAAAAAATACCATAGAGAGGGTGGTGCTCTGTAGTAAGGCCACAGTTGAATCTTCTCATAAAATGGAAGATATCTAGCCTGACAATAGACTTCCATGGCCGGAAAAGATTTAGCACCACAGGTGTACCTGTGGAAAAAATAAATGTTAGAGGGAAAATATAAAATAAAAAAAAGCATGCATTTCATTTCAATTCACAATTCATTTTCATTTACAATTTAAAAACAATTACAAATAAAAAAGATACATTTATCAAGATGATTACACAAAATTAATTTAATCAGAAATTAGGTCATTACAGTTTAACTGCATTTGTTGTTGTTGTTGTTATTCAGATATTTGTTTTTTAAAAATGTAAAAAGTCAAATGTTTTAAATACAATTTTAATGATGGAGTCAATATTTATTAATTAATAATTAATTTCCATCATCATTAGGGAAAGGGAGCATTTTTAAGATTTTAAAGATTTTTAACTTTTGTCAAATACACTGCACATTTAATAAAATTTCACCTGACTGACTGCAGCAATCCCGGTCAACATAGATGACCTCAGGCTCTGGCTCGCCAGCATTCTGGTAGCGTCTGACGATGCCCTGGCACAGCTCCTCTAGTCCTGCACCTTCAGCTGTTGTAAGAACACTGTTCAAAACCTGACCAAGCTCATTCCCAATGTTGGTCATCCATGCAGCCGTGTCCCCAATGGCACCGGCCAGCTTTTTGGTAACCTGAAAAACAAACATATAGAAATGTAGACATTTTGGCAGGGCTAATTATACATTTCTTTCTTTTTTGTAACAAATGAACACACTTTTATGATTACAATTAAATAAAATCTATTCTAATTATTTACATAAATTGCTGAAGATAAACCTTATAGTGAAACCTTCATGTATTGTACCTTCTTTGTAGAATCCATTTTCAGGATACGGCCATAGGTGGAGGTAATCACCCCTTTCATCTCATCCAGATGGCTGACAGTGTCATTGGAGTGGACAGTCTCAAACCACTGGGCAAGTGGCAGTGGCCGGAATGGTGCAGGTGCCGAAAAGGCAGGTACAGTTGCAGACTGGATTAGGGCAAACTTTTTCAAATGATGCTCACAGTCAGAGAGGTACTGGATGGTCCGCCGGGCCCACTCTTCACTGTGGACTTCTTCCACAGCTGCCTGGAAGTAGGAGGAACTATTGCCGCTTGTCCTTGGTCTGAGGAAGATCACACATTTCCTGTCCAGGGCTAGTTGAGTGGTAAGAACTGCTGGAAACAGGGTCCTGTGTGCCACATCCAGTTGTGAAAGGATGTCCTGGCTCCATGGACACACTGGTAACTTGCATGCACTGCACCGTGGATAGTCCCCCCCCACCAAGTAGTAGCGGCTATCCATGTCAATCACCTCCCTGACCTTTGGATAGATCCCTGAATGGTGCATCTTCCGGCTACACTGTGGGCATTTTAGAGGAATGCCCCACATCCTCATCGGTGCCCACAAGAACATCCTCTGACGGAAGTACCATCCAGGCTCAGGAGGAGAAGGCTTCGGCTGCGTCAGTGGATAAAACCAGTTTCCCTGGAACTTTTGCCTCAGCTGCCCTGTAGGCTCATACAGGCACTTGGCAATCCACACCCAATCTGCTGGCTGGAGAGTTCTCTTGAACTGACTGGGAAGAAAGCTTTCCCAATCAATAATAGCCTGAGGCAGAGATGGTGCAGGCTGCATAGAGGGTGCTGGACATGAGGACGGAGTGGCCTGTGGAGCTGTAGATGGCTGCAGAGATGAAGTGGGGTGTGAAGATGGAGATGGCCGCGGAAATGGAGCGGCCTGTGGAGAAGAAATGGACTCTGGAGTTGGAGTGGGCCATGGAGGTGGAGTTGGCCATGGAGATCGAGTGAACTCTGGAGGTGGAGTGGGCCATGGAGGTGGAGTGGCCTGTGGAGGTGGAGTGGCCTGTGGAGATGAAGTGGACTCTGGAGGTGGAGTGGGCCATGGAGATGGAGTGGCCTGTGCAGGTGGAGTGGACTTTGGAGGTGGCAGTGGGGATGGAGATGGCGATTTACGTGGGGATGGAGATGGGTGTGAAGATGAAGTGGGGTGCTGAGATGGAGTAAGCCAAGGGGATGGAGACAGTTGTGATAGCAGTGGAGACTTAAAGTTTTGCGGTGGTGGCGGCAGCCTTGGAGATGGTGTAGGATTTTTTAAAGGGCTAACACGTCTAGCCAATAAGGCCCCATAATGGGTAGACTCAATATGTTGGAGGAGTCCAACAGCACCCTGGACTCTGGCCCCACAGGTGTCACAACGCTCTTCAGCGTGAAAGTCAGAGAGGTGCTCGGAAAACTTCTCTGCATCCACAACCACACTACACAGAGAACACTTCACTCCCTGTTCGGTCTGTGATGTCCCTGCCACCTCTGAGCTGCTGCCTGCCTGTACTGTAGGCCCTGCCTCAATCAACGCTTGACTTGACTGAAATAAAATAAACATATGAACAAATTATTATTATTATATAATTGAATCAATTATTCTGCAGAACTGTTCATTTTAAGATTATTTTAAGACATTTAAAAATATTATGTTGTATGATACAAGGTCTTACAGTGCCTTTGATATATTATATTATAGACTTACCTTATGGAACCCACAAGTGCATATCATGTGTCTGCCAAACAAGTCAACCTTATTCCCCTTTTGCAAGGGACAGGCATCAATTCGCTCCAGGACATCTTTCCATTTTCTGCTTCCAGGCCTCTTCCCTGTAGTGAACTGGAAAGTGCCCTGAGCATACCTATGACAGATGTCATTCCAATAGGCAGAAGATTTGCCTGTTTTGGTCATATCTGGAAAATATTGGGTCAATGTAGTTCACATAGTTGTTCATTTCTTGCTAGCTATAGGCTGTATTAAAATAACATTAGTAAAATTGAGATTTTTGAGATATATATATATATATAAGAGCAATTCCATGCAAATGTCAACCTTGCCATGAAAAAAAAATCATTTTCACCAAAACAGCGAAACTATTTAAACATTTTTTGTGTTAGGAAGTATTTTACAGTACTTTAGAAATACTCAAAATGTATCTGTCAGTGTTTTCAAACTATTATATTTGATTTACCAAAGTCCCACAAGTAGCAATTTCAAATCTGACACATCCATAGCGGAGAGATGTCACATCCATAACAACGCTTTTTCCTCATAAATGCTAAAATGTCAAACAAAATAAAATCAACGATGTTTATTCTTTATATGTTGTATACAGTAAACTCATAGACTTATTTGTCACATCCATAACGCATGTTTATTTTCCACATTTAAAATATGAAAAATGTTTACAGATTGATATTTTTCTGATCCTATAACTCTGTGGTTAGTCGTTTTGGGAAAAAAAACTGTTGCTTTTTGAATAACTTCTGATATAATTCCTTAAGTATGTGCAATTGTCTGGATAAATTAATACAACATAGATTTATTCTAAAAAAAAATAAACTTATATAACAAAAAGAGAAAATTTTATAAATTAATGTAAGTAATTACTTAAAATGAACAATAATCTACATAGGCTACTATACTACAGTATATAAGAAAAGTTCAAGATTTCAATATACAAATACACACTTGTTAAATAAAAATAATCAAGTGGCAATCAAATGAATATTAATAGTGTTATGCAGTAAATATATATCAAATAGTTGTATGATTACAAAAATGTATTAGTATATGAAGTATAAAAAATAACAAATTGATTTGTGGAGATCAAAAACTAAACGTTTAATGAATGCCTGGACTAATTTATTAAAATAAATTAAAATACAGGCAGCAACGAATTACTCAGCCATGACTGAAATAACATAGGGAATGAATACTGGAAATATTGCATGATTAAAGTCTTGCTAAAATATAGCATATAAAACCCCAGGTAAATTTAGGTACGTCAAGGGATAAGTGGCGTTAGCTATCAATAACTCGTCAATGATAGAATAGCGCTATGAAAGTGTAGCGCTCCGAATAATCTTCATATCAAATTATGAATCATCGTTTGAACAAATAGATTAATATTACTGTCGCGGATTTATATTTTAATAACGCTTACCTTGAATATTCGGAAAGTATGTGCCAGCTCTCATCAGAATGCCCCAAAACTCTTTCAACCAATCAGCTGTGACTGGTACGTCGGTCCGTGTAACCCTTTGCAGTGCTTTGTTCAATTCACACCGTCAAAATTAAACAAATGAAAAATGCATTTCAAACTTTCATTTTTTCTGAGTACTTCAACAACGGATAATTGTCACTCGGTTTAATTTTTGATTCTACAAGTTTGGGTTGTTGCATTTAAATCTGATCTCAGAACAAACTTGAAATAATGACACATTAATGTGATTTTCCATTTTTATTTTCTGCGCTCGCAGTCGGGCCGTACCATTGCCGCCGGAGGGGTGTGGAGTTCTGGATTAGTGCGCAAACCAGCAGATACAGTAGATGCTGTCATGTTATTTTTATGACATATTTGATACATTGTTATCTAGGCTTGGCATTACCCGCCAAATGCGAGTGAATTTCACCTGTGGCGAGTTAGACAGCCGCTCCCACTATTGCCACTTTGGCAGGTTGAATGTGCTTGAGCAGCGACACACAACATAAAATGAATGAGCAGGAGCCCCACGTCACTTTTGCTTGAGTTCAGTTATTTGAACTTGCGTGGGAGACAAACGCATCGTGATACCCCGCATCATTCACGCATTTGCATTGATTTTGTGTGTAATCTACTCGCGCGAACACTTAATTCATGCTTAGTGTGAACTGTGAACCCAGCATAAGACCATGCAGCAGATAAAGAATCAATCTGGATAAAATAAATACAGTCACATAAAACAGATTGTACAGTATAATAACAATAAAGCACATGCACAGGTATAGGGTCTCTGCATGGCCCTGATAACAATAGAAAACTGCAATGTTCACAAAAACAAACCTCTCTCTCTCTCTCTCTCTCTCTCTCTCTCTCTCTCTCTCTCTCTCTCTCTCTCTCTCATCTCTCATCTCTCTCTCTCTCTCTCTCTCTCCTTGTGTGTGTGTGTGTGTGTGTGTGTGTGTGTGTGTGTGTGTGTGTGTGTGTAGGCAATGTGTGTTAGACAGTGTAAACTCTGCAGACTTGAGGACCCCTCAATATAACATTACAGTCTGCATTTTAAAGTTTTGTATACTTAAAGCCAAAATCCGCTTCTAAGCGTTTACAGTAACTGTGATCTTCAGCACTGCCATTGTAGCAATGTGCTTTTTCAGATTTGTTTCCCTCAATTTATAGAAGCGTTTTTCACTTTAGAAAACCACACACACTTCTCTGCATACTGTACATGAGGTAGATTACATTATTTAAAACTTCACTTGACTGGATCTGTTCTTACAATCTTCCAGCATGGTTTCAAGCAAGCTGTCACTCCTGACATATCCTCTTTTCTGGTATGTTCAATTAGTGTTAAAGACTTTGGCCCTCCAGGAATCACCCAATATGAAATTAATTGCTATTATATACAATTAACACTGATTAAAGAACAAAAGGGTGGCATGGCTTAGTGGTTAGCACTGTCGCCTTACAGCAAGATGGTTGCTGGTTTAAGTCTCGTCTGTTCCAGTTGGCATTTCTGTGTGGAGTTTGCATGTTCTCCCTGTGTTGGCGTGGGTTTCCTCTGGGTGCTCCAGTTTCCCCCACAGTCCAAACACATGCGCTATAGGTGAATTGATGAACTAAATTGGCCGTAGTGTATGAGTGTGTGTGTGAGTGAATGAGTGTGTATGGGTGTTTCCCAGTACTGGGTTACAGCTGGGAGGGCATGCGCTGTGTAAAACATATGCTGGAATAGTTGGCGGTTTATTCCACTGTGGCGACCCCTGATGAATAAAAGGACTAAGCTGAAGGAAAATTAATGGACTATAATTGAATGTATGTAAATAGGAAACAGAATAATAATCTTTATACCATTAATAAGTTCATTTTTAAATGTCAATAAAAAAATATCTTAAATACCTATGAATAAATATATGTAAATAAGGAACAGAATAAAATTTTAAATGCTTTAATAAGTTAATTTCTATTAAAAATACACATATTTCCTAAAATAACTGTTCATTGATAAGAATAACTATTATTATTTTATTCAAGTTTATTTGTAAAGCGCTTTTTACAAAAAATTGTTTCAATGCAGCTTTACAAAAGGTGCACAATCAAATATAAGTTATTATATACAGACATTTTTAACCTGCAGTTTTATAGCATATACAGTTGAAGTCAGAATTATAAGCCTCCTGAATTATTAGCCCCTTTGTTTATTTTTTCCCCTAATTTCTGCTTAACGGAGAGAAGATTTTTTTCAGCACATTTCTAATAGTTTAATAACTCATCTCTAATAACTGATTTATTTTATCTTTGTCATGATGACAGTAAATAATATTTTACTAGATATTTTTCAAGACACTTCTATACAGCTTAAAGAGACATTTAAAGGCTTAACTAGGTTAATTAGGTTACCTAAGCAGGTTAGGGTAATTAGGCAAGTTATTGTATAATGAAGGTTTATTCTGTAGACTATCGAAAAAAAAGGGGCTAATTATATTGACCTTAAAATGGGTTTTAAATTTTTTTTAAACTGCTTTTATTCTAGCCGAAATAAAACAAATAAGACTTTCTCTAGAAGAAACAATATTATCAGACATATTGTGAAAATTTCCTTGCTTTTTAAACATAATTTGGGAAATATTTAAATAAGAAAAAAAATCAAAGGGGGTTGAATAACAATGATTGCAACTGTATATATATATATATGTATATATATATATATATATATATATATATATATATATATATATACATAATCAACCGCCAACTATTCCAGTATATGTTTTACGCAGTGGATGCCCATCCAGCCGCAAACCAACACACACACACACACACACACACACACATGTTTGTTTTTGTGAAAAGTGGGTACATTACATAGGCTCCCATTCATTTTATACAGATCAAAGCGTATATTATATTGCCCTCACCCCACCCTACCCCTAAACCCAACCATCACAGGAGACAGTGTACAGCTTTACTCCCTGAAAAAACTCATCCTGTGTGATTTATAAGCTTTTTGAGAAGTGAGGACGTCACCAATGTCCTCATATTTCACCTGCTTTTTGTAATACCTGTGTCATACCCATGTCATTATACAGATTTGTGTCCTGATATGTCACAAAAACACGTACACACACACACACACACACACACACACACACACACTATATTTATATATATAGTTTCCTGGTGTTGGTTTGCGGCTGGATGGGCATCCACTGCGTAAAACATATGCTGGAATAGTTGGCGGTTCATTCTGCTGTGGCAACCCCTAAAATAGAGACTAAGCCGAAGGAAAATGAATGATTTATGGATCAAGCACAAGAAAAGAATGATTTAAGACAAACTTGAGTATGCACTATATAATATAGGTATAATATAATGTTATTAATTGTTATTAATAACAGGCTCGCCATTAACTTTTTTGCTTACCAGCCATTGGGGTTAGTAGTTTTCCAAAGTTACTAGTCACTCTGCATTTTCACTAGCCACTATTTTACTGTTAGGTAATTCTATTTAATATGCTAACATTGGATTTTTACTTGATTTAGGTCATTTAAAACCCCTATGACCACCCAAATTATAATATGCATCCTATACCAGCTGATAAAAATAATAAAAAATTATAATGTAAAAACATAATCTGTTTTTGTAAAATTATGTCACATAAAACATACCTTCACCTAAACTGAAACATTATTCATATTGAATAAAACTGCTAATTGACTCTTTTCCAGCAGGGGGCACCTGTAGACCCGCAGAAATAATGCTGTTTCCTTGGTTACTGCAGTTAACAAAACAGTGAAACGCAGCAGGATTTTATCGATTTCATAAAATACACAATATTCGCAGATTCAGTTCAGGCACTCCCATACAACTATACATTACATAATTGAAAATAATACAAAATATAATACCTTGCAAAACAGCATTAGTACTTTTAATACCCTTAAATTTCTCTAAATTAAATTGATCAACTTTTAATACTTTAAGACCCCGCGGACACCCTGCTACATGTGTATGAGTGACAGATTAGAAATGTCATCATAATTCATCGTCAGATTGATTCTTTATCTGCTGGTCTCATGCTGGGTTCACACTAAGCATAAATTAAGTGTTCGCGCGAGTCCACGCAAGTTCAAATAACTGAACTCAAGCAAAAGTGACGTGGGGCTCCTGCTCATTCATTTTATGTTGTGTGTCCCTGCTCAAGCACATTCAACCTGCCAAAGTGGCAATAGTGGGAGCGGCTGTCTAACTCGCCACAGGTGAAATTCACTCGCATTTGGCGGGTAATGCCAAGCCTAGATAACAATGTATCAAATATGTCATAAAAATAACATGACAGTATCTACGGTATCTGCTGGTTTGCGCACTAATCCAGAACTCCACACCCCTCCGGCGGCAATGGTACGGCCCGACTGCGAGCGCAAAATAAAAATAGAAAATCACAATAATGTGTCATTATTTCAAGTTTGTTCTGAGATCAGATTTAAATGCAACAACCCAAACTTGTAGAATTAAAAATTAAACCGAGTGACAATTATCCGTTGTTGAAGTACTCAGAAAAAATGAAAAATGAAAGTTTGAAATGCATTTTTCATTTGTTTAATTTTGACGGTGTGAATTGAACAAAGCACTGCAAAGGGTTACACGGACCCTTCTTTGTCCCATCTGTTCGGAGTGCTAGGATTTGAGTTAGGACCTATTCGGATTAAAGTTAGGAGGTGTTCGTTATTTGTTCGGTCTTTGTTCGGAAATGTTTTGACTTTGTTAGGATGCATTCAAATGTTGTTAGGACATGTTAGGAAGTGTTTAGCCGGCTGATCGCTGGCGGGTACGGCCATCGCAGCTGTACACACAAAGCTGTCGTGGTGGTGTTTTAAAGGTACAGTAACTACGACGTCAATGTTCTGAAGCATATAGTTTTCATGTCATCATGTTTTCTTGACTTCCTCTTTCTTTTTCCTTTGAAAAACCTCAAGTCATCCTGGCAATTTCCGTTCTGCGAGTTTATAGTGCAGTTTACAGAAGTTAACTAGAATGTAATCTGTGTAGTATTTTTTTACCTACTTTCCCCTTTAAATGAGTTTCGATTGAACCGCTGGTTGTATATCATATATTTAAAAATATTTAAATATAGCATACATGTTTAAGTTTTATATTAAACACTTGTTATTTCATCAAAATAGGATTAAATCCAACCAGTAAGATTACTAGCGTAAAAGAAAATAATCCAGTTTGCTTTTGCAAGCTCATGTGATAGATGTTACAATTCTCAACGCTCACCGTGATGAACCAATCACCGCAAGTTGTGATTTATGTTTACATTTAGATGATGTGCCTGCTTTTTATTTACTTGCAAGCGAAGCATACGTCATTAAATACAGCTAATTTAATAAGTACGCTTTTAATAATACAAATGTGTCTAACAAACCAGATGCCATACAGATATCTGAACGCGCTTCAGTACGGGGTTTTATAAATATGAGCCGCCGCGCGCCCCCTGACGGACTCCGTTGCCTTCCTGAAACAGCAACATAAACCGTCCAATGGCTTCTTTCTGTTGTCAGATGTGCACCCAATGACTGTATGCACCTGACAGATGTTACCAACAATTCCCATCGACAGAGCATTATTTCTCGCCTGTTTTCCCCTTTAAATTAGCGAACTTCCCTGTTGAAGGAACAGGGAGCGCGCACGGGTGAACGCGCATCGGCTCTTCAGATCAAAGACTGACATGAGTCTGCTTTAATCGGCCTTCACTGGACATTCAGACACTCAGCGGACATTTAAAGGTATGATTACTAATAACAGACATATGAATAAATAATATCTGAAGATGATATTCGCATGAAATACGATAAGCTGTCAATTGAAGCTTCGGTTATTGATCACATGACAGATCTGATCTGTCACAATCTAACAATAAGTTTACAATGCAACAATATTTGATGCTACACTATTAATTTAACAACCGACTCGGATAATATCTAAGTTATTAATTCACTTATTAATTCAGCTATTAATTCAGTGTGGTAAGGGATCGTTTCACGTGTAAATATTAATTATCGTTTCGTTTCACAGCCTTTAGCCTTAATATTTACATTAATACCTGTATGTATATACAATTAATATCTATGACAGTAAATAATGGCAAACATTTCAACATATATAAGTGTGTGTGAAAATATATATTGTGTTATATAATTATGTGATTGGCTGTCCATAACTGTTAATTACGTAACCTGAAATATGTTATAATATATATAGGCTAATCAAAGTTATTGTATTTTCATTGTCCTTTAATTAATAAAACACTAAAATATAGTATATACTTAATAGATTTGATAGAATTGTATATATATATAAAAAAAATAAATTTACTTTATGATGCTTATCATTAATAAATGCAACTTCTACTACTACTACTACTAATAATAATAATAATGAGGCAGTAATGTATAAAAGTCTATTAAAGTAAATAATAGCAAACATTTCAACATATATAAGTGTGTGTGAAATTATATATTGTGTTATATAGTTATATGATTGGCTGTATATAAGTGTTAATTACATAACCTGGAATATATGTTATAATATACAGTTGGAAGTCAGAATTATTAGCCCCCCTGAATTATTAGCCCCCCCTGAATTATTAGCCCCCCAATTTCTGTTTAACGGAGAGAAGATTTTTTCAACACATTTCTAAACATAATAGTTTTAATAACTCATTTCTAATAAGATATTTGACTAGATATTTTTCAAGACACTTCTATACAGCTTAAAGTGACATTTAAAGGCTTAACTAGGTTGCCTAGGTTAACTAGGCAGGTTAGGGTAATTAGGCAAGTTATTGTATAATGATGGTTTGTTCTGTAGACTATCAATAAAATTAGCTTAAAGGGGCTAATAATTTTTACCTTAAAATGGTTTTTAAAAAATTAAAAACTGCTTTTATTCTAGCCGAAATAAAACAAATAAGACTTTCTCCAGAAGAAAAAATATTATCAGACATACTGTGAAAATTTCCTTGCTCTGTTAAACATAATTTGGGAAATATTAAAAAAAGAAAAAAAAAAAATCAAAAGGGGGCGAATAATTCTGACTTCAACTGTAATCAAAATTATTATATTTTCATTCTGCTTTACTTAATAAAATATAATAAAACTATATACTTCATAGGTTTTATAGAATTATATATTGTGAAATATATTTACTTTATGATGCTTATCATTAATGCTACTACTAATAATACTGAGGCAGAAATATATAAACAATTAAGTCAATGAATGTAAATAATAGCAAAGATTTTACATTTATATTGTATTATAATGTTGTTATAATGTCACTTACAGCTAAATTATAATTGATAATTATGGCCAGACAGAATCTGCAGACATTATTTCCTATTTCTGCACAGAAGTTTTGTAAAAAAAAATTTTTATGATTTTGGGAGTATTAAATAAAAAGTAATAACTTTTTAACTTTTATTTAATGTTTATACTGCAAATTCAATTGGATCCGCTTAATTAGTAAACAAAGCAAGTTTCTCATAGGCCTAAAATAGATCTACTAAAGACAGAAAATATTACTTTACAAACTGTATTGTAAATAAATCAAATGAACACTTTCATATTAGTCAACAATAAGCTGAATAAATATAAATGTACACACAAGTAAATATATAGACTCAATGATGGGCTAAAAATCTGCATGCAAAGATTCCGTGTGGGCTTCATTCATTCATTTTCTTTTCGGCTTAGTCCCTTTATTAATCCGGGGTCGCCACAGCGGAATGAACCGCCAGCTTATCCAGCACGTTTTTACACAGCGGATGCCCTTCCAGCCGCAACCCATCTCTGGGAAACATCCACACACTCATACACTACGGACAATTTTAGTCTACCCAATTCACCTGTACTGCATGTCTTTGGACTGTGGGGGAAACTGGAGCACCCGGAGGAAACCCACGCGAACGCAGGGAGAACATGCAAACTCCACACAGAAACGCCAACTGACTCAGCCGAGGCTTGAACCAGCGACCTTCTTGCTGTGAGGCGACAGCACTACCTACTGCGCCACTGCGTTGCTCCGTGTGGGCTTAGTGATAATTAATATGTGTGTTTTAAGTTACACTTAAGATGACTTATACTTATATTAGTTCAATATTTATATAATTATTATGTAATTACTGTTTTGAATAATTTTTTGGTATATAATATAATAATAATAATAATATGTGTGTGTGTGTGTGTGTGTGTTTGTTTTACTTTAGCTATTTATCACTAATGGATGGTGCTGATTTTGTTTCCCCTAGTAATATCTTGCGGATATGCTTCGATAATATCATTTGTTATACTCTATTAGAATCTGTCTTGCATGAGGTCATCATCTAAATCTGTATTGTGTCTTGTGAATGTGGTTTTATTGAACAGGATGGATCTGGACGTGCTGAACATGTTCTTGATTGCCGGCGGGACTCTGGCGATCCCTATCGTGGCGTTCGTAGCCTCGTTTCTGCTCTGGCCGGCCACACTTATTAAAGTTTATCACTGGTAAGAGCTGCAGAAATCATCTTAGCCTGTCCTTAGAGATTATTAAAGCTCATTTGTGCAGAGTGTCTGTAGGGAAAACATGTGTTCGGATGACCTGAACTGCTCTGTACTGGCAGGATAGCTTCAGCTTCTGAATGCTTGTTGTTGATTTTCTGTTAAACGAGAACATTCACACTATATTTTAAAAGCCTTATCAGTGCAAAAACTCACAGCTGGACAAACCACAGACTCTCCTTCACATGATAAAGATCAATGGTGTGGTTTATGTGCTATTAGCTGCGCTAAACATATCAGATCAAAGAAATGTATGCTTGATAGTGCAAAAATTAACACTGTAATGTAATAGTTGTTATGAGGTAACAGCTATGGGGGGTTTTGTCTTATTTGGTTTTTGCTACATTCATTTTCCTTCAGCTTAGTCTCTTATTTATCAGAGGTCGCCACAGGAGAATGAACCACTAACTATTCTAGCATATGTTTTACACAGCGGATGCCCTTCCAGAACTGGGAAACACCCATACACTCTCATTCACACACACACTCATAGACTACGAGCAATTTAGCTTACCCAATTCACCTATAGCGTATTTGTTTGGACTTGGGGAGACCAGAGCACCCAGAGGAAACCCACGCCAACACGGGGAGAACATGCAAACTCCACACAGAAATGCCAACTGACCCAGCTGGTGTAACATCCCCGGCTCGTCCTCACTCACCCAATCCAGCTTCACCATCTCACACCAGTCCCATCCAATCCCGAGAACCTTCCCCTGATTATTAATTACCCGCACCTGTTCACCATTAGCCCGGACACTATATAATCTCACCTCCTCCGTTCACTCATCGTCCGGTATTGAAGTCGTATGGTTGTCTTCACCCAAGCTCCCTCGTCTTCTCTTCTTCCATGGATGTTCTCCTGAGTCTTCGTAATCATCGCACTGATAAAGGGAAGTGTCTTTATTGTCTTTCCATATCTGAAGATCTATATGCACCTGCCTGCACTTTGTGCACACTGCCACCTACGGAGGTGTGAGGATTGTTAACCCAGTCTTGACTATCGCCAGGTTTACCCGGCGAAGACGTATGAGGTGTTCCTCGGATGATCTTCCATTGCCCAGCACTGTGTGATACCTTTTATGATTTACGTTGAATAAACTAAATGAAAAGATAACCATCTCTGACTTCTTTGTATACCAGCCTGACAGAATACCGGACCCGAAAACAACAACAACATGGAAGCTAACGCTACGCTACCCGGAAGTGAGTTACCTTCCGCATCTCTGAGCGCTAGCTCCAACCTGGTGGTGACACCGAGTACTCCACTCGCTCGACCAACGAGTTACTCTGGGGATCCAAGCACCTGCAATGGGTTTCTACTACAATGTTCTTTATATATTGAAGCCAACCTAGTGCAATTCCCTAACGAACTTTCCAAAGTTGCATTTGTGATTTCTCTCCTCTCAGGCCGAGCCTTACAATGGGCAGATGCGCTGTGGAGTACTCGCAGCCCAGTGATCACCACCATCCAATCCTTCGTCACTCACTTTAAGGAGGTATTTTCAGTTCCACTTACCCCTTTATCAGTGCACGACGAACTCATGAATCTTTCCCAAGGGAGGATGTCTATTCACGAGTACACGCTGCAGTTTCGGACACTTGCCGCCAGCAGCGGGTGGAACCCTGTGGCGCTTCTGGCTGCTTATCGTAAAGGGTTGAAGCCCTCCCTCCGTAAACAGATGGTCATTTATGACGACAATGCAAACCTTGAATCCTTCATCAAAAAGGCTATCAGCGTGTGTCAACATTTATCTGCTTGTTCTTCTCTCTTTGATGATTCTCCATCACCGCCCAAACCTCCCACGATAATGCAGGACCCTGAGGAACCTATGATTACTGACTCTTACCGGCTCGATGCCACAGAACGCCAACGGCGTATTCGACATCAACTCTGCCTCTACTGTGGAGAATCCTCTCATCGTATAGCCACCTGTCCCATCCGTCCACCTCGACTCGTGGTGAGTAAAGTCATCCTCACACCCACAGTATCCACCATACCTCATATTGTTGCAGAGTTGGTAATACATGATCAAACTTTTCCCGTACATGTTTTGCTGGACTCCGGAGCCGCTGGGAACTTCATATCCTCCACCTTTATCTCTCGCCATAATATTCCTTCAGTGAGGAATGAGGTCCAGTACCGTATCACCACCATCCAAAGTTCACCGCTAGGAGAAGGAAAGATCAATCGCCGTACCAAGCCCATCACCCTTCGTCTAGATTTGAATCATCAAGAGAAACTTACCCTTCTTATTCTCCCTCATGCCAATGTGGACGTCATCCTGGGACGACCGTGGCTTATTCAACACCAACCCCGTATTAACTGGGAAACTGGAGATATCCTCGAGTGGGGATCCAAGTGTAAAAGTAATGGTCATATTACCCCCTCTACTGGTCACTCCACGTCATTACCCCTGCAGAATACAAGCATACAAGCCACTTCTCCTTCCAGCCATCCCATTCCCTCAGCCTATCATGAATACTTGGACGTTTTTAGTAAAGAACGTGCCACCCAATTACCCCCTCATCGGTCCTGGGATTGCTGTATTGATCTGTTGCCCGATGCCAAGTTGCCACACGGAAGGATTTATCCTTTATCCCGTCCGGAACAGGAAGCTATGCATAACTACATCAATGAAGCTCTCCAGCATGGGTTCATCCGACCATCTACTTCTCCTGCCGCCTCCAGCTTCTTCTTTGTTGCAAAGAAGGATGGAGGACTAAGACCATGCATCGACTACCGTGTGCTGAATGCTGCAACCGTCAAGTTCGCCTACCCTCTACCTCTAGTTCCAGCTGCCTTAGAAGAATTGAGAGAAGCTAAGGTGTTCAGCAAACTAGACCTCCGGAGTGCATACAATCTTATCCGCATCCGCCAGGGGGACGAGTGGAAAACGGCCTTTGTTACACCTTCCGGCCACTACGAGTACCTCGTTATGCCCTACGGACTGGCAAATAGTCCATCAATTTTCCAAAGTTACATGAATGAGATCTTCAGAGACTTCCTTCATCATTTCGTTATTGTTTACATTGATGACATTCTCATCTACTCCCGTACTCTGGAAGAGCATCAAGATCATGTCACCCAAGTACTCCAACGTCTACGGCAAAACCATCTGTTCCTCAAACCCGAAAAGTGTGAGTTCCATCAAACCACAATATCCTTCCTCGGTTACGTCATCACCCCACAAGGAGTGAGTATGGAACAATGCAAAGTAGATGCTGTCTCAAAATGGGAATACCCAAAAACCATCAAAGAACTCCAGCGTTTTCTGGGATTCGCCAACTTCTATCGGCGGTTTATCAAGAATTACAGCATCCTATCAGCTCCACTCACTTCCTTGCTCCAAGGAGGAAAGCGGGTACTCACCTGGACCCCTGAAACATACCAAGCCTTCGATCACCTCAAATCAAAGTTCACCTCAGCGCCCATCCTGCGTCATCCTGATCCAAACCTCCCTTTCATCGTTGAGGTAGACGCCGCAGATACTGGAATAGGCGCTATCCTCTCCCAGTGGTCTGGCGAACCCAAAACCCTACATCCGTGTGCCTACTATTCTAAGAAATTGACGGCTGCGGAACAAAACTATGGGATCGGTGACCGCGAGCTATTAGCCATCAAACTGGCACTGGAGGAGTGGCGCCACTGGCTTGAAGGAGCCCAACATCCCTTCACAGTCATCACTGACCACAAGAACCTCCAATACATACGTGATGCCAAACGTCTGAATGCGCGTCAAGCTCGTTGGTCACTTTTCTTCGCCCGATTCGACTTTCACATCACTTACCAACCAGGGCACAAGAACGTCAAAGCCGACGCCCTATCCAGACTTCACTCACCTGAGCCTCGTAATGATTCTCTTGAATCCATTCTTCCTCCCGCCATCTCTGTGGCCCCTATACTATGGCAACTAGATGAGGAGATCCGACAAGCCACCTTAGAAGAACCAGCTCCCCCTGGTCTCCCTCCAGGCTTGTGCTACGTACCCACGAGATTCCGCATACCACTCCTGAATAGCACACACACCTCCCTCGGCTCAGGACACCCAGGTAGCAGGCGAACCCTCTCGCTCATCAGAGAAAGGTATTGGTGGCCTAAAATGGCCCACGATGTCACCCAATACGTTAAGGGTTGCTCGGTCTGTGCCATCACTACCACTCCACGCCATCTACCTGAAGGAAAGCTGCTGCCATTGCCCACTCCCCGCCGACCCTGGACGCACCTTGGTGTAGACTTTGCCACCGATCTACCCCCCTCTCAAGGTTACACTACTATCTTAGTGGTTGTAGATCGGTTTTCCAAATCCTGCAAACTAATACCTCTCAAAGGTCTTCCTACAGCTCTGGAAACTGCTGAGGCCCTATTCCATCACGTCTTCAGAAACTATGGTCTTCCCGAAGACATTGTGTCAGACAGAGGTCCACAATTTATCTCCAGGGTCTGGCGGGCATTCTTCCACCTCTTGGGCACCACCATCAGTCTATCTTCTGGCTATCATCCGCAAACCAACGGTCAGACCGAGCGTAAAATCCAAGAGATTTCCCGGTTTTTACGCTCCTACTGCCATGCTCATCAAAACACCTGGAGCCAGTATCTTCCGTGGGCTGAGTATGCACAAAATTCTCTTCGTCAATCCTCTACTGGACTAACCCCTTTTCAATGTGTCCTAGGCTACCAACCACCCTTGTTTCCCTGGAATGGGGAAGCATCAGAAGTGCCCGCGGTTGATCACTGGTTCCAGGAAAGCGAGAGGGTCTGGGACTCAGCTCACGTCCATCTTCAGCGGGCAGTCCGGAGGTACACTGAGCAAGCCAACCGTCACCGACTACCTAATCCCATATACCAACCAGGAGATAAGGTATGGCTCTCTACCCGAGACATTCGCCTCCGGCTGCCCTGCAGAAAGCTGAGTCCCCGCTACCTGGGACCATTCACCATTCACTCCCAGATCAATCCTGTCACCTACCGCCTTAACCTTCCACCACAGTACCGTATAGCATCATCTTTTCACGTTTCCCTCCTCAAACCCTACACTAATCCTGTATCTCCTCCCTCTACAGAACCCGAACCACCCCCCCCTCCCGACCACACGGAAGTCATCGGTGATAACATCTACCAGGTCAAGGAAATCCTTAACTCCCGGCGGCGAGACGGTCAGCTCCAGTACCTTGTAGACTGGGAGGGCTTTGGCCCCGAGGAGAGATCTTGGATCCCCCGTGACGACATCTTAGATCCATCTCTCCTCGAAGAATTCCATCAGAGACATCCCGATCGTCCAGCTCCACGAGGACGTGGCCGTCCCCGCCGTCAATCTAGGGTGCCAGGAGTCACCCGTGGAGGGGGGGGTACTGTAACATCCCCGGCTCGTCCTCACTCACCCAATCCAGCTTCACCATCTCACACCAGTCCCATCCAATCCCGAGAACCTTCCCCTGATTATTAATTACCCGCACCTGTTCACCATTAGCCCGGACACTATATAATCTCACCTCCTCCGTTCACTCATCGTCCGGTATTGAAGTCGTATGGTTGTCTTCACCCAAGCTCCCTCGTCTTCTCTTCTTCCATGGATGTTCTCCTGAGTCTTCGTAATCATCGCACTGATAAAGGGAAGTGTCTTTATTGTCTTTCCATATCTGAAGATCTATATGCACCTGCCTGCACTTTGTGCACACTGCCACCTACGGAGGTGTGAGGATTGTTAACCCAGTCTTGACTATCGCCAGGTTTACCCGGCGAAGACGTATGAGGTGTTCCTCGGATGATCTTCCATTGCCCAGCACTGTGTGATACCTTTTATGATTTACGTTGAATAAACTAAATGAAAAGATAACCATCTCTGACTTCTTTGTATACCAGCCTGACAGCTGGGACTCAAACCTGCAGCCTTCTTACTGTGAGGCCACAGTGCTAACCACTGAGCCACCGTGCCGTTTTATATTTATTTAAAAAAATCTTCATATTTTTATTTTTAATAATTGTTTTTGCCATTTTGTTAACCATACGGATATGGTTGTTATGATTGTTCATTGCCGTTTCAGTTGATTTAGGAAAAGTAATACATTTTGAAATTATTTTAAACTTTTTTAAAATCACAATGTCTTAAAACTAAAACATATATATATATATATATATATTTAATGTTATTTGTTAACGTTTTTGTTTATTAAGTAAAATAAATATCCATTCACTAAAAAAATAAGGCTAATTTTAGTTTATTTTTAAGTTGAGTACATATAAAATTTTTGTTTATTAGAATTCATTCATTCATTTTCTTTTTGGCTTAGTCCCTTTATTAATCTGGGGTCACCACAGCGGAATGAACCACCAACTTATCCAGCATATGTTTTAAGCAGCGGATGCCCTTCCAGCTGCAACCCATAACTGGAAAACATCCATACACACTCATTTACACACATACACTATGGACAATTTAACTTGCCCAATTCACCTATATCGCATGTCTTTGAACTTTTGGGGGAAACTTAAGCACCCGGAGGAAACCAACGCAAACACGGGGAGAACATGCAAACTCTACACAGAAATGCCAACGGACCTAGCCGAGGCTCGAACCAGCGTCATTCTTGCTGTTAGGCGATTGTGCTACCTATCTGTGCCACCGTGCAGGCCCATTTTTAAAAATAAAATATAAATTTAAATCTAAAATAATTTTTAAGTTTTAAGAATAAAATAACGGACTTAAAAAAACACAATGCAATTTTGGTTCTTAATGAAACATACGGATATAGTTATTATCTTTGTTCATTGCAGCTTTAGTTGTTTTAGTGTATTAATGTAGCTACATGCAAAATGTATTACATATAAAAAATATTTTATCCTTTTTTTAACAACAAAAAGTTTTAAAACTAAAACTTAATTTTTTTTTTGTAAATTGTTTTAATTAAAAAAATAAAATATTGATTCAGTAAAAAAATAAGCCCAATTTTAGCAAATTTTTAAGTTGAGTATGTATACACTTTTTTATTTAAAAGAAATTAAATATAAAAATATAATTTTAAATATTTAATTATTTTTAGTTTTATTTATTAGTTTTAAGAATAAATACTTTTTGTTGTTTTAATTGAAAACATAACTAAAAATGATAGATTATTATCATATAGTTTTGCAGTGCAGAATATATACAGTTAAAGTCAGAATTATTCGCCCCCCTTTGAATTTTTTTTTCTTTTTTAAATATTTCCCAAATGATGTTTAACAGAGCAAGGAAATTTTCACAGTATGTCTGATAATATTTTTTCTTCTGGAGAAAGTCTTATTTGTTTTATTTCGTCTAGAATAAAAGTAGTTTTAAATTTTTTTAAAACCCATTTTAAAGACAAAATTATTAGCCCCTTTAAGCTATATTTGTTTTCGATAGTCTACAGAACAAACCATCGTTATACAATAACTTGCCTAATTACCCTAACCTGCCTAGTTAACCTAATTAACCTAGTTAAGCCTTTAAATGTCACTTTAAGCTGTATAGAAGTGTCTTGAAAAATATCTAGTCAAATATTATTTACTGTCATCATGGCAAAGATAAAATAAATCAGTTATTAGAGATGAGTTATTAAAACTATTATGTTAAGAAATGTGTTGAAAATCTGCTCTACGTTAAACAGAAATTGGGGAAAATATAAACGGGGGGGGGGGGGGGGGCTAATAATTCTGACTTCAACTGTATATTCAAATCTATCAATATGTATTATGTAATAATTTATAATAACCCTAAAATACTAAGTTACTTACATTACAGATATTGCACTAGAAAATACAAACAGAAAGCAAAAATCAGAAAACAAAATAAAAATGCTAAGAAAATCTATAATTCATTGCAGTGTGTGTGAGTGGTTCCCACAATCTAAAAGCTTATCTTTAGCCATCGTTCCTGCTTTCTTAGGTTTGCATTATTTAACAAATCTCTTATCTGCTGACAGTGATAAAGGCATTCGGTTTATGCCACTGATCTGGGTAAAGGGTCAGTCATTAAACAGAACTCACGATTACGGTCATGTACACATCTACAGGGTGCAGTGATTTACAGTACAGTAGCTTTATTCTGAATAATGCATGATATTTCTGTGCATTCTGGAGGGTTTGTGCGTGCGTATGCATTAGCGGAGCGCTGCATTAGTTGCTGATGACGGTCCACTCTTACGCAAGCTGCCCAGTAGACTTTGCTTCTCGTAATATCTGGAGGCAAACTTTGCTCTACATGACGTGGTCATCAAAACCGCTGGGCTGGACGGACTGACCGCGTTCTTCAATGTCACGTCTGGACCGTTAGGAGCTCATGAAAGTGTTTTCTGACTCTGAGTGTATTTCTTATTGCTAAAACAGGCCTGATTTGGTTTATTTGTGATAGTCCCTTATTTATCACGGGTCTCCACACCGGAATGAACCGCCAACTATTCCAGCATATGTTTTTCACAGCGGATGCCCTTCCAGCCGCAACCCAGTACTGGTAAACACCCATACACTCTTACATTCACACACTCATACACTACGGCCAGTTTAGTTTATCAATTCCCCTATAGCACATGTATTTGGACTGTGGGGGGAACCAGAGCACCCGGAGGAAACCCACGCCAACATGGGGAGAACATGCAAACTCCACACTGGCCCAGCCGAGACTCGAACCAGCAACCTTCTTGGTGTAATGCAACAGTACTAACCACTGAGCCACCTTGTCGCCCCTGATTTAGACATCAATGAAATCTAAAATCTTCTTGGCTTGCTTAATAAATTATTAAAGGGACACTCCACCTTTAGGAAATAGGCTCCTCTAGAGTATTCTAGAGTTAAAAGTTACATTTAGTTTAATTCATTCAGCCGATCTCCGGGTCTGGTAGGAACACTTAGCTTAGCTAAGCATAGATCATTGTATCGAATTAGACCGTTAGCATCTCACAGATTACCTCTAGGGGAGTTGTAAAACATACTAAATAACTAAAGATAACTATAAAATAACAAAATATTACATGTTTGTCTTCTATTAAACTAAATCAAAATGGTCAAAATAACAAATAACAAATATTTTATATGATTATTATTATTAATAATTGTAATTAATCAACTTATCTGTAGAAAACATGTGTGTGTTATAGGCCTATAATCGCTTTTTCCCATAAAATAAATATTGATTAAATAAGTCCACTAAAGCTGCTTTACTCAATTGATTTAATCAAAAGTGGTAGGCCTACCTACCACAATATATATAAATAATGTAAATATAATAAATATGTTAATTAGCATGCATGACCATGAAATCGAAAGTAAAGCAGGGTTGTAGCAAATTATCTTTATATTGGCCAAGCCCTTTCACTTTAGAAATTAAATCTGTCAAAATGATGGTCGGGCTTCATGCTTTTTCTGATAAAAAAAAAAGATCTCAGAATAACCTATATTGGCCTATAGGCTATTTTAATATCTAAAAAATAAAGCATCTCAAATGAAAATTCTATCAGCACAAACAAATTAAAATACTTTAGAAAATCATACATCTGTGGTGATGCATTATCTTTAATTCAATATTCAATATTTTAATAATAGAAGCAGCACTAACGAATGTTTCATAGGTAAATCCAGCACAAATGAAACGCGCACCAACGAGACTATTTTAGTAAATATGGAGCAACTGGGGTCGAGAGACCTCTGAATGATCTAATATTTTTTTTTGAGGCCTACAAATAATAATTTTTTGCAGCACAAACGAGCACAAATTGTGAGCAAACAAAAATAACATATTCGTGCACGAATATAAATATCTTATGTTCATTTCCACTGCACAAACCAGCAGAAATCTAACCAAATATTTTGGATAGGCCTATATCTAAACAGCACAAACGAATATGACGCCTGTTTTGTGCGATTTAGAGGAAATAACGGGGCGGAAAGTGAAGTCGCGGCTCCCGAAGTCTTTTGATTAGGCAATATCTAAACAATAAACATAGATACAGTGTTTATTTTAACGGCACAAACCAGCACAAATCCAGCACAAACGAATGACATCTGTTTTGTGCGATTTAGACTAACCTGGGGTGGAGAGTGACGTCACGACTCCCGAAATATTTTGATAAGGCAATATCTAAACAATAAACATAGATACAGTGTTTATTTAAACGGCACAAACCAGCACAAATCCAGCACAAACGATTGACATCAGTTTGGTGTGATTTAGACAACCTGGGGTGGAGAGTAACGTCACGACTCCCGAAATATTTTAATTATATCTAAACAACGAAAATAGATAAAGTGTTTGTTTTAACGGCACAAACCAGCACAAATCCAGCACAAACGAATGACATCAGTTTGGCGCGATTTAGAGGAAATGGGGTGGAGAGTGACGTCACGGCTCCCGAAATATTTTGCTTATATCTAAAGGAGGAAAACAGATACAGTGTTTGTTTTAACGGCACAAACCAGCACAAATCGAGCACAAACGACCTGTGCTGATTTGAAGTCATTTGAGCAACATGGGGTGGAAAGTGACGTCACATGGTCAAAAAAATAATGCTTAATATCTCAGACCCCAAACCAGCACAAACACTCGTTTTTGCGGCACAAATCAGCACAAACGTAGCACAAACGAATGGCATAGTTTTGATGTGTATTTGTTTTTATGGGGTGCCAACTTCACGGAGGTCCCCTTTCAGTTGCCTTTTATAGTAAATACGCTTCAGTAGTTCAGTGCTTTCTCCTGGTGTCATTTCACTGTTTTTACACACAACCCATTTTTCAGATTTGTTTTGCTTAGTTTTATTTTGATGTTTGTATTGTTTGGGTTTTTACCAAAATCTGGTTCAATTCCATGTCAACAGCTCCTTTAAAAATATTGTCCCCAGGAAAAAAACATGACAATGTATTTCACACTTATTTTCTCTGCTGTATGTAATTCATAAAATAAACCCAGCTCCCCCGGAGTAGGTCAGCCCTATAGCGTAAGTTTCAATGAAACCGGATTAAAACCAACCCACCTAATTAATTTGTATATAAACGAAACATGGCAAAGAGAATGGGACAACTGCATAAATAATAAATTACATGAAATTAACCCCAAAATAAATAAAAAGACATGTAGCAGATTATAATTTTGAGACCAGGCATGATCAGACTGTCTATACTAGATGTCGAATTGGACATTCTAGCCCAGGGCTATTCAATTAGTTTGTCACGGGGGCCAGTTCATGAAAAGCATCCCCAACGAAGGGCCGGAGAGATATGACTTGCAATATAAAGGATGACACAACTGCCAATATGTTGTATTTTTGCTCCTTTAGACACCCACGTTGTATTTGTCTACATTAAAATGGTAATATATTGTATTTTGAAACTATATAATATCACTGCATTGTACAATAAGTGGGGCAACCCAGTGGCGCAGTAGGTAGTGCTGTTGCCTCACAGCAAGAACGTCGCTGGGTCGTAGGTTCGAAGCTCGGCTGGGCTGGGTCAGTTGGCGTTTCTGTGTGGAGTTTGCATGTTCTCCCTGGGTTCGCGTGGGTTTCCTCCGGGTGCTCCCCCACAGTCCAAAGACATGCAGTACAGGTGAATTGGGTAAGCTAAATTGTCCATAGTGTATGAGTGTGAATGTGTGTGTGGAAGTTCCCAGAGATGGGTTGCGGCTGGAAGGGCATCCGCTGCGTAAAAATCGTGCTGGATAAGTTGGCGGTTCATTCCGCTGTGGCGACCCCGCAAAGGGACAAAGCCGACAAGAATGATGTACAATAAGTTTTTTTTAACAAACATTCAAATGTTGTATTTCACAGCACAACATCAGTGTACTGCTTAAGTAGGCTTCTTCTACATTCAGATACGTTCATATGTTATGTTTTGAACTGCATAATTATGGATGCAACAATTATAGATTTTGGTTGTACGATTATATAGTGTGAAGAATAATCAGGGTTTCTCTGTTATCACGTCTAATGTAAATTTAAGCTTTATATTAGCTAGATTTAGATCTGGACATCCCTAACTAATATTAAAAAACCTTTAAAAGGCATTTTCATTAGTAATAGTTTTTATGCTGAAGGTTTTTCTGTGCTTATAGGGCTACACAATTTAATTATGTGTGTGTTTATAGAGAGGAACGGAAAAAATAATATAATAATAATAATTGTTTCGAAGGTCGGCGCCAATATTTAGATTAACTGTTGTTATCATCTGCGTTCATACATACATAATCATTTTAATAATAGTTCGTCTAACATGTCTTTTGTTTACATTGCACTGAAAGCTAAGCACAACTCTCACCGCTACAGCATGAGATGTTTTCTACTGCGTGCGCCCAGACAGCCGCGAGCGCGTTGCTCCGCTTGCGCCCGCATATTGCCATATATTCTTACCACATAACAAACTTGCGCGCGGGAAAGACGTGATATGGGAACGGCTTTAGTTATTACAGTGTGCGTGCGTATTAGCTTCGGTGGACAAGCTCGGAACTTTAAACTAGCGCACAGTTGGCAACTTGCCGTAACTTTGTTCAGCAGTTTCGTTTCGTGCGGCAGAACAGAAATGCAGAAATGCGGCTTAGAGAAGCCTTTACGATTAATTAACCGTGACGAATTAAAGCACAGTTAATAGTGAAATCTGTTAATCGTTGCATCCCTAATAACGATATCAGTGCATTGTACAAAAGACCTTTTCTTCAAACATATTCAAATGTATTCGGCTGCTCTCGCCACTGTCAGGTGACTCACGCTCTGCGCAGCTCATGCTGTATTGAACAGACGCACGTCACTTTATAACTATAGCGGCCGTTTTTTGACTGAACGCAATTTATTCTTGATGTCTTGGTCACACTATTTGGAGGGCCAGAACAAATTGCCTCGGGGGCCGGGTTCGGCCCGCGGGCCGCCAATTGAATAGCCCTGTTCTAGGCTGACTTATTTGTATTTACTGAATAACGAAGCACCACCTAAATGTAATTACTGCCAAGCTGTTCTTACCATGAAACATATTTTGTTGGAATGTGGAAGTTTGAATACCATTAGACAAAATTTTTATTAGTTGAGTACTTTGATGGATATTTTTTAAAAAGCTACCACCAGGAAGAATCTTAAATTATTTATCAAAATTGAACTGAAAAATCATATTTAACTTTAAATATATTTTTGTGTGAATTCAATTTTTTCTATCCTATATATTTGTCTAAGTAACTTTTATTGTATTTGTTTTTATCATGTAATATTTTATGTAATAAAAAATAATAAATAATAAATAAATAAATAACAAATAAATAAACAAACCCACCTTCTTGATCCCAAAAACTCAAGAGTTTGCTCAAATTAAACACAAACTTACCTGGGTAAAAAACCCAAACCAGCTCCATGCATCAAGCCTCTGTTGTAATGTGTGTGCGTTTTTGTTGATGTGTTGGACAGGTATTGGCGCAGACGGCTGGGGATGCAGGTGGATTATTCTGAATATGAAGGTTATCGATTCTGTTACTCTCACAGAGGAAATCCAGGCTTTCGTCCATCTGTTTTAATGCTGCACGGCTTTTCTGCACACAAAGACATGTGGCTCGGGGTGGTGAAGGCAAGAAACATTCACTTCACAACTCATATATATTCCTTGAATCAACTGTTGAATTTAACCAACAGCAAATCTCAGGACCAAAATGTTGTCAGAAAGTGTTAAAATGTGACTCTCATATAGGAATATAATATATGAAAATATATGCAAATTACATATAGGACATACAAGTTCATATTAGGATTTCACATATATAAAACATTTGTTATATGTGCAACTTACAGTATATTTTTAAGTAAGACAAAAATATATTTTTTCAACCTTTGGAATTACAAATATGTACATGTACGCCGTAATATATTAGCTATAATGTTATATATAGGCGTAATATGTGGCATATACACTCACCGGCCACTTTATTAGGTACACCAGTCCAACTGCTCGTTAATGCAAATTTCTAATCAGCCAATCACATGGCAGCAACTCAATGCATTTAGGCATGTAGACATGGTCAAGACGATCTGCTGCAGTTCAAAGCGAGCATCAAAATGGCGAAGAAAGAAGATTTAAGTGACTTTGTTGGTGCCAGATGGGCTGGTCTGAGTATTCCAGAAACTGCCGATCTACTGGGATTTTCCCCATCTCTAGGGTTTACAGAGAATGGTCCGATAAAGAGAAAATATCTAGTGAGCGGCAGTTCTGTGGGCACAAATGCCTTGTTGGTGCCAGAGGTCAGACGAGAATGGCCAGACTGGTTCCAGCTGATAGAAAGGCAACAGTAACTGAAATAAGCACTCGTTACAACTGAGGTCTGCAGAAGAGCATCTCTGAACACACAACACGTCCAACCTTGAGGCAGATGGCCTTCAGTAGCTATGCTACATGCTATTATGACAATATGGAGCAAAATCTCTGAGGAATATTTCCAGTACCTTGTTGAATCTATGCCACGAAGTTTTAATTATTAAAAAAAAAAGCGGACATTTTTGCAATAGTTTCTTAAATTATATATATATATATATATATATATATATATATATATATATATATATATATATATATAATGAAAGGAACTATGTCTGATTGTGCTTATTTTTCTTGTGTAGTTTCTCCCTAAAAATGTGCACTTGATATGTGTGGACATGCCGGGACATGAAGGTACATCACGCACCAGCGCTGTGGATTATTCCATTGAGGGCCAAGTCAAACGCATTAATCAGGTGAGATTTGCTGAAATTGCCTGGAAAAAAAATATGTTAGTTAAATTCAATGATTAATTAACTTTAAAATGTAATAATTATAAATATACATATATATTTTAAATTCTGACCCAAATGAAAACAAGTGGGATTTTATTAAATGAATATTGCCTCTTGATTAAACTGGTAATAAAATTTATTACCATTTTATTATAGGTTACATAGTTTAGTTTACATAAAAATAATAATAGATTTGAAATAAACTTAATGTAATACCCACTAACTCAACAACTCAGTAATAAAGTATTATATAAAAATATATATATTTAAATATATATTATATTAAGTATAATTAAATTAACTAAACTATATATTAAATAAACTATTCAAAACAATATATTAAAAATACAATACAATTAATTAGCTTGTATGGATATAAAAATATTTAAATAAAAACATATGTGCATTTTATTTAAATAATATATATATTAAATATTATATATATTATATATATTCATTCATTCATTTTCTTGTCGGCTTTGTCCCTTGCGGGGTCGCCACAGTGGAATGAACCACCAACTTATCCAGCACGATTTTACGCAGCGGATGCCCTTCCAGCCGCAACCCATCTCTGGGAATTTCCACACACACATTCACACTCATACACTACGGACAATTTAGCCTACCCAATTCACCTGCACTGCATGTCTTTGGACTGTGGGGGAAACCGGAGCACCCGGAGGAAACCCACGCGAACGCAGGGAGAACATGCAAACTCCACACAGAAACGCCAACTGACCCAGCCCAGCCGAGGTTCGAACCTGCGACCCAGCGACGTTCTTGCTGTGAGGCAACAGCACTACCTACTGCGCCACTGCGTTGCCCTATTATATATATATATTTATATATTTCTAATTTTTATATATATATAGTGATGATATATGTGTTTGTGTGTGTGATAAGTATTGTTTTTTATGTTGAGTTTGTAATTAATTATTATTTATAATATGTAATGTGTAGAAGAAAAATGATCTTTTATCACAGTATTCATATATATTATATCATATATAATATAAAAACCTAAATATTATATGAACAATATTGGCGGCGACGCGGTGGTGCAGTGGGTAGCACGTTCGCCTCACAGCAAGAAGGTCGCTGGTTCGAGCCTCGACTGGGTCAGTAGGCATTTCTGTGTGGAGTTTGCATGTTCTCCCCGTGTTCGTGTGGGTTTCCTCCGGGTGCTCCGGATTTCCCCACAAGTCCAAAGAATGCGGTACAGGTGAATTGGCTATGCTAAAATTGACCAAAGTGTATGAGTGTGTGTGTGAATGAGTGTGTATGGATGTTTCCCAGTGATGGGTTGCGGCTGGAAGGGCATCCGCTGCCTAAAACATATGCTGGATAAGTTGCCGGTTAATTCCCCTGTGGCAACCCCAGATTAATGAAGGGACTAAACCGAAAAGAAAATGAATAAATTGGTGGCGCGGTGGCAAAGTGGTTAGCACTGTGGCCCCTCAGCAAGAAGGTCGCTGGTTCGAGTCCCAGCTAGGCCAGTTGGCATTTCTGTGTGGAGTTTACATGTTCTCCCCGTGTTGGCGTGGGTTTCCTTCGGGTCCTCCGGTTTCCCCCACAGTCCCCCACATGCGCTATAAGGGAATTGGATAAGCTAAACTGTCTGTGTAAAACATATGCTGGAATAGTTGGCGGTTCATTCCACTGTGGTGACCCCTGATGAATAAAGGGACTAAGACGAAGGAAAACTAATAAACAATATATATTTTAAGCAACTCTATTACACAAAAAGTCTCTGTTTCATAAAGGCCGTCACTATCGTTGATGTAATTGAACTTGAATAAATCTGCAGCCTCTGACCCAGTTTTTCTGTCTGGTTAAACCTCTAATATATTTCTCCTGATGACACAGTGAATTTATTAGAGATTGCTCTGAAGTATCTGGAGATCAGTCAAAAGCCCTTGTGTCTTCATTTTCTCTATTCATGGCCCAGAGCTAATCAGCTTTCCTCCAACAACACACACTTGTGCCTAAAATAGCAGGATTTCTGCAAACCCGCGGCTTTGACTCTGTTTCCCAGCGTTTGTATGTCAGCTTGCTTGTGGCCATCGATCATTAAAAGTAACGTCTGCTAATTGCTGATTTGCACGGTTGCTCGGAATTTGCTGAGTGTTTTGTTTGGGAGATGAAAGATGAAGTGTCTTGTTTTGATGGATGCAGATTAAAAATAGCTCACTTTTATCTCCGGTGCACGTTTGATGAAGCGTCCTTGTCAAGCTGAGATGTGCAATGAAACAATGTCTTATTTAAATTGAATTTTTCAATGAAATCAGATTATAGACAATTAGGCTTCTGCCAGTATCAAATTGTCTTTGATTATTTGCTTTTAATTAAGCAGTTTTTTTAACAATACTTCCGTAAGCTGCAAAAAAGGTTACTTTAAAAAGTATAATAACAAAAAAACTTAGTTTATATATATATATATATATATATGTATGTATGAGCAATATCACATGAGTAGCAGTGCGATATGGCTGTATATTAGCACTGGTGGGAGGTGTGCGTTGGCTTAAGCCTGGTTTATACTTCTGCGTCAAGTGATCGGTGTGACCCATGGCGCAAGCGTAACCGTGCATTTATACTTCTGCGCGCTGTTTCTGTTTCTCTGCAATACACATCCGAAACACCAGCTGGCAGTAGGTGTTTATGTTTCTCTGTGTCGAGTTATGTACAAATGGCTCAAATTCGCTCATTTTGAGGCTGGAACCGGCAGACGTGCAACAACTTTAATCATAAGGTAAACACAAAACAACAGTCTCTATCCAGAGCTCCTTCACGGGACTCCACACTTGTAAACACTCGCTGCATCGGGCGCGCGGCTCTCACCTCCGCCCACACTCGTCAGCGCTACCAAGCCGACCAATCACAGAGCTTGCGCTACGCATATGCATAACATTTTTTCAGAGGTGCGCGTCAACGTCGGCCACAGCGAGGGGCTATGCGTCCATGCGTAGGCTGCGCTGTAGCATACGCGTGCGCTTGATGCAGAAGTATAAATCAGCCTTTAGTGTCCCACCAGTGCTGATATACAGCCATATCGCACTGCTACTCATGTGATATTGGATTTATACAACAGTTCGACGGCACAATCGTGTAAATAAAAAACCAAACAAACATGAAGAGTCTAAAAACCATTTTGTATGAGGAACTACTTTCGGCATTCATTCACATCTGCAGCTGACGGTCAGAACAGCAGAAGCCATTACTATTTTACCAACGTCACTTTAGAGCTAGCGTTTAAATGATTCTCTAGCGTAATGTCTAAAGTGATGACAAAACAGGGGATTTTGCTCACATTGTAAGATTGTAAGACTGAACGTGACATGAAATGCCATCTGTCTACTATTACAATCTTTTACAGTCTACAATAATTCTCTGTTACAATCGGGATATCACAATAATTAACCCTGTAAAAAGCAGCGCAATCACTACCAGATTACTCTTGTGTTTGCGAAAAAATACTAAACACATGCGGGCATTTCTTCTTTCTTTCTGCCAACACAACACACATTCCTGATATACGAGTCGTATCTCACACTCAATACACTACAATTACATGGTATAAATACAGCACTACAACATACAAAAGAGAGAGATCGACTTAGAATATCACTTACCAGTTTAATAATGATTTGATCAGCCGTAGTTAGAAATTACTCTGTTTTAATCTTCTAAGGGCTTATGCGGTACTGTCGCCATTTTGTGGATAGACAGCGTCAACCGTCTTTGGTCTGCTCAGTATGGCAAGCTATTGGCCGCCAATGTGCTGTCTCTCAGAAATTATAAATATTTAAAAAATAGGCACTGTCCTTATAAATAAACTGCATAGTTGCAATCTGAACAACTACATTCTCGACTAAAAAAAGCCTCAAATGTACATTATGTTGTCCAACAGCAGGAATATTTGTCAAACTGTAGTGTCCTCTGCTTGTTGCTGTATGTGGGCGGAGTAATACACAAAGGTGAAGGGTGAAGAGGCTGGACGAGTGCTGTTACTGGCAGAATATTGCACGGGTATCAGCCAATCAGATTCAAGAACCAGAGAGAACTGTTGTTTATGTACAGTTGAAATCAGAATTATTCACCCCCTTTGAATTTTTTTTTCTTTTTTAAATATTTCCCAAATGATGTTTAACAGGGCAAGGAAATTTTCACAGTATGTCTGATAATATTTTTTCTTCTGGAGAAAGTCTTATTTGTTTTATTTCGACTAGACTAAAAGCAGATTTTAATTTTTTGAAAACCATTTTAAGGACATAATTATTAGCCCCTTTAAGCAAATTTTTTCTGATTGTCTACAGAACAAACCATCATTATACAATAATTTGCCTAATTACCCTAACCTGCCTAGTTAACCTAATTAACCTAGTTAAGCCTTTAAATGTCACTTTAAGTTGTATAGAAGTGTATTAAAAAATATCTAGTCAAATATTATTTACTGTCATCATGACAAAGATAAAATAAATCAGTTATTAGAGATGAGTTATTAAAACTATTATGTTTAGAAATGTGTTGAAAATGTTTCTCTCCGTTAAACAGAAATTGGGGGAAAAAATAAACAGGGGGGCTAATAAATCTGACTTCAACTGTACATTTATATATATATATATATATATATATATATATATATATATATATAGAATTTTTTCAGTGTAATTAAAAATGTTAACAAATTAAATAGCAAAAGGATAATAAAGTACACCTTACAATATAGTCTCATTAGTAAACATTAGTTAATGCATTAAAATTAACAGCAAGAAAAAGCCAGATTTGAGTCACATGTTTATTTAATGTTTAAATAGAAGTATATTTAAAAATACAAATTAATTTTATTAGTCAATAACTTTATAAGTAATAATAAAGAGATTATGCCTTTTTAATGCGATATTAGGAATTAACTAAGAAAAACTTCAGCTAAATGCTTTAGTGTCTTGTCTGAAGTTGCTTTATTGCTTGAAATGTGCTTGTAAATTTGAACTTTATAAGAGATAAATGCTGTCTCACGGTGCAAGATCTGTTTCTCTGTGTTTTGCAATGCATCTCTAATAATAACCCATAATATTTCTCTTTTGCAACATGTTTTTGTGCTCAGTCTGTACAAAATGTTATGAAGCTAAAGGTCTGTGCAAAATATCTAATAACTTTTGCCTGAGATAAAGGATTTTGTTGCTCCACAAGATATTATTTGCACATTGAGACCTGTGTTTTATGTGTTTAATTACATTTTATTTGCTTTATGATGTAAATTACTGATGACATTTTTTCCCAGTTATAAATAAAAATGTTTTTTGTTTGCATAAAATAACAAAAAAACAGACATGTTTATATACATTTTTAGACAAACTTCAGAAGAGTTAGGAAAGCAATATTTGGTTGAATAATACAAAATAAATCATTCAAACATTTGATGTTGTATATTAAAAAAAAAATTCTGTATACACAAAAATTTAAACAAAAAAAAAAAAATCATAAATCCAAGGCACTCAGAGTAAGTGAAAAAATTCAAAAGCCTTTATTAACATGGCTATATTGCGGCATGGTGGCAAAGTGGTTAGCACCGTAAGAGGAGGTCTAAAGTCCAGCGCAGAGCGCGTTAGATGTGCGCCTCGCTTGAACATTGCTTAATACACACAGGATGTAGAGCAATACGCAAATATCTGTACAAATGAAAAAGAATTAAAGGATTAAAATATTACAAAAAATATTACTTTCTATAAATATAAAAACCACTGCCTCCATGCCTTCATCTCGGGGGGCTTTTTCAGTTTATTCATGACAATTTGCTTTTGTATAATGTTATTATTATTAGCAGTATTATTTATTATATGCATATTTATATTTGTTTTATTAAAAACAAGCTTAGATTTGTCCACCTGTCAGCTTTTAGACCATATGGGGCACAGCATGTGTATTTGGATGTAACTCAGTTTTTTGAGCTCACTTCATTATTATTGTTCATTTATTTGTTTGCTGGAAATTAGAGCTGAATTTAGAAATAGTTTTGAAACAAATCTTTGCGCTTAATAATCTAAATTAATTATGTAGGCTAATCGATGTCTGTGCATACAACACCTTTCCTTATCTATGTAAGAGAGTGAAAGTGACAATAAAGAATAAGGAGGCTCATTCTCTCATTCTCCCGCGCTGCAGATGCTCTGTTTAACTGTTTTCTCGCTAGTGAAGTGTTTAGTTATTCCACTTACAAAGTCCACCATGTAAATAGCAAATGCGCTATGGCGCGACGCAACTGACTCTTAAAGGGAATGGGAGATGACACTCTGATTGGTTTATTCTCAAAACACACCCAGAAACAGCAAAAGTGGATTCTGACACGCCCTTAATGCTTTTGCGCCCTGCGCTTTGGACTTAGCGGCTAGATCGTTAAAATAGAGCCCCTAAGTGTAATAAACTAATTCAGAATCTTAATGTTGTCATACTTAGTTAAAATCATTTTGTAGTAAAATTTAAAAAACAAGCAATCTGTCACATTAAAATGAATTACTGTTTATTTAGGTATAAACTGATAAACTACTTGATCTTTTACTAAACTGTAGCAACTGTTAGTTATATATATATATATATATATATATATATATATATATATATATTATTATTATTATTATTAATACTATTATTATTAATATTATTATTATTATTATTAACAGTTAATTTGTTTATATTACTATATTTGTTGCAACTATAATTACTACAAATTACCAGTACTTTATGGTTTAAAAACACTATATAACAATATAAAAACAATGTATTACTTACTATAAATTACTATAGTATTTAATGTGGCAAATCATTAATAAATTATTTTTTGAAAATTAAGCAAATAAATAATATTCAATCGCTGGAGTAAAATATTAATTTAGGGTTTTACATTTATTAAATGTAAAAAGATTTGTATTACATATAAAGATGCATTATAGCCTATACATATTAACTTGCTATTATTTCCTTCATTATAATGAATCCATTATATAAATGAAACCTGTTCAATTTAGATTGTTTATAAATCTCTGAAAAATGTTTCAGCAAGCTAGCAAAGGAGTATTTGCTATAGACCTTTTTCTTGGAACGCAAAATTACCCATTATGCTTTGCGTGTATGCGCAAGGAGAATATTAAGAACTTCCGGTCGGCAGCTGATGCGTGTAAACGGTCACATTTGGACAGCTTCAAAACGATAGTTTTAATCTACTTTACCTGCTTTTATCATCTTTGAACTAATAATGTTGTCAATCAGCGCCACCTCCTGGACTGATCATTTAAAAAATGTGATCTAATAGGATGGAAAACAGCGACTGTGAGGCATTTTCCACTCGTTGTCAAACTGGCATCCTGTAAATGAAGCCTCGTCATCGCTAAAGTCAACAGTTTCTCTTTCTTTAAAATATATAACCAACCTAAGCAAATATAGTTCACCAAAATGTTTGACACACACACGTAGCCCACTGTACTGCCCCACAAACACACTGATTTAATAACTGTGACAAAGTGAAAATAAAGTGACGTTTTGAAATGACAGAAAAACACAAACCGTGGTAAATACAACACACTAAATGAAACATAAACGGCTCGCGATTAGAATCAACATGCAAATCAGCCAGCAGAGTATCAGTAACAAACATTTTATTGGACATTTTTGTAAATTGCATGACTTACACACCTGTTAAGTTTCATGCCAGTAATCTGGTTTGCTCTATGATGCAGTGAAGTATTGCGTGTGTGTGTGCTGAAGAGCCGCTGAGCTAACAGCTGACAGGCCGGGGAAAACACACACACACACACACACACACTGTATTTCTGACAGCAGACATGTGAACTAGGAGAACGTTTTTCTCTCGCGCTTGAACCACACTTTACAGATTATAACGGCTTTAACACACACCTTTCAAAGTTGTGTGTCACAAAAACACTCCGTAATGCGCTCAAAACGCTATTGAAACCCATTTTCGGAGCGCAAATTACCAGTTGTAAACGCTGTAAACGGAAATTCTAACCATTCTACCGGAAGACGCTGGTCGCTATGGCGCCCTCCATGCAGCAGCCAAGAAAAAGGTCTATATTGACTGTCAGATAAATAATGACTGATCATCTATGATGACTGATAGAAAACTGTTCAGTCTATTATATTGAATGGCGATCGAAAACAACGTTCCCCAAACAACGTCTCGATCGCCATATTTGTGAAATAGTATACACTATTGTCTGTTGTGTACAATATTTATTAACAATATATATAAAAATATATTGATGGCGATGTCCGAGCAGACGTTAATAACATTAACATCCGTCGTAACCATATATGGTTTGCCTAGATCGTGTGTGCTGGATTGTGTTTGCCTGAAACCTTTGTGTGGGTCTGCGGGTCTGCAGCTGAATATTATTGAAAAGAGTAGTCAAAACCAGGCAAGAGATCGGTACAGACATCAAAAAATAACAAACAAAGCAAAGAATCAAAACCAAGGCAAGGAGAAACGCTTTGTAATGCTACAGGTAGAACAGGACGCAGCAACTAGTGTGAGTGAGTGAGGTTTATTTATAGTCCTGGAAATTAGTGATGACAAGCTTCTGTTGTGTGACTGTGAGTGTGTGTGTGTGTGTGTGTGTGTGTGTGTGTGTGTGTGTGTGTGTGGTGTGTGTGTGTGTGTGTGTGTGTGTGTGTGTGTGTGTGTGTACGTGTTTTGTGACATATCAGGACACAAATCTGTATAATGACATAGGTATGACACAGGTATGACAAAAAGCAGGTGAAATATGAGGACATTGCTGACGTCCTCACTTCTCAAAAAGCTTCCAAATCACACAGGATGAGTTTCTTCAGAGAGTAAAGCTGTACACTGTCTCCTGTGATGGTTGGGTTTAGGGGTAGGGTGGGGTGAGGGCAATATAATATACGCTTTGATCTGTATAAAATGAATGGAAACCTATGTAATGTACCCACTTTTCAAAAACAAACGTGTGTGTGTGTGTGTAATCAGGGAAAGCCGAAACAGGTGTGTGTGAGGTGCATGACAGTACTTGTAGTCCATTTGGTGGCAGATTTGTAGTTCTCCCGCTATCCGCAGTAGCTAGATCGCTGGTGACTGTAACAATTAACCTCTTTAAGACCTTTTTTGATTGGCTACAGAATAAACCACTGTTGTCCATTAACTTGCCTAATTAACCTAACTAATTAAGCCTTTAAATTGCACTTTAAGGTGAATACTGGTATCTTAAAAAATATTGATGTACTGTCATCACGGCAAAGACAAAGGAACTTAGTTTGATTATATTTATTCATTCATTTATTTAACTTCAGCTTAGTCCCTTTGTTTATTGGGGGTTGCCACAGCGGAATGAACCGCCAACTATTCCAGCATATGTTTTACGCAGTGGATGCCCTTCCAGCAGCAACCCAGTTCTGGAAAACACCCACACACACTCATTCACACGCACTCATACATTATGGCCAATTTAGTTTATTCAATCCACCTATAGTGCATGTGTTTGGACTGTGGGAACCCGGAGGAAACCCATGCCAACACGGGGAGAACATGCAAACTCCACACAGAAATGCCAACTGGCCCAGCCGGGACTCGAACCAGCGACCTTCTTGCTGTTAAGTGGCACTAACCACTGAAATTCCAGTTTATCAGAAGGAAAATTTATATGAGTATAGCACACATAAATATAAGTGTTTTGAGACTCGATTATGTCATTGGATGTGCTTCACAGGACTACATTTTCTATTAACGGTCTGTTTCTTCATATTTTCTTCTGTGTTTAGTTTGTGAAGAGCATTGGACTGAACAAAAAGCCTTTCCATCTGATTGGCACGTCTATGGGTGGAAATGTAGCAGGAGTTTATGCAGCTCGTCACCCGTCTGAACTCTGCGGCGTCACACTCATCTGTCCTGCAGGTCTGTGTGTGTGTGGGTCTGTGTGACCAGACGCTCACAGAAGATACTTCATCAGCACTCATTTACAGTAAACAGCCCATTTTCAGGAGGATTTCAGGAATGTTTCGTTGTTTAGCATTTCATTTCATGCTTAACTTTTATTTTGCAATGTCAGACCCCAGCAATCATATTCATATCTCATGATGTGCACTTTGAGCCAAAGAACAGACGTAGATGAGGCCAGTATATAGTTAGTGTAAACGATAAAGTACTGATAAACACTTTTACGATGCCCCTCCTTCAAATATGATGTCAAATCTTTTTATTTCTAAAGAAGAAAAGTCACAGCATGAACATAAGCTTAGGAAAACAGAGAGTTTCTATACCATATTACACATTAAATAGCTATAAACATATATTAAATAATTTTATTTAACATTACATATTAATTAAAGTTAAATTTATAAGATAATCTGGAATTTTCAGAAATTATCATAGAACTAATATGTAGTATTATTTTAGTTTTGAGATATATTGATGTTTATAATATCATTGAGTTTTTCATTTCAGATATTTTTTATTTTATGTATTTTAGACCTGGTCTTGGATAAGTGGTTGAAGATGGATGGATATATAGATATTTTTGATTTGTTACAGTTTTTCTTAGTGGCTTTGGTGCATTTCTCACAACACTATTTACATTTGCACAACAGTTAATGCATTCTCAAAACAATTAGTGCAAACTGCAAAACCTAGCTGATAACCTGCAAAATGGAGTATTCCTCAAAAGCTAGTATTGATGTCAATGAAAGTGTCAGTGTCATCAAAATGAAAAGTCCTGACACCATTGTTTATGAACAAGATAGTCAAATGGCTTTGTCATGTTTTCATCATGACAGTTTACTCTGTACATTTATTCCAATGCAAAAAAGTCAGATTTTGGTGACGCGTCCTGAAAATGCTCAAGACAGCACTATATACTATTAGCACAGCCATTTGAAAACTACAGTAAAGTTAGACATCACTGCATTTAGTGAGGTATCTGAGTACAAGACACTGAATATGTGTGTTTCACATTTTTACTGCATTTGCTCTTTGCAATTCTATTTTATTCACAGCATTGTGCAAACACACCCTTATTTACAACTAACATAAACTTCCTTTGGGTAGAGCTGTACACAACTGTGAACAATACTGCAGTACATATTGAACTGAACCTACAACATACACAGATCTGTACATCATTCATCAAATTGTTCAATTTAGAAGACATTTCAGAAAAAAAAGATTTAACATTTTTAAAATAAAATTTGCTTGACAGATTTTGACAACTAGTTCAACATTTTTGTATGTAATGACTAAAGTAATGAAATGAGGACTATTAGTTTTATATGGAATGACTATTCAGCAGACGCAAGTTTAGTTCATTTTGACTGACATGACAAAAGCAAATGATAATGTTACAAACAGCAGAGAGTTGTATGAAAGCAACTGATGCATGTCCAAAATCATTTACAATTTGCTGGAAGGAATGAGAAACTGCTACTATGATGTGCACAAATGACTAATTGTTTTGAGAAACGCATGAACTGTTGTGCAAATGTAAATAGTGTTGTGAGAAATGCACCAAAGCCACTGAGAAAACTGTAAAAAATGATAGATGGATGGATGGATGGATGGATGGATGGATGGATGGATGGATGGATGGATGGATGGATGGATGGATAGATAGATAGATAGATAGATAGATAGATAGATAGATAGATAGATAGATAGATAGATAGATAGATAGATAGATAGATAGATTCATACAGTAGATAGATAGATAGATAGATAGATAGATATATAGATAGATAGATAGATAGATAGATAGATAGATAGATAGATAGATAGATAGATAGATAGATAGATAGATAGATAGATAGATAGATAGATAGATAGATAGATAGATAGATAGATAGATAGATAGATAGATTCATACAGTAGATAGATAGATAGATAGATAGATAGATAGATAGATAGATAGATAGGATAGATAGATAGATAGATAGATAGATAGATAGATAGATAGATAGATAGATAGATAGATAGATAGATAGATAGATAGATAGATAGATAGATAGATTCATACAATAGATAGATAGATAGATAGATAGATAGATAGATAGATAGATAGATAGATAGATAGATAGATAGATAGATAGATAGATAGATAGATAGATAGATAGATAGATAGATAGATAGATAGATAGATAGATAGATAGATAGATAGATAGATAGATAGATCCATCCATCCATCCATCCATCCATCCATCCATCCATCATCATCATCATCTTCTTCCCTAAATGAAATGAAAGCATCTGTCATTTCTCCGCAGGTCTTCAGTATCCCACTGAAAGTAAGTTTGTTGAGCGTTTGAGGGAGCTGGAGAAAACGCAGGACAGAGACGAGATCCCGCTGATCCCCTCCACACCCGAGCAGATGGAGGAGATGCTCAAACTCTGCTCATACGTGCGCTTTAAGATTCCTAAACAGGTGCGTTCATGCAGATTTATACAACCTGCCAGGGGTCGCCACAGCGGAATGAACCGCCAACTATTCCAGCATATGTTTTACACAGCCGATGCCCTTCAAGCCGCAACCCAGCAACATACACACTCACATTCACACACACTCATACACTATGGCCAATTTAGTTTCTTCAATTCCCCTATAGCGCATGTGTTTTGGACTGTGGGGGAAACAGGAGCACCCGGAGGAAACCCACGCCAACACGGGGAGAACATGCAAACTAGACATAGAAATGCCAACTGACCCAGCCGGGATTGAACCAGCGACCTTCTTGCTGTGAGGCGATTGTGCTAACCACTGAGCCACCGTGCTGCTAAAAATTTTAAAGAAGCATACAAATTTTTAAAAAGCATAACCTGTGTGAGATTTACCGCTGGATCGGCTCCTAAACACTCTTCTGTTCACCCTCTGTGTTCTAGATTCTTCAAGGACTGGTTGACGTTCGCATCCCAAACAATGACTTCTACCACGAGTGTGAGTCTCATGTTCTTATTTGCATATTCGCTGTGTCAGTGTCATTGATTGGTCGAACACAGCACAGCATCATCTTACATTTACATTTAGTCATTTAGCAGGTGCTTTTGTCCGAAGCAAATTACAATTGAGGAGGCATTCAGCAAATCAACACGAAGAGGGAATACACACAAGGGCTGATTATACAGGGAACTGTTAGTGCTCAGAGAATTAAGTGCTAGAGTAAAGGAGTGTTTTTATTTCATCTTTTTATCTTAAATGCTTTATTTTTTTTCCAGAATTAAGTTAACCAATTTTAAAAGTAAAAATGCAACATTCATTTTCTTCTGTGTGACACAAAAAGAGATATTTTGAAAAATGTTGGAAACTAGTAGCCATTGACTTCCATTGTAGGAAAAAAATACTATGGAAGTCAATCATGTTGTTTTGTGTTCAACAGAAGAAAGAAATTCAAACAGGTTTGTAATAAGTGAAAGGTGAGGAAATAATGACAGAATCTTCATTTTTGGGTGAACTATCCCCCATTAAGAACTGTATTGAAATCAATGTAAAACTATTCTAATATTAATGGCATATTCTGAGAAAATTTGCAATGTTTTCTTACCTTAGATCCAACTCCAGCACAATATTATGTAGCGAATTAAGCTCATAAAAAAATTAATATTAATAATCAATAATAACAAGTTATTTTTAAATTATGAATATTTGGGTTGACTTTATTGTTAATGGTAGCCGAACTAAAATTACATTAAATTGAACTGCTCGTCTGTTGGAGCCTACAATTTATTTGTATATTAATCCAAAGATCAATTAATTTCCTGGTCTAGAAGAATAATTAATCTAAGGGATTAGTACAACCTGTTGCTTTATCTTTGAGTTGAAGTAACTTGTTCTGTGTGTAAAAAGCAAGCAATCCGTGTGGGCTCAAACCAGGGGCGTTGCTAGTCATAAAGCTCTACTGGGGCACAGCTCCCCCTCCAAAAAAAATATATAAATAAAATAAACAAATAAATTTAAAAAATTATTAGCAACCCTGAATTATTAGCGCCCCCCCCCCCCCCCCCCCCCCCAAAAAAAAAAATTCTGTTTAATGGAGAGAAGATTTACCATGCAAGTACACTGGTATCACAAGGTGAAACCTTCTAATGCAGCATTAGTTCTGCCATACAGTGTTCACAAGTGCATGATCTGCAAACAGGTGTGGAAGTGGGAAAACATCTGCAAGTACATATTGTTGTTACACAATGCACTTACATAATTCTTGTTACAGATGTGTACTTTCCTACTGTTGTTACCAATGTCCTGTTACACATTTGTACTTACACATACTATTCAGTGGGTTGTTACATGAGTGTAGTTACACCAGTATACACAAGTAAATACTCTGTACCAATGTGTACATACACTGTAGTTACATACTACTTACACATCTAATTACCATGTAAGTTCACAGGTATAAGCGACACTTAATATAAAGTGGGACCTTGTTTTTTCAGTGCACCGCAATGCAGACGCGGACAATTCGGTATGGGTTCAGTAATAATCATAACCGGTTATTGTGTACTGGCATCATTTATCTCATATGCGCTATGTTGCGGTAGTCTACTATGGCGAGGGAGGCGAGTGCGAGTATTTGAAATGCTCCAACTACTTAAAATGCATAAACTCTGCACAATTTCACTGCGTGTGTGTTTGCTGGACAGTCTTTCACTGACACTAACAGCAGAAGCCCCCATTTCGCTGTGATTGAGAGAATGAAAGTAATCTCCATTTCTCTCTCTCTCTCACTGTGGCCCATTTGACCTGCTGGCGTGACTTTTCCTCTCCTCTCAGCTGTTAAAGCGATACTTCTGGATACAGACACGGGCACGTGTCTGCAGAGTCTTCTCCACCGCGTCTATTATGGATCAGCTGTGATCGCCGCTGCAGTTTATCAGTGTCACTCATCTGTGAAGAGCGCCAGCGCCAATCGCAGCCCTTTCTGTTGAACGCGAGACCAAGACAAGGCTCAGAGAGCGAGCGGGATATTTATATTTGTTTATTTGCTATAAATGCTCGTGTTTTTTAAAGGTACAGTTTATATATCTGACTGTTTGTATTAAATGACAAATTTGTATTACAAATAGTATATAAATATATTTATACATTTTAATACAAGAATTGCTGTGCTGTGAAGAAAATATAAAACTGTTTATGGAAAGCATCGTCAATGCACAGAGATATCGAATTAAACCGAATCGATGGTATGATAATCGTAACCGAACCGTGAGACTAGTGTAGGTTCACACCTCTAGTATTTGAGTCTAAATTATTAAGCAATATTTCTAAGGGTTTCAATACCAAGAAGATTGACAAATCATCAATAAACACTATTTAGCACAGACTTCGCAATCTACCTGAGAACATGAACACACACACACACACACACACACACACACACACACACACACACACACACACACACACACACACACACACACACACACACACACACACACACACACACACACACACACACACACAAAACAACATTACATACATTCTAGAATATAGAAATAGCTATTTAAAAGAAATAGTTCTGTCCAGTGTGAAAAGTCTTTGAAGCTCGCCTATCAAGATCGTTACAGTGGTAACTCTGGGCTTAGGTATATGACATGACCTCCCGGTTGGTTTCTGGGACCTGCTTAAAAACTTTATGTAATAGAATCAGAATCAGAAAGAGCTTTATTGCCAGGTATGTTCACACATATGAGGAATTTGTTTTGGTGACAGAGCTTCTACAATGCAACAGAATTACAGACAGGACTAAAAAACAGATAATAAATATATTTTAAAAAGTGAATGCAAATATACAAATTGACAAGTGTTTGTACAGCTATATTACTATATACAACACAATATGTGCAGCTGTTATGTGCAAATTGGCATGTAAAGTGTGTTGTTAAATAAGTGTATGTGTGTATAAAAGTGTATAGCAAGTAGTGATGTTGGTTCTACAATTACTATCATCAAGTGTTCATGAGATGGATTGCCTGAGGGAAGAAACTGTTTCTGTGTCGGGCTGTTCTGGTGCGCAGTGCTCTGTAGCGTCGACCAGAAGGTAACAGTTCAAACAGGCAGTGTGCTGGGTGTGAGGGGTCCAGAGTGATTTTGGCAGCCCTTCTGCTCGCTCTGGATAAGTGCAGTTCTTGGAGAGTAGGGAGGGTTGTACCAATGATTCGCTCAGCAGTCCGAACTATTCGACGTAATCTTCGGAGGTCAGATTTGGTAGCTGAGCTAAACCAGACAGTTATTGATGTGCAGATGACTGATTCAATGATGGAGGTGTAGAACTGTTTCAGCAGCTCCTTTGGGAGGTTGAACTTCCTCAGCTGACGAAGAAAGTACAGCCTCTGTTGAGCTTTTTTGACAATGGAGTCAATGTGAGTGAGTGTAATAATGAAATACATTGGTTTGATCTTCCTCCATTCGTTACAATTAGGATGCTTTAGGGCGTACTCGCACTATGTAAAGTTGCCTTGAACCCGGCCAAAGCACGCTTGTCCCCCCTCCCGTCTCCCCTGACGACCCGCACTCAGATTACATCGGGCCTGGGCACGCTTACGTCATCGATGATGCGCTGTTCAGTAAGCGCTTTCGCTCAGCACAGTGGAGATTTCTTTAGTTATATCGTTTAGGTCGTTTGAGATGCGGTGACAGGCAGTCAAATATTTCGCCGAACAGATCAGCCACTTTTGACGCTCATAAACAATCATAAAGTCCTCGTGCTGCAGGAATTAGGAGGTTTGCTGAAGGTGCAGCTGATGTGCAGTGAGGGGTTTGCGTCTTTAATACGCTTATTTCACGCGACCGCCATTTTAGAACAGGAAAGCGAGGCTGCGGTGGAAGAAAGCCGGAAGTATAGGATCAGCACTGTAAACATTGCAACAATATGCTGTGTGCTATAAACCTCCAGCTGTTGCTGTGACTTCAAAATGGAGAAATGGTGTAAACATCACTTTAATATCATTCCGTTCAGTTTCATTTAAAACAATTAAAAGCATATTAGGCGTCAAACAACATCACAATCTCTTTAAGAGTGATACACTTAAGTGTCCTCCTAGACTTCAGTCCAGGGCAGCAGGTAAACACCGTGGGGACGCTTCCCAGCTTCAGTCTATGTAACCCGGTGAGTGATAAAACACTGCAGTCCTCTGTAGCACATCTTCGTGTTGTCTTTAACAGTGTTGTCCCGGTACTGAAGTTTTAAAAACGTCCATTTCCCGCTAACATTTACGCACCGCTGAGCGCGCTCATAAACACCGCTGATTTGCCGTAGTATTCACCAGTGCTCAACAGAATGACTGTGAAGGTTATCAGCTTCCTGTTCTTCACAGATTGAAAACACACATAGACGGATATTGGAGCGTTTTAAAGCCGTGAAGATCAGTCGTTTCATCAGCGGATCGCTCGTCTGTGTTTGCACTCAGTAAACAGCGATGAGTTTGGTGAACTGATGACCTTCACAGCCAATCAGAGTGATTTCTGTTGAGCACGTGAACACAATGGCCAATCAGCGCTGTTTAAGAACTCCATGAACAGTGTCTTAAATGTTAACGAGAAATTGCCGTTTTTTTATATTTCATTGCGGAAATTTTGTATCGTGACTAGTCTAATATAGTGAAAGACTCAGTTCATTAACTTGAGTTTGATGAATGGCATCTAAAATGTGTGTTTGGGAAAGAAAACGTTAGCGAAGTAGTGGCATTTCCCTTAACTTAGATGAAAATGAGGTCAAATATCCCTTTTTATTTTCACTATTCATTCAGAACGGACCTTAGGGTCACTCGGAAGGTGGTGAAATGATAAATTTGTGTCACTTTCTCTTCGCTGATAAGATATACAGCCAGGTACACAATATTCCTGTGTGACTCAGGCTGTGTCCAAAACCGCCTACTACTCAGTAGGTACTGCGTTTGAATTTAAACGTACAACTCGGACGTTAGAAAAGTACGTTCTACAGTATGAATGGAAGAAGTATGAATTGAATTCCGACGTACTACATCCGCCATTTTGTCATGGTCACGTGACCTATCTGCGTCAGTTGCGTCGCTTCACTTCCATTCATGAATTCTCTCGCAGAGCATCATGGGATAGCGCAGCGTCTATGGGATGCGCACTTCAGAATCTCGCCGGAAGTAGTAAGTCATCCGGGTACTTCTCGCATACTGATTTTCGAATTCTATGAATTCTGACATACTACTCGGCTCGCATACTGATTTTAGCGTACTGTATAGTATGGAAGTATGCGGTTTCGGACGCAGCCTCAGTCTATACTTCCGGGTTTCTTCCCACCGCAGCCTCGATTTCGCTGTTAATAATGGCGGCCGCGTGAAATCAGTCTATAATCTCCGACAGTTTGCGTTCATTGAACATAAGAATGATTAATAAACACATATGAAACAGTTCCTTAAAAGTCACGTCTCGCTTTCAGTTTCGGGCTCAGGCGCGTTTTGCACTCACACACAAGCGTACCGCGCCAAAGCCCAAGTGAACCGCGCTCTGGCACACCTCTTCCAACGGGGCCAGAGCCAGCCAAGTGAACTGTGCCTGAGCCCGATTCAGAGCACTCACATTTCTCAAACGATCCGGGAAACGGGCTTGGTTCGGATAGCATAGTGTGAGTGCGCCCTTAAACTACCATACGACCTGCCCTTTCAAAAGCAGATCTGAGCTCAGTTTGATCAGGAACTTTCTCTTTCGTTTGCAGGTTTTATGGAGCTTGTTGGAGAAAAATCCCGGCACTCTTTACATGAGAACATGCATCTCATTTCAACTCCTCTACAAGTTATTTGGGGGAAAAATGACCAGGTATGGAAACACCTTTTAGTTTTTTCTCTTGCTGTTTCTCTTACAGACTCAACTTTGATCTTTTTTAATCTGAAAAAAATACATAAATTGGTCGATTAATTTAGTCAGACAATGATATGACATAAAAAAATAAAAGATTGGGATCACACCTGAGACTTTCATCTCCAAATATCTCCACATTGATTCAATTAAGAGCTGCAATACGAACACATGCTTGTGGTTTAAAGGCTAAATATTATAATCTACAGGTTTTAGATGTGTCTGGAGCTTCAGTTTTGTCCGGAGCCGTTCCCGGATGCCAGGTTCATCTACTAGACAACTGTGGACATTCAGTAGTGTTGGAGCGGCCTAGAAAATCTGCCCAGCTCATCACAGACTTCATCATCGCACAACAGAACGCAGGAATCAACAGCAACAAGAAACTCTCCTAAAACAGGACACTATACATGTTTAAAACAGGTCTAAGTGGTTGGTTAATGCTGCAAACATAAAGGTTGTCGAAGAACAAATAGGAAAGTTGCCCCAACCTGATTTCAGCAAGTAGGACATGTTCCTGGATTAACATCTATGTAACAATCAGCCAATCAGAGTTAAGGGATACGTTTACAGTTTATGTTAAGTTTAGGCTTACGGTTAGGTTTATGCACTTCTACATGATTGTTATCCAACTGTTATTCCCCTTCTGATTTTGAGAGTAGTTTACAGTTATGGTTGGGTTTAGGGTTAGGGAATAGGTATGGATTACAATGTGACCCTGGATTAACATCTATGTTGGTCATGGAACATCATTTCTGTTGGAAATGTAATCCATCCCTATTCCCTACCCCTAAACCCAACCATAACTGTGCATAACCCTAACCATTAGCCTAAACTTATACCATAAACAGTAAACATATCCCTTAATTCTGATTGGCTGACTGGAATGTTGTTCCATGATCAACATAGATGTTAATCCAGAATCGCATCGTACTTGGTAAAATACGTGCCATCACAAGGGCTTTTCACACTTGAACAAGTTAACCGTGGGTTGTTGTAAACTCCAGGTAAAAGTGCTCATAGGATTAACATAACCTGACGTGTCACTCTACATTCCCACTGTAAAAGACTCATTGAATCTACAAAATTTTTGAAAGGTAAGTGGTTACAACCAATTTATAAGGGCTGAATTTGAACAAGCAAATTAAATATAGTCATGTTCAACTTAATTTGTTTTGTTTAAAGAGCCCCTATTATGGGTTTTTGAAAATGATCTTCCATGCAGTGCGTAACACAGCTCTAAGTGAATGAACACATCCAGCTGAGGTTTAAATCTAAAAGTGCAGCATGGTTAAAACTATTGATTCTTAAGCAAAATAGTTGACTCTGAGTCGAATAAATGAATCGAGTTGGGTTGGGATCTTTTGTTTGATCGAATCGACGTCGATACGGTATATCACCAAATATGTAGTTCCAGTTCCTGTAAAATGTGCACATGCTTTCCCTCCACACATGACGCTAAGATGACAATCACTGACAGATGGAGAATCAGCTGTGGGGAATAAAGGGTTAAAGTTCATTTTCACAACAACACCATAGTATAACCAACCTAGTGCTGATCCTGTCATTTTTCAGATTTTTGATATAATAACTTGCGCTGCAGCTCGGAATTCGTCGCCGTTTGCTATTGAAAGAGCAGCAGAGACTATGGGACTTTGTCAGACTTTGACAGGGACTTTGTCAGTAACTTTTACAGTTCATATGGACCAGTTTCTTCTTCCTCCAGATCATAACATGTAAGTGTCATTAAAATTGCTACCTCGTTTTGTGTAGTTTGCAAACGTGTTTAATTGTGTGTTATAAGTCGGAATCACGGCGATGCAGTTTCGCAGTAGGTAGTGCTGTCGCCTCACAGCAAGAAGGTTGCTGGTTCAAGCCTCAGCTGGGTCAGTTGGCGTTTCTGTGTGGAGTTTGCATGTTCTCCCTGGGTTCGCGTGGGTTTCCTCCGGGTGCTTCGGTTTACCCCACAGTCCAAAGACATGCGGTACAGGTGAATTGGGTAGGCTAAATGGTCTGTAGTGTATGAGTGTGAATGGATGTTTCCCAGAGATGGGTTGCAGCTGGAAGGGCATCCGCTGCGTAAAACATGTGCTGGATATTCCGCTGTAGCGACCCCAGATTAATAAAGGGACTAAGCCGAAAAGAAAATGAATGAATGAAAGTTGGAATCACCCCGCGCGGCATGTAATCATGTATCTGTTATAGATCAGTGCTTGTACTGTATCTCTAAGGTTAAATCTGTATGGGGCTGTTCACATATCGCGTCCAAACCACGTTAAAAAAGTGACCCGTGTTTCTTTCTTTACCGATTTAAATGCCTTTCTGAACTGGTGATCCTCTGCTGTTTGCCTTTGCTATGGCCACCATCAGCTGTTTCTACACACAGGCGGTCAATTTTCAAAATAGTTCAGCATTTGCCACTGTGTGGATTAATACTGAATGCGTGTTGTTGTTATTACTTTGGGTTAGGGTTAAGAGTAGAGTATATGCTGGTGTTTAACTGCACTGCTTTATTGCATTTCTGCATTGGGCTCTAACATACTTTCTGCTACTTCATACTGCAGCCGTGGAGGGCATTTCTCTCTGTCTCGTGCTGAACGCAGTCTACCAATCGCAACAGACTGGGCCATCGGTGTAATCACCGCAGATTAGCTTCGCGCTAAGGAGGGGTTTGGGAACAAATGAATCGCTGAACGATTTATATGGGACTCGCTGGGATAATTAGGTAGAAATAAATGCATATTATAAGACCATGAAAGTGTTTTTTGACCTTGCATGCAGATCAGTATGTTGTTGGAGATCCCTAAAACCAAAATATGACCTTTTTAATGCAAAATAGGGGCTCTTCAAATTCAGCCATTATCAATTGTTTGCAACCACTTACCTTAAAAAAATGAAGTAAAACCAATTAATCATTTATTTTTCAGTGCATTAATTCTAGGTTAACAATCTCATTTGCATATTTGCTGTGTCAGTGTCATTGATTGGACGAACACAGCACATAAAATCACAACACAGGCTCATTGTAGATACGTATCCCTGTCTGCATTTCTGGAGATCGTAAATTATATGTACCCAGACGAATGTCTGTTTGCATTTCGCCTGGAAAACGAACGATATGGGCCGGTATGATGGCGGCTACTGCCTCTGCTCCTTTTTGCGCTACCGCTGACCACTTACCTCTGTGTGGACAGCTTTTCTGGTGTTACCAGTTTGCCCAGTAGCTCGTCATGTACGTTGGCGGACTTGGGATGCAAAGCGGAGTTGACCGCAACAACAGGGTTCAAGTCCATCAAAGAACAGTTCCAGAAAGCAGGTAAAATAATTAAATAAACAACAGGCTGAAAACGTGGTGAAATCACATGGCTTGCTTTTTCTAGATTGCTTTTGAAAACACTATCGGTTGGGTTTGGGGAAAGAGGTGGGTGGGTCAGTCCATAGACAACAAGCTGGCCTGGTCGGTTGAAGTATATAGCGCCATCTGGTGGATTTACGTGAGAAGATGGTGTGCGAGAGAAATTTGAGATAATCAAAAAGTGTACACAGCAACCTCTGGTGGATTTAGCCCGCAGCTAGCTCTCTGCAACTCTCACATGGTCGCCCACTGAAGCTAAGCAGGGCTGTGCCCGGTCAGTACCTGGATGGGAGACCACATGGGAAAGCTAGGTTGCTGCCAGAAGTGGTGTTAGTGAGAGCAGCAGGGGGCACTCAACCTGCGGTCTGTGTGGGTCCTAATGCCCCAGTATATTGATGGGGACTCTATATTTCGGATGAGACGTTAAACCGAGGTCCTGACTCTCTGTGGTTGTTAAAACTCCCAGGATGTCCTTTAAAAAAAAGAGTAGGGCTTTAACCCTGCCATCCTGGGCAAGTTTGCCCACTGGCCTCTGTCCATCATGGCCTACTAACCATCCCCATATTATATTATGTCGGGTCATCCAGGTGGATGCTGCACACTGGTGGTGGATGAGGAGATTCCCTCCATTGTGTAAAAGCGCTTTGAGTGTCTAGAAAACTGCTATATAAATGCAAGGAATTATTATTTTTATTATTTGCAAAAACAAAAACTGCAAGCAGCCGTACCTCCGGTTATGTATTTCACTGTCCCCAGAAATATAGACCTGGGGGTACATATCCGCAATGAGCCTGGGTTGCAAAATAATCTTTAAATTTAGCACACAATACTATATTTTTCCAGAGTTAACCAACTTTGAAAGTAAAAATGCAAAGTTTCTTGTCCAATCACATTTTCTGTCACTATTTTTTTTTCATGTAGCCATAAATTCACATTATTTTACACTGCACATCTTTGATGCAACATCAGTGCTAACCCTACTCCTGAAATAAGATGCTAATCCTATTTCTACAAGTGTGAACGATTATTTCAGTTATTTATATAGGAGTTATTTATACTCCAGGTATAAAAGTAAGCATAGATTGACAGTAAGCAGTGATTCGTTTCCACTGATCACTTTTGTTGCAATTAAACCCGTATCTAATCATGACAAACTACATATCGTTGGAAAGGTCTATCACTTCTGAATACATATTTTACCACTGTTTATTTTGTTATGGAAGAGTAACAGATTTAAATATATTTACTGTCACCCTACAAACTGTGGGAACATTTACTGTTATATTTTAAAAAACAAGTCTAAACATAAAGCAATGGACAACATATATATCACTTAAAATCTTATAATTTCTAGTTTCCATATCTGGTGACTGATTGTTGATATACACTAACTGGCCACTTTATTAGGTACACCTAACTAGTACCGGGTTGGACCCCCTTTTGCCTGAAATATTCCTCAAAGATTTTGCTCCATATTGACATGAGAGCATCACGAAGTTGCTGCAGATTCATCTATGATGCGAATCTCCCGTTCCACCACATCCCAAAGGTGCTCTATTGGATTGAGAACTGGTGACTGTGGAGGCCATTTGAGTACAGTGAACTTATTGTCATGTTCAAGAAGCCAGTCTGAGATGATTCATGCTTTATGACATGGCGCGTTATCCTGCTGGAAGTAGCCATCAGAAGATGGGTACACTGTGGTCATAAAGGGATGGACATGGTCTGCAACAATACTCAGGTAGGCTGTGGCGTTGACACGATGCCCAATTGGTACTAACGGACCCAAAGTGTGCCAAGAAAATATCCCCCACACCATTACACCACAACCACCAGCCTGAACCGTTGATACAAGGCAGGATGGATCCATGCTTTCATGTTGTTGACGCCAAATTCTGACTCTACCATCCGAATGTTGCAGCAGAAATCGAGACTCATCAGACCAGGCAATGGTTCTCCAATCTTTCTATTCTAGAAATAAGCAAGCAGTTGGACAGGTGTACCTAATAAAGTGGCCGGCGAGTGTATGTTACTGAGCAATATATGTTTCAAAATATCTTCTTTTTGTGTTTGAGTGAAAAACAGAAACTTATAAAGGTTTGAAACAAATACAGTGAGTAAATGATGACAGAATTTTCATTTTTTGGGTGAACTATCCCTTTAAAAAGGACTTTTAGATTGACGATAACCCAGGGGTAAGTGCAGTGTGAAAAGCCCTATATTTAAAAGAAACAATATGTAATTTTAAATGATGTAAATAATCTGTAAAAGTTATTTTTGTAGTGAACGCTCAGGGACGCACACTAACCGCTGAGCTGAAAAGCACTTCAGAAACTATGCAGACACGCACATCAGTGTCCTGCAGATAGTATTAATCTCAGTTTATCATAGAATTGACCAAAAATGGTGGTTAATATTTCTGATTTCCACTCTGACATTATTATTCAAACAGCATTTCTGAACATTAATCAGTAAAATGTCCAGGAATGTGTTCAGTATTTGAGATAAAACCTGTATGTCTTTCTTATTTGTTGTTACTATTGATTATCATCTTGTTTTCCATCACTTTTCCATTATTTACTGTTAAGAGTAAGTGATTTTTTGACATCATTTGGGTTTACATCATCTTAATAGATTATATAGAGTTATTGGAGATCAGTTTGTACTGTTTTAAACAGACTCTGTGTCTTGAAAGTGTTTTTGGGAATTATGCAAACAAATATTTCATAACTTAGTGTTAAAATCTGGTTAATAAAACTGTTTTAAACTAAATGCATATTTTGGTTTGTAGTATTATTATGAATTCATTATATAAAATGTATTATAAATATTAATATCATGAAAGTATGGCAGCAGTACTGGAACACTGATTCCAAAAGTAGGCATTTGTATCAAATTCAGTCGACAGTGGGAAGGGAAGAGAACCAGATAAGAGCAGAGTTAAGGAGAACATAATTACAAGGTTACGATTGGGACGCACAAGGTTGAATAGTACAATGTATTTATTAGGCAACCATCCAACAGGGCCCTGTGATACATGTGAAGTTAGTGAAACAGTTGAACATATTAGAATGCGCTGTAGGAAATATACTGTTGAAAGAAATGAGCTGAAGGAAGAATTGGAGAATGAGGGAGAGCAGTTTTCAATTATTTTCAATAATGGAGCAGCTGTTGGGACATGGAATGTCACCTCACTGGGAGGGAAGGAGCCTGAGCTTGTGCGGGAGGTGGAACGGTACCAACTAGAGATAGTTGGGCTCACCTCCACGCACAGCTGGGTCTCTGTAACTCAACTTCTTGAGAAGGGCTGGACTTGCTTTTGCTCTGGAGTTGAGAGAGGCAGAGCTGTCAACTGATCACCACCTGGTGGTGAGTTGGATCCGCTGGCAGGGGGGAAAGCTGAACAGACCTGGCAGGTCCTAGCATATTGTGAGGGTTCTCTGGGAATGTCTGGCTGAACCTCAAGTCAGAAGAATTTTCAACTCTCACCTTCAGAAGAGCTTTGACCAGATCCCGAGGGAGGTTGGAGACATTGAGACCGAGTGGTCCATGTTCTCCGACTCCATTGTTGACGTGGCCGTGAGGAGCTGTGGCCGCAAGGTCTGTGGTGCCTGTCGAGGTGGCAATCCACAAACCCGGTGGTGGACACCGGAAGTAAGGGATACCGTCAAGCTGAAGAAGGAGTCTTACAGGGCTTGGTTGGCTTGCATGATTCCCAAGGCAGCTGATGGGTACCGGCAGGCCAAGCGTGCTGCAGCACGGGCTCCAACTATTGGGGGATCACACTCCTCAGCCCCCCTGGGAAAGTCTATGCCAGAGTACTGGAGAGGAGGATCCAGCCGATGGTTGAACCTAGGATCCAGGAGAAACAATGCGGTTTTCGTCTGGGCCGTGGTACACTGGACCAGCTCTATACCCTCACCAGGGTGCTCGAGAGTTCATGGGAGTATGCCCAACCAGTCCACGTGTGTTTTGTGGACTTTGAGAAAGCATTCGACCGTGTCCCTCCTGGCATTCTGTGGAGGGTGCTGTGGGAGTATGGGGTCAGAGGCACTCTGTTAAGGGCTGTCTCATCCCTGTATGACCCGTCCCCGGAAAAGCGGTTGAAAATGAATGAATGGATGAGGTTAATTAGTAGGGGTGTGAACCTACACTGGTCTCACGGTTCGGTTACGATTATCATGCCATCGATTCGGTTCAATTCGATATCTCGGTGCATCACGGTGCATTGACGATTATTTCCATACATAATTAGATTTTTTTCTTTACAACACAAGAAAAAAATTGTATTAAAATCTATAAATATGTTTATATTTATATATTACTTGTAATACAATTTTGTCCTTTAATACAAGCAGTCAGAAATATGAACTGTACCTTTAATTTTACCTGCTCAAAAAAAAAAAACACTCTTTGTGAATAAAAACTCCAATACATGCTCAGAAGACAGCACGAGCATTCATAACAAATAAACTAATGTAAATATTATCCCGCTTGCTTTTTAAGCTCTGGCAAGTTCTTACACCCCTATGATTGGTCATTGTCTTCACCCGCTCAACAGAAAGGGCTGCGATTGGCTTTAGAAAACGCTGTTCACCCATGAGTGACGCGGGAAAAACAGCCGCGGGTCAGTCTATATGCGCATAATACGCGGTTATCAGGTAATCCGTAATAGAATAGATACAATACAATAAACTCGCACCACAGGCACGCTTGTGTCTCGATCCACAAACAGCCGAGAGGAGGGAACATTACCTCACGAACATGCCAGCGGGTCAAATGCCCAAAGTGTGTGTGTGTGTGTGTGAGAGAGAGAGAGAGAGTTAGAGTTTTACAGCATTTCTCCCTAGTAGTGAAATAGCGGCTCGTGCTTTACCATACCTCAGTGTCAGTGAAAGACCTGCTTTTTAAGTAGGAGTGTTTTATTTACTCACCCTCGCCTCCTTCGCCATAGTATTCTACCGCGACATCGCGCATAGGGGATAAATGACGTTAGTGCGTAATAACCGGTTATGATCTATTAATGAACCGATATCTAATTGTCCCCATCTGCATCGCGGTGCACCGAAGAAACGATTAATTTTGACACCCCTATTAATTAGTACAATGTATTTATTAGGCAAACATCCAACAGAGATCTGTGATACATGTGAAGTTAGTGAAACAGTTGAACATATTAGAATGCGCTGTAGGAAATACACTGTTGAAAGAAATGAGCTGAAGGGAGAATTGGAGAATAAGGGAGAGCAGTTTTCAATTAAAAAATTATTAAATTCAGGTAGAACTTACAGTATTTGGCAAGAACTGAATTGCACAAGCTAGTTTTACATTTTTTTTAAAATGATTTTTTTCTTCCCACCAAGAGAACTGCGCCGCGCCGTGCCGAATGAAACTCAATGAAGTCTGAACCATAGACTGTAAAAGATATGGACGTAGTGTCGGTGATGTCACCCATAGGTTTCTGAAGATTGCAAATAAAGCTACAAGTAGGCGTGGCCAACCGTCGCCATTTTGTTCGCGTGTCATCGCACCGACCAGGGGATACCAAACAGTATCCCAGCGGAGCTACAGTAGGGGTTTAACCCCGGCATCCTGGCCAAATTTGCCCACTGGCCTCTGTCTATCATCCCCATATCATAATTGGCTTCATTACTCCGTCTCCTCTCCACTAATCAGCTGGTGTGTGGTGTGCGGTCTGGCGCAATATCGCTGCCGTTACATCATCCAGGTGGATGCTGTACACTGGTGGTGGATAAGGAGATTTCCCCCATTGTGTAAAAGCGATTTGAGTGTCTAAAAAAGCGCTATATAAATGTAATTATTATTACATTATTATAAGTGGAATTATTATTATTATTATTATTATTTGATGACATACTGGACCAGGTCCACTACGTAATGGACGATCGCTTACACCGTGACCTCCCCCTACCCTAAACCCAACCATCATAGTAGTGTAGGCGTTACCTTAGTGGGCAATACCACTACGTATTGGACCTGGTCCAGTACGTCATCATGATTACAAACTGCAGCAAGGACATCTTGACACTTTCTAGCAAGTAGCAACATCGGACAAGTGACCCTAACCCTAACAATAGGTCTGGAAGTGCTGGTCTGAGTGTGCAATTAGGTCTCCAGGCCTGCAGCTTCATAATGTTGGGCGCTCAAGAGCAGAACAGTGGAGGTGATCCCAGTTTCACTTTCATTCAATGAAGATGATGACGCACCAAGGCAAGATGAATGTGGAGATGCTTTTTTCATTGGTGTCTGAACACAGAGAGCTGTATGATAAACACAACGCAATCTCACGGCAATTCGTAACTTTTTTATTTAGTGGCTAATTCGTATGAATTCGTACGATCTAATTCATACAATTTACGATTTGCAATTTACGATTTTACGATTTGCTCATCACCCAATGACGGTTGGGTTTAGGGGTGGGGTTGGGTGCCACGCCTCCTTTTTAAAATCGTACATTTTCGTACGACTCAACTTGTACGAATTTGTACGAATTAGCCACTAAACTGACAAAACGTAAAATACTTACGTTTCCTCGTGAGATCAGGCTGGATAAACAACAGCAGCTACAATAATTCACTAGTTAGTGTATATCAACAATCAATTTCACTTTTCTTTCATGACTTGCAAGTTCACCAAGAGCCATCTAATGTCAGGAGTGATTTCGCACATTCACTCACAACGACAATGAAAATCGCCTGGGTTTGAATGCAGAAAAACGGGAGAACGGTGACTATAGACCTTTTTCTTGCATGGCGGGCGCCATAGTGACCAGCGTCTTCCGATAGAATGTTTACAACTGGTAATTTGCGCTCCGAAAATGGGCTTCAGTAGCGTTTTGAGTGCAATACGGAGTGATTTTGTGACACACAACTTTGAAAGGTGTGTGTTAAAGCCGTTATAATCTATCAGATGTGGTTCAAGCGCGAGAAAAACGTTCTCCTAGTTTACGTGTCTACCGGCAGAAATTCAGCCCCCGTTTACACTAATGCGTTTTCGTTTTGAAACTGCGTTTTAGATCAAAAACGATCCGCGTCCATACTAGCGTTTCATCTAGCATTTCTAAACATATCTCCGTCCACACTAGTCCACCAAAAACGTATATCACGTGACCATTCGCGCACTCTGGGCATGCGCGTTCAAGTATAAACAGGAAGCATGTGTCTCGCTCGGCATTTGGTTATTGTTAGTCAACAAACGCTGGTTGAACGATGAACGCGAGCGATGAGCGAGTGCTCGAACAATAGCTTGCCGTTCGCGAATATGCAGCTGCTGTAGTAAAAAAGGCAGAGTTTAACTGCACAATGGCGCCTAAAACGGACAATAGTGCAAACAACGCTCCCATTTCTGTGTCCATGTTGTTGTTTACAGTGAATGCTGGTCTGCCGTCTTCCGGTAGCGTTAGTCATGTGATGGGGGCTTGACGAATAAGGGAAGGATACGCAATGACCCAAAAGCCCCAATCAGGTAGCAAATCTCAGCAGCCACGCCTCCGTTTTCAGATGTCTCCGTTTTCCCGAAAACGACATGTCCAGCGTTTTCAAAACGCTCCGTTTTTGGGGCTCGTAGCAAAACTTATGCGTTTTAAAACGAAAACGCATTAGTGTAAACGGGGCAACAGTTTTTGCGTGTTTCCCCGGCCTGTCAGCTGTTAGCTCGCAATACTTTACTGCATCATAGAGCAAACCAGATTACTGGCATGAAACTTAACAGGTGTGTAAGTCATGCAATTTACAAAAATGACCAATAAAAGTCTGTTACTCATACTCTGCTGGCTGATTTGCTGTTCATTCTAATCGCGAGTCGTTTGTGTTTCATTAAGTGCAGGGATGTCCAAACTCGGTCCTGGAGGGCCGGTGTCCTAGAGAGTTTAGCTCCAACCCTAATCAAACACACCTGAACAGCTAATCAAGCTCTTACTAGATATACTAGAAACTTCCTGGCAGGTGTGTTGAGGCAAGTTGGAGCTAAACTCAGCAGGACACCGGCCCTCCAGGACCAAGTTTGGACACTCCTGATTTAGTGTGTTGTATTTACCAGGGTTTGTGTTTTTCTGTCATTTCAAAACGTCACTTTATTTTCACTTTGTCGCAGTTATTAAATCAGTGTGTTAGTGGGACAGTACAGCAGGCTACGTGTGTGTGTGTCAAACATTTTGGTGAACTATATTTGTTAGGATTGGTTATATATTTTAAAGAAAGAGAAACTGTTGACTTTAGCGATGACGAGGCTTCATTTAAACCGCACAAGATGCCGTCTGACAACGAGGGGAAAATGCCTCACAGCGGCTGTTTTCCATCCTATTAGATCATATTTTTTTAAACGATCAGTCCAGGAGGTGGCGCTGATCGACAACAGTATTAATTCAAAGATGTAATGTAATGTAATGTGTATTTATATAGTGCATTTATTTTGTAATGCCATACACCCAAAGCGCTTCACAATCATGAGGGGAGTCTCTCCACACCACCACCAGTGTGTAGCATCCACTTGGATGATGCGACGGCAGCCACAAGACAACGGCGCCAGTGCGCTCACCACACGCCAGCTACTGCTGGAGTGGAGAGACAGAGATAGAGTCAATTCAGTAGATGGGGATTATTAGGAGGCCATGATGGGTAAGTGCCGATTGAGGGACTTTGGCCAGGACACCGGGGTTACACCCCTACTCTTTACGAGAAGTGCCATGGGATTTTTAATGACCACAGAGAGTCAGGACCTCGGTTTAACATCTCATCCGAAAGACGGCACCCACTGACAGTATAGTGTCCCCGTCACTTTTACTGGGGCATTAGGACTCACACAGACCACAGGTTGAGCGCCCCCTGTTGGCCTCTCTAACACCACTTCCAACAGCAACCTAGTTTTCCCATGTGGTCTCCCATCCAGGTACTAACCAGGCTCAGCTTAGCTTCAGTGAGTAACCGGTCTTGGGCTGCAGGGTGATGTGACTGTGGCAGGACACCAAGATGATAAACATCAAGATGATAAAAGCAGGTAAAATAGATTAAAACTATCGTTTCAAAGCTGTCTAAATGTGACCGTTTACACGCATCAGCTGCCGACCGGAAGTTCTTCGCATTCTCCTTGCACATACACGCAAAGCATAATGGGTAATTTTGCGTTCTAAGAAAAAGGTCTATAAACATTAGTGAAAAGCGTTCTGGTATGTACAAGCCTTATTTCACTCTCTCTTTTTTAAAGTAAATTCAACTAATTGTTTTTTTTTTTACAGTGTAGAAAGGCACAGGTTAGGACAAGGCTACAAAACCATTTCGAAGGCTGGACACTTAATTTGGAATGTGATTTTATTTCAGGGTGTATGACAAATAATGTCATTGTTTCAAAGGGGTATATGATGAATGTTGAGAGCCAGACGCTGCAGTGATGTTGCTGCATGTTGAGAGCCAGACGCTGCAGTGATGTTGCTGCATGTTGAGAGCCAGACGCTGCAGTGATGTTGCTGCATGTTGAGAGGCAGACGCTACTTTGAGATGATTGCAGGTGTTGATGTGTGGATGTGGATCTGCTGGAGATCTCGGGCTCTGATTTGCACTGCCTGCAGCTCCTCTATTTATACTCACAAATCTGCATATCAATGTGTGAGGCTTGAGCTGCTTGGACTTTCTCACAGTCTGCAGCCAATGGAGGAGCAGGAGCAGACAATGAGGGACACACACACACACACACACATGCTCAACCCTCCTCCATCAGCAGCTGCTTTAGCAGATCTTTAACCTGCTGGAGTCTCAGAGACACACACATTCACACACTTCTCTATTCATCACATTCAATCACGCTCACAGTAGAAGTGTGCCTGCTCTCACTGAGTTTCCAAACCCTGAATCATCTGTGCGGTGCGTGTCGCACTTTTTTTGTTGATCTGTTTATTCAACATTTACAGAGATAGCAGGATAAAATAAAAGTACTAGAATTGCCATTCATTCATTTTCCTTCAGCTTAGTCCCTTGTTTATCAGGGGTTGCCACAGCAGAATGAACCGGCAACTATTTCAGCATATGTTTTACACAACGGATGCCTTTCCAGCCGCAACCCGGTACTGGGAAACACCCATACACACTCATTCACACACACACTCATACTGTCACGATCACCAGGGATCTTCTCGCCTTAGATCGCTGGTTTACATGCACAATCACTAATGGACTACAAATCTGCCACCTAATGGACTACATTTCCAAACATGCACTACTCTCACATCACACACAACCGGTTCCATATCATCACTGATTACATCCAACAGCTGAAGCCGCTCAAGCACAGATTACACTCAGTACATAAGCAGCACACACACTCACTCCAGTTGCTGAGTCTTGTCATCTGTTACCAGTTTCAATTCTAAGCATTTCCTTGTCTTGTTTTTGCCGTGTTTAGACCCTCGCCTTGTTTACCTGTTTCTCCCTGTTTGCTGCCATCCTTGTGACCATCTGCTTTCTATATCGACAACGATTCTGGATTATCCTCATACATCTGTTTGCTCCTGTACTGATCATTGCTTGCCTGATCATTCCTTTTAATAAACCTGCATTTGGATCCGCATCCTGTTGTCAGCATCTATCCATGGTTACACATACACTACGGCCAATTTAGTTTATTCTATTCCCCTATAGCGCATGTGTTTGGACTTGTGGGGGAAACCGGAGCACTCAGAGGAAACCCACGTCAACACGGGGAGAACATGCAAACTCCACACAGAAATGCTAACTGACCCAGGCAGTACTAGAACCAGAGACCTTCTTGCTGTGAGGGTAAAAATGTTCCAAGAACATTCCAAAAATGATACACAATTCCTTCATGTTGTCGCAACACAAATCCATTAATCCATTCCGTTTTTATGTTCGAATGGATTGGAGCATAAAACAATTAAGTTGTCCTCAAAGAAACTTAAGATCTGTGTTGTTTCAACTCATTTTAAATAAGTAGTTTGAACATGCAGCAAAAGCCATATGTTTTCAGCTTGTACAGGCAGTGCAGAATTATTAGGCAAATGAGTATTTTGACCACATCATCCTCTTTATGCATGTTGTCTTAGTCCAAGCTGTATAGGCTCGAAAGCCTACTACCAATTAAGCATATTAGGTGATGTGCATCTCTGTAATGAGAAGGGGTGTGGTTTATGACATCAACACCCTATATCAGGTGTGCATAATTATTAGGCAACTTCCTTTCCTTTGGCAAAATGGGTCAAAAGAAGGACTTGACAGGCTCCGAAAAGTCAAAAATAGTGAGATATCTTGCAGAGGGATGCAGCACTCTTAAAATTGCCAAGCTTCTGAAGCGTGATCATCGAACAATCAAGCGTTTCATTCAAAATAGTCAACAGGGTCGCAAGAAGCGTGTGGAAAAACCAAGGCGCAAAATAACTGCCCATGAACTGAGAAAAGTCAAGCGTGCAGCTGCCAAGATGCCACTTGCCACCAGTTTTGCCATATTTCAGAGCTGCAACATCACTGGAGTGCCCAAAAGCACAGGGTGTGCAATACTCAGAGACATGGCCAAGGTAAGAAAGGCTGAAAAACGACCACCACTGAACAAGACACACAAGCTGAAACATCAAGACTGGGCCAAGAAATATCTCAAGACTGATTTTTCTAAGGTTTTATGGACTGATGAAATGAAAGTGAGTCTTGATGGGCCCGTGGCTGGATCGGTAAAGGGCAGAGAGCTCCAGTCCAACTCAGACGCCAGCAAGGTGGAGGTGGAGTACTGGTTTGGGCTGGTATCATCAAAGATGAGCTTGTGGGGCCTTTTCGGGTTGAGGATGGAGTTAAGCTCAACTCCCAGTCCTACTGCCAGTTTCTGGAAGACACCTTCTAGCAGTGGTACAGGAAGAAGTCTGCATCCTTCAAGAAAAACAGGATTTTCATGCAGGACAATGCTCCATCACACGCGTCCAAGTACTCCACAGCTTGGCTGGGAAGAAAGGGTCTAAAAGAAGAAAAACTAATGACATGGCCTCCTTGTTCACCTGAGCTGAACCCCATAGAGAACCTGTGGTCCATCATCAAATGTGAGATTTACAAGGAGGGAAAACAGTACACCTCTCTGAACAGTGTATGGGAGGCTGTGGTTGCTGCTGCACGCAATGTTGATGGTGAACAGATCAAAACACTGACAGAATCCATGGATGGCAGGCTTTTGAGTGTCCTTGCAAAGAAAGGTGGCTATATTGGTCACTGACTTGTTTTTGTTTTGTTTTTGAATGTCAGAAATGTATATTTGTGAGTGTTGAGATGTTGAGATTGTTAAGTTGCCTAATAATTCTGCACAGCAATAGTCACCTGCACACACAGATATCCTCCTAAAATAGCTCAAACTAAAAACAAACTAAAAACTACTTCCAAAAATACTCAGCTTTGATATTAATGAGTTTTTTGGGTTCATTGAGAACATGGTTGTTGTTCAATAATAAAATTAATCCTCAAAAATACAACTTGCCTAATAATTCTGCACTCCCTGTATTTCAAATATTACATTTAAAAAATCATAAATGACCCTGAAGTCATGGGAAACGCTGCTACATCAAAACTACAGAGCTTAATTCCCCCGGCGGGGTTTATTAGTATTTATCCAGCTCATTATCATGTGAATAGACACACTTCTATTGTTGTGTGTGTGGGAAACTCTGGAGAACAGACTCTCAGTTCTAGTGTCATTAGCATCCTAAACCCAGACACAAGCTCAACATTTGACCAGGGAATCGACACACTTTTGGATATTAACAGGATTAAAGTCTGGTTTTTGGTGTGTAGCAGCACTGACAACGTATCAAATCATCTGGATTTATTTTTTGAACTCTATTGTATTTTAAGGCTAATGTATGACAAAGCTAGAAAATAAGCCTAAACATAAAGCATATTGATTACTGTGCAACATTATATAATCAGTACATTATGGAAACCTGTTCTAACCAAATAATTGAGCCAATTTCCACTGAGATTCAACTTTAACATTACTATATGAGTTGACTAGCCATTTAAGGCAGCAACTGAACTTAAGATTTTAAGTTGATAGATAGGTTTTTGGGGCAGCACGGTGGCTCAGTGGTTAGCACTGTCACCTCACAGCAAGAAGGTTGCTAGTTCGAGTCCTGGCTGGGCCAGTTGGCATTTATGTGTGGAGTTTGCATGTTCTCCCAGTAATGGTGTGGGTTTGCTCCGGTTTCCCCAACAGTCCAAACACATGTGCATAGCTGAATTGGATTAATTAAACTGGCCATAGTGTATGAGTGTGTGTGTGTGTGGGTGTTTTTTTTAGTACTGGGTTGCAGCTGGAAGGGCATCCGCTGTGTAAAACATGTGTTGGATAAGTTGGTGGTTCATTCTGCTGTGACGACCCCTGAAGAATAAAGGGACTGAGCCAGGGGTGTCCAAACTGTGTTCTGCATAGTTTAGCTCCAACTTCCTTTAACACACCTGCCTGGAAGTTTCTAGTACACCTAAAAACAGCTTGATTAGCTAGTTCAGGTGTGTTTAATTGGGGTTGGAACTAAAATATGCAGGACATCAACCCTCCAGGACCGAGTTTGGACACCCTAGGTTTTCTAGAAGCATCCCTGCAGGTGTGTTGAGGCAAGATGCAGCTAAAATTTTGCAGGACACCGGTCCTCCAGGACTGAGCTTGGCTACCCCTGGACTAAGCCAAAGGAAAATGAATGAATGAATAGGTTTTTGCACATGTTACAAAATTCTGGTAAATTCTGGAAATTCAATTTCGGGTCAAATATGACAAACCCAATCACTGGGTTAAAAAGTGTGATTTGAATTTATTTGAAAAAATAAATAACATAACAGTTTGCATGTTCTCCTAGTGCTGGAGTAGGTGTTTCCTCTGGGTGCTCCAATTTTTCCTCTGGGTGCAACAATTTTGGGTTGTTGTAACCCATTGTTGGGACAAATATGGACAAACCCAACCACTGGGTTAAAAAGGGCCATTTGATTTTATTTGAAAAAATAAAAAAAATAACCCAACAGTTTCCCAGCACTGGAGGTTTATGAGTTAATGTACTCTCAGGTCTGGGTTGCGGCTGAAAAGGTTCATAATTGGCGGTTCATTCTGCTGTGGCGACCCCTGATACATCAGGGGCTAAGCCAAAGAAAAATGAGTGAACAAATGAATTAACTCCACATTGATTTTTTCCTCACCTTTTTGACAAAACGTTGAGTTGTTTACTGTAGTTTACTGTTGCTTTACTCTAATGTTACACTAAAAATGCTAGCTTGTTTCCACCCTGGGTGCAATATTGTCTAAACCAACTGGTGGGTTAATATTTTAAACTAAATTAATAGGACCAAATTTAGCCCAGTGTTTGGGTTAGTCCATATTTGACCCAAATTGGGTTTAAATAACCCAGAATCTCTTAGAGTGTAGTGTCTTGTGCAATAAAAAAAGCTGGAGTGTAGAATGTCTTACGTTTCTCATAGCTTGAAGGACATAACTAATAACTGAACTTACTTAATATGACTTATACCTTCTATCTGTATCCTGCACTTGCTGCTATTGCACTTCTGGTTAGATCTGAGCTGCATTTCGTTTCCTTGTACTTGTACGTGTGTAATGACACTAAAGTTAAATCCAATCTAATCTAATATGCAGATTTATTTCCAGTAGTTGTGAGTTTGTAGTTGATCTTGTGGGAATCTGGAGCGTCCCGCGTCCCCACGTTCATGCAGATGAATATGAGTGACCTTACTGGCAGATGGCAGAGAGCAGAACATCCCACCGTCCGCTCATCAACACACTATTGTCCACACACACAGAGGCCTCTGATTGGCTGAGAGCACAGAGATACGAGTATAAAAGGAGGCTGAAGATGATGGAAATCCACATTGGAGATCAAACTTCAGCAGAATCAGCATCAGTCATGGCCACATACATGGACGTGTCTTTCCAGAGCAGCTTCAAGACTCAACATGTTCAACACGCGAGGTGAGAATTCAGGACACAAACATTACAGCATCATCTCACACTCTTCTCTACAATATATCTGACTACACACACATGATGACGTTTGCTGCTTGTTCAAACTACTCACTTACAATGAGCTGAACCAACACAATTCTGCAGTGTTAACTTAAGTGTTTTATATTCAATTCACTTAATATTGTAGAAAATAATAGTCTAACTTAATTCCTTCATGTTGTCTGAACACAAATTGATTGTGAGGACCAAAGCTTATTTTATTTAACAGTGAACAAAGTCTTTATTGTCTGCAGAAATGGGCTAAACTCAATATTAGCAGGACTCTGATGGTTGCTTTATTATTGAGGCTGATGTAGAATCAGCTTTAACATCTTCACTGGTGTGTTGGTTTCTCTCTTTAAAGGTAAAACAAACATATTCACTGACTAGTTTTAAACACAAAAGTGTTGCTGGTCAAATATCCTGGGTTTAGTATATGAACTCCAGCTGTTAAAGCAAGCAGATCTGCTACATCTCATCCTCTTTCTGACTCATGTCAAACCCTTCCCTCAGGATCTCACTACAGCATCACTTTGATCAACACATTTATATTTTCATTTGTTCCTCGTGTTTTTAATTTGCTTAATTTTTATCAATAAGTGAGAGTCGCTGTTTTTTAGTACGATCAATGTTCTATGTCTTGTTAAATGTGTAACCCTGCAGAACGAATCCCCTCAAAAGAGCACACTAAAGTGGACAGTAAGAGTAATAATGTCTGAAACGCAGATGATTAAAGTGAGCGTGTGTGTTTTCAGGTGCGTCCTCACGTGTTTGGAGAGAAAGTGTGGCAGCAGCTTGGAGAAGCTCAGATGTGCTGTTGGAGAGTATCTTCAGACCTCAGATCTTCTGGAGAGAGCCGTGTCTTTCCTCACGCTCAGAAGAGTCTTACTGTCTCATGACGGATACTCCAAATATTCCAGAGAAATCCTGCGGCTGTTTCCCGACCATGCAGAGGACGTAGCAGCGTTACTGTCTGAAGAATGAACAGCAGATGCTAAAACACAAGAAGACTTTTAAAAAATCCTTAATGCCTTAATTGTGTTCCTTATTGTGTTCACTTTTCTTGCTCATAGAAATATTTTTATATTTTTGTTTTAACAAATGCACACTTTTATGCATCATATGCATTATTTTTGGCAGTTATACACTGCAATATATTTAATTTTTCAATAATAATTGATACTTTATGCTGTTTTCATTGAAAAAGCATGAAGCGATGTTTTAACCTAAGCTCCTTTAATGGGAGTAAATGTTGTTTTATATAAATATTGTGATCAAACAATGTTCTAAATATGGACAACTGTGTCCAATAGAGAAAATAAAATGATTTTACTATCATTTCCATCCAGTGTCTTGATTTGTAGTAATGTTTCCTGCTTCAAAACTAGACAGACAGAAAAAATACATACAAAAAATACTCGCATATTCATTCTGTTTAGCATCTTTTAAAAAAAGACTATTGCAGCGTTCCAATTCGCATACTATCCGTCCTAAATAGTATTCGAAAATAGAATTAGTATGTCCCAAACCATAAGCTGCGTCCCAAATGGGACCCTATACACTTTGCTCTTATGCACTATGTACTTATGCACTTACACACTCCACAGCATAGTATATGAATGTAGTGTCGTCCCAAATGGAACACCAATGTTTATTTTACTAAGTGGAAATTCAAACCGTTTCCCTGATAATGTTTGTCGGTTGCCAGATTAGTGAAATACTACCAAATAATACCTGCCATGAGTATAACTATCACCATCGGAGGGCGCTATAATCACTCTCGTATGAGAATTTTGCTTTCACAATCCAAAATATATACAGTAATCCAACATGAGCGCCTGATAGCTCCGCCCGATAGCTCCGCCCCTTCCGCAAAGCTGTGGTCGTTGAGTGCGTGAAGTGTCCATCATTACACACTTCATTTTACCGGCTGAATGAGTGCATCATCCGGGTAATTAAAGTTTCAATTTACTATAATCTTCTATGTGAAGCTGCTTTGACACAATCTACATTGTAAAAGCGCTATAGAAATAAAGGTGAATTGAATTTAATTGAAAAGTGCACTTATTATTTTTAGAGTTTTCAGTGTGAATGCTCTACTTACACCAGGGGGGCTCAACCCTATTCCTGGCGATCGACCTTCCTGCAGTTTTCAGTTGCAGCCCTTATCAAACACAACTGCCTGTAATTATCAAGTGCTCCTCATGTTCTAAATAATTGGTTCAGGTGTGTTTGATTAGGGTTGGAGCTGAAATCAGCTGGAAGGTCGATCGCCAGGAACAGGGTTGAGCACCCCTGACTTACACTATTTATACTACAAAATTGCGTAGAACCGTGCATATGCGATTTGGGACGCACCTATAGTATGTTGAAAAGAATATGCCAAAGGTTCCCGGATGGTCGACTATTTCCGGTAAAAATTCTACACGCAAAAGTGTAGAATGGTTGTTGCTAAATCAGATACGGTTGCAGCCGGAAGTAACGAAAATGATTTATATTATTTATTAAATTTCCCATTAATTGTATTCTTAATAGTGCTGGGCCGTAATCGGCGTTAACGTGCTGGGTTAACGCAAGACTCTTATCGCGTGATAAAAAAAATATCGGCGTTAATCTATTCTCAAAGTTGGGTTGGGAGCTGGGTCTATTTTACGCAAGCTATGATGACTTTCACCTTGATATATTAGCGCGGATGTATACTAGACTGGTGAGCCGTCTGACAAAAGAGTGTCCTTCTGAATCAAATCAGCAGGATGCCTGACTCTAACTGCAGTTCGGCAGTTTTCACTTTAACTCACGAACAATTCATTCATGCCATCGTGACAAACTGGGGTATTTTACGCAAATCATAGATATATACACTAGATATCGCATAGGGACCCTGAGCATGCGTCAATAGCGCCGCCACATTGGTACAGAGCTCCTAGGACAAATGTCATTCAACCGCACTAGACAAGACAGTGTACCAATGTGAAGATGCTGGACTTTTAGCGCTGTGTACGGGTGTAGTAACGAGCAAACAAAGAAAACACAGCACAAAGGCATCACATTTCATAGGTAAGATTTAGTTTTTTTATGTTTTTGTATGTTATGAACTTTTGTGCTTAACAAGTAATGTTATTGATGATAATACAGTCTCTTACTGCACTGACCATAAAGCAAAGTAGCACCAACTCGCACTAAATTCTAGACTTATGCTAGTTTTGTTGAATAAAATAAGCAAACAATGTTATGAAATATGACAACAAGACGCTGCGGTGCCAGAAACTCGTATTATTGTCAGCTAAGTGAACGAGTCGTTCATAACGGAGATTCATTCACAAACGAATCGCTCCCTCCGTCAGAATGAGAAGTGAAAGCAGGAGAGGGGGTGTGTTTCAGGACATGGATTAGATCAAATTAAACAGTGAAGGAGGATAATGCATTTCCATGCACACAAACACACACTTTTTGTCAGGAATGCCCGTGCGGTCACATCCATCAATGTAGAAAAGTGATGTAAAATTATAATACTTTGTAATTGAAAAAAATATTTTCAATATTTGCGGGGAAAACTCCTGATCATAGATATATGTGTATATGTGTATTTCTCTGGCTTTGGATGGCCACAGTCCTCCGCTTCACCTTGGTCCTGCATTCATTTCAAAGGAGCGCTACCCTGTACTAAAATGGCGGCTCTATTGACGCATTCGTTCTAATAGACAACACCAGGGTAGGCGACATCTAATGTATATATCTATGTACGCAAATAAGGAGTAAGGACTGGTGAGAGTGTTATGGAATTTAATAACGCACGCCGAATAGAAAGAAAAATACTTCCGCATTTCGCGATGTGTGTGTGTGTTTGTGTGTGCGGTCCTTTACTGACAGCCGCGTGTGGATCTTGTCGGAAAATTTGGCGAAAGGTCCTAAAGACCGTGGCGTTTACATCAATAATGCCACTAATATCTGCATACTCCACGTCTTAATTCCATTTCTGTTTAGTTCAGTGATGACTTTAGTCGGATTAAAGGTAATCAAAAATCACTGTTTGGAGCTTATGTAGGCCTACAGTTCAACATCATGTTTAACTGAATAAACAGTTAGTAAACACAAGTACATCTTATTGAACATCATTTATTTTCATCACCAATTATCATAGTAGAACAGTTCCTCAAGCAGTTTGTGATGCATTTTGGAAACAGGAGATGAGCCCCTGGTCTAATGCGTCACCTGGCTTGAGAAACCCGTTCTCAAAGACTTATTATTTGGGTAGCACACATATTCTGAATGCCTTCGGCAGAATTCAAATGAGCCATTTTAATCTAGATTAATCTAGATTAAAAAAAATTAATCTATGCCCACCTATAATTTTTAACATCTGTCCCCACCCCATCTCTAAACCCAACCGTCACAGTGATGTAAAAACAGTAGTTGTACCGAGTATTATTAATGCTATCTATTAAATTACCCATTAAATTGTATTTTTTAACGTCTACCCCCAACCCAACCCTAAACCCAACTGTCACAGTAATGTAAATATATAAATTATTGTTATACAGTGCCATAAAAAAGGCTGCTATATTGATGTGCATATCGCACTTCCGGCTGGCTCTGTATCCTATCTAGACTTTACCGTGTGGAACCGGGTTGTTGCTAGATCCGATACGGTTGCGGCCGGAAGTTAACAAGAATTATTTTATTTATTAAATTTCCCATTTATTGTATTTTCAACCCTAAACCCAACCATCACAGTAATGTTAAAACAGTAGCTGTACCGAGTATTATTTATGTTATCTATTAAATTACACAATAAATTGTATTTGTTAACGTCTACCCATATCCCAACCCTAAACTCAACCATCACAGTACTGTAGAAATATTAATTATTGTTATACAGTGTCACAAAAATTATGCTATATTGATGTGCGTATCCGTAGCTGTATCCAATCTAGATTTTACCGTAGAACCGTCCATACTCTAACCGCTAATATTAAACACAATACATTGCGCATTGGACATGAATTTGATTAGAACTACAAAGTCAGGTAAAAAGTTTAAAGAAACTACAAATGAGACCAACCTTCAAGTAGAGATCTCTACTTGATGGTTGTCGCGGCGTTCCATTGCCGCTATTGTTGGTAGAGTAAGCAAGTTCTTAACGCGTAAAAGTCAGAGTCCGTAGGCAAAATTTTCCAATGAACAGAATTCCTTCGTCAATTTTCCTTAATTTATAATGCACACTTCTCTGTTACCTTAAGTTAGGGTCAAAGTTGAATTACGTTACGGTCAAAAACTGTGTGCTTCCTACCAACGCTCTCTCCTCCATGCAGTGAAGCCACAGTTATATACTCACATACTGACACCTTGTGGCCAACCGCCAATATACAATGTATGGCTCCTACAGTTGGGCTGCGTCCGAAACCGCCTACTATTCAGTAGGTACTGCATTTGAATTTAAACGTACTATTCGGCCGTTAGAAAAGTACGTTCTATACAGTATGAATGTGAGCAGTATGAATGGAATTCGGATGTACTACATCCGCCATTTTGTCATGGTCACGTGACCTACCTGCGTCAGTTGCGTCGCTTCACGTCCATTCATAAATTCTCTCGCGGGGCATCATGGGATAGCGCAGCGTCTATGGGATGCGCACTTCAGAATCTCGCCGGAAGTAGTAAGTCATCCGGGTACTTCTCGCATACTGATTTTCGAATTCTAAGAATTCGGATATACTACTCGGCTCGCATACTGATTTTAGCGTACTGTATAGTATGGAAGTATGCGGTTTCGGACGCAGCCTTGGTTTCATGCTTCCGCCATGTTTGTTATTAGCGTAGACTGTAAAAGATATGGACGTAGTATCCGTGACGTCACCCATAGGTTTATGAAGAACCCAAAAGAAGCTACCAGTAGGCGTGGCCAACCATCACCATTTTGTTCGCGTGTCATCACACCAACCGGGGGATACCAAATAAGGGCAAAGAGGCAGAGCGCGAGCGAAGCTACAGACACATGCTGGCATCTGCTTAGACAGGCTTTTCTTAGGGAGAAACGCTTAATACTTCATCACCTGTGACTCGGTTGTGTTCTGACCACATGTGCTTGGTTGTACACCATATCAATAAAGTGTTTAGACGTTTACTGTTGTAATACATTGAGCCACTAAACATTGTTCTTATGATGTTTTCCTACAGGAGGAAAACGCGAATTACTTCCAAACACTTCAGATATAGTCTGTGTTAGTAAATGCAAGACTATTGATGAACTCCAGGCATAACACTGTATGTCAACGCTTCAGATGACTGTTTTATAGCCGACAGCTAATCAATCTGTCAGATTCTGGAGTGCATTACAGGTCTAAAGAAACATATAAATGATAAATGATCTTAAATAAAACAAATACATTAATAGAGATGATATATAAGGATATGATTTCACTCACCTGGGAAATGGAGGCCACGTGAATGTCTTGTGAGCACAATTAAGTGCACACAGCATGCCATATCATCTGATAATTGTAAGAAATAATTCCAAAAGGCAGCTGACTGTGTAAAGAAACATAAAACAACACAAAAGTACGATGTATATGCCGAGATCAGCTGAGGTGAAGTGACGGCGACCAGCGAGACCTAGCTGTCACTCAAGTGGCCACGCCCTTAATTATGCAAACGTAATATAACCTAATATAAAGGAAACGGATGATTAATAAAAAAATTCACCCCCTCACAGCTGTCATGAAGGGTAATAGTAGCTATATGCACCAAAGCCATCTTTTGTACCAGGCTGTAAACACCTTTTTTCTGCTGTAAAGTTGGCCTTTTGAACAGTGGGCTCAATAGAGATTTGCTCCATATGGAGCCAGGACTAGTGGAATTTTCATGAATTGCAGTTTCAGTTACTTTCGTATTGGCTTCCCGAGGGAAAGCGGGAGGTTGCCGCTTGGTTAATAGTCATTAATTAATAGTCATTCAAAAAACTTAATTGAAGCCTTGAGGCTTTGATAAAGTTGTTTGAATGAATATTAATTAATCTAGCCAACTGGAAAATATTTAAATCGGGGTTTCTGTGGTATATTTCATCTGCAACAACAATGTGAACTCATATTAAGATTTGTTTGGTCATTAACATGTCTGCAAAGTTTGAGTACATTTTGTATTTCTGCATCAGAACACAGATATGTATTTGATGCAAATAAATTAATAAATAAAATCGAAATAATACTTGGTGACTTAAGCGGAAATGTGCTGATAAACCTAATGGGCCTTTTAGGGTAAATGAAGAAGAACTTTTAATTTTCAGTAACCCAGAGCTTCCGGTGAACTGTATGCTGTTACAAATTCTCTGCGTTTAAGGTTTGTTTTCTTTATAAATCATTGCTCTTCACTATCTGATTGATATACAACATAAAGTGGGTCACTGAATTTAAAGGACACACTGCATTAAATACCATTTTTCTGCATCATGTCTTTAAAATATGAACAATCAATGGAATGACAGATTGTTGTCTATTTAACAACAATCTATTGCTGAAGTCTATTTAAATTATTATATTTAAATTACATTACAACATCGATGGCGTAAAAAGAACCGTATAAAATTGAAAAAAGTCACATTAATCGTTCACCGGAAGTTTATTGGTAGGATGAAACACTAGCTGTGCATATGCCCTATTAAATCCATATACAGTATGTCTACAAAGTTTGAGTACATTTTGTGTTTCTGCATTAGAACACATATATGATTTGATGCAAATTAAATAAACAAAATCGAAATTATACTTAATGATCTAGCGGAATAGTGCTGATAAACCTAATGGGGCCTTTTAGGGTATATGGACAAGGACTTTTAATTTTCATTAAATCAGAGCTTCCGGTGAACTGAATGCCGTTACAAATTCGCCGCGTTTAAGGTTTGTTTTTCTTTATAAATTATTTATCTTCACTGCCTGATTGACATGCGACATAAAGTGGGTCTCTGAAGGTACAAGAAGCACTGTATTAAATTCCATTTTTCTGCATCATGTCTTTATGAACAATCAATGGAGTTTTTAGTTGTTCAAGCGTAATCTCGTGTATTTTAATTACATTACAACATCGATGCTGTAAAAGGAACCATATAAAATGTAAAAGAAACATCAACCGCTCACCGGAAGTTGATCGGTAGGGGAAAACCATAGATATATACACTAGATGTCACCTACCCTGCTATTGTCTATTAGAACGAATGCGTCAATAGAGCCGCCATTTTAGTACAGGGTAGCGCTCCTTTGAAATGAATGCAGGACCAAGGTGAAGTGGAGGACTGTGGCCATCTAAAGCCAGAGAAATACACATATACACATATTTATGATCTGGAGTTTTCCCCGGTGGTCAGTATGCAAATTTTTTTTTCAATTACGAAATATTATAATTTGACATCACTTTTCTACATTGATTGATGTGACCGCACGGGCATTCCTGACAAAAAGTGAGTGTTTGTGTGCATGGAAATGCATTACCCTCCTTCCCTGTTTAATTTGATCTAATCCATGTCCTGAAACACACCCCCTCTCCTGCTTTCACTTCTCATTCTGACGGAGGGAGCGATTCGTTTGTGAATGAATCTCCGTTATGAACGACTCGTTCACTTAGCTGACAATAATAAAAGTTTCTAGCACGGCAGCGTCTTGTTGTCATATTTCATAACATTGTTTGCTTATTTTATTCAACAAAACTAGCATAAGTCTAGAATTTAGTGCGAGTTGGTGCTACTTTGCCTCATGGTGAATGCAGCAGGAGACTGTATTATCATCAATAACATTACTTTTTAAGCACAAAAGTTCATAACATACAAAAACATAAAAAACAAAATCTTACCTATGAAATGTTCTGCCTTTGTGCTTTGTTTTCTTTGTTTGCTCGATACTACAACGCAAACACACCGCTAAAGTCCAGCATCTTCACATTGGCACACTGTCTTCTTGACTAGTGCGGTTGAATGACGTTTGTCCTAGAAGCACTGTACCAATGTGGCGGCGCTATTGACGCATGCTCAGGGTCCCTATGCGATATCTAGTGTATATATCTATGGGGGAAAACACTAGCCCATAGTTGTTTACATTTGACAGGGTTGTTGCTAAATCAGATACTGCTGCGGCCGGTAGTTAACGAGAATCATTTATATTATTTAATAAATTTCCCACTAATTGTATTTTCTTAACGTCTACCCCAACCATAAACCCAAAATCACTGTAATATAAAAACAGTAGTGGCACCGAGTATTATTTAAGTTATTAAATCACCCGATAAACTGTATTTTTAACTTCTACCCCTACCCTAAACCCAATCGTCACAGTACTGTAAAAAAACAATTATTGTTATACAGTGTCACAAAAATAATGATATATTGACGTGCGTATCCGCAGCTGTATCCTACCTAGATTATAATTTGACAGCTGTCGGGACGGATTTCGCGGGAAATTGTCAGAGCAGAAACACAATCAAAAAATATGTTCTTGCAAAATCCATACAGTTTTATTTTTAAGCACTAACAATCTAAATACACACTGTGTAGCTTTAAAAGTCCTCATTCAAAATTATTTTTAACTTCGAGATCGTGTCCACCTCTGAATGAATTAAACTACATCAAAAGTTAGACATGTTGCTTTGTAAAATCTATATTAAAATAAATAAATAGATAGCACAGTCTATAACTGAACAGCACATCTTTCAATGTTACATAGACAAATAAAAACACTACTGTACCTCACCAAACATTTTTATTCATATTTTCAAGGTTGTAGCAACTTTATAGAGACCAGACCAACTTACTACAGGCGATATTTTGTCAAAACCACCCTTACTGTACATACAGTAGTCAAATAGACAAATAAAAACACTACTGTACCTCACCAAAGATTTTTATTCATATTTTGAAGGTTGTAGTAACTTCACAGAGACCAGACCAACTTACTACAGGTGATATTTTGTCAAAACCATCCTTACTGTACATACAGTAGTCAAATAGACAGATAAAAACACTACTGTACCTCACCAAAGATTATTATTCATATTTTGAAGGTTGTAGTAACTTCATAGAGACCAGACCAACTTACTACAGGCGATATTTTGTCAAAACCACCCTTACTGTACATACAGTAGTCAAATAGATAAATAAAAACACTACTGTACCTCACCAAAGATTATTATTCATAATTTGAAGGTTGTAGTAACTTTATAGAGACCAGACCAACTTACTACAGGTGATATTTTGTCTAAACCACCCTTACTGTACATACAGTAGTCAAATACACAGATAAAAACACTACTGTACCTCACCAAAGAATATTATTCATATTTTGAAGGTTGTAGTAACTTCACAGAGACCAGACCAACTTACTACAGGTGATATTTTGTCAAAACCATCCTTACTGTACATACAGTAGTCAAATAGACAAATAAAAACACTACTGTATTTCACCAAAGATTTTTATTCATATTTTGAAGGTTGTAGTAACTTCATGGAGACCAGACCAATTTACTACAGGCGATATTTTGTCAAAACCACCCTTACTGTACATACAGTAGTCAAATACACAGATAAAAACACTACTGTATTTCACCAAAGATTTTTATTCATAATTTGAAGGTTGTAGTAACTTTATAGAGACCAGACCAACTTACTACAGGCGATATTTTGTCAAAACCATCCTTACTGTACATACAGTAGTCAAATACACAGATAAAAACACTACTGTACCTCACCAAAGAATATTATTCATATTTTGAAGGTTGTAGTAACTTCACAGAGACCAGACCAACTTACTACAGGTGATATTTTGTCAAAACCATCCTTACTGTACATACAGTAGTCAAATAGACAAATAAAAACACTACTGTACCTCACCAAAGAATATTATTCGTATTTTGAAGGTTGTAGTAACTTCATGGAGACCAGACCAATTTACTACAGGCGATATTTTGTCAAAACCATCCTAACTGTACATACAGTAGTCAAATACACAGATAAAAACACTACTGTATTTCACCAAAGATTATTATTCATATTTTGAAGGTTGTAGTAACTTCATGGAGACCAGACCAATTTACTACAGGTGATATTTTGTCAAAACCACCCTTACTGTACATACAGTAGTCAAATAGACAAATAAAAACACTACTGTATTTCACCAAAGATTATTATTCATATTTTGAAGGTTGTAGTAACTTCATGGAGACCAGACCAACTTACTACAGGTGATATTTTGTCAAAACCACCCTTACTGTACATACAGTAGTCAAATACACAGATAAAAACACTACTGTATTTCACCAAAGATTGTTATTCATAATTTGAAGGTTGTAGTAACTTTATAGAGACCAGACCAACTTACTACAGGTGATTTTTTGTCAAAACCATCCTTACTGTACATACAGTAGTCAAATACACAGATAAAAACACTACTGTACCTCACCAAAGATTATTATTCATATTTTGAAGGTTGTAGTAACTTTATGGAGACCAAACCAACTTACTACAGGTGATATTTTGTCAAAACCATCCTTACTGTACATACAGTAGTCTAATAGACAAATAAAAACACTACTGTACCTCACCAAAGATTATTATTCATAATTTGAAGGTTGTAGTAACTTCATGGAGACCAGACCAATTTACTACAGGCGATATTTTGTCAAAACCATCCTTACTGTACATACAGTAGTCAAATACACAGATAAAAACACTACTGTACCTCACCAAAGAATATTATTCATATTTTGAAGGTTGTAGTAACTTCACAGAGACCAGACCAACTTACTACAGGTGATATTTTGTCAAAACCACCCTTACTGTACATACAGTAGTAAAATAGACAAATAAAAACACTACTGTATTTCACCAAAGATTGTTATTTATAATTTGAAGGTTGTAGTAACTTCATGGAGACCAGACCAATTTACTACAGGTGATATTTTGTCAAAACCACCCTTACTGTACATACAGTAGTCAAATAGACAAATAAAAACACTACTGTACCTCACCAAAGATTTTTATTCATAATTTGAAGGTTGTAGTAACTTTATGGAGACCAAACCAACTTACTACAGGTGATATTTTGTCAAAACCATCCTTACTGTACATACAGTAGTCTAATAGACAAATAAAAACACTACTGTACCTCACCAAAGATTTTTATTCATATTTTGAAGGTTGTAGTAACTTCATGGAGACCAGACCAACTTACTACAGGTGATATTTTGTCAAAACCACCCTTACTGTACATACAGTAGTAAAATAGACAAATAAAAACACTACTGTACCTCACCAAAGATTGTTATTTATAATTTGAAGGTTGTAGTAACTTCATGGAGACCAGACCAACTTACTACAGGTGATATTTTGTCAAAACCACCCTTACTGTACATACAGTAGTCAAATAGACAGATAAAAACACTACTGTACCTCACCAAAGATTGTTATTCATATTTTGAAGGTTGTAGTAACCCTATAGGGTCCCACTTTATATTGTCGCTTATACCTGTGAACTTACATGGTAATTAGATGTGTAAGTAGTATGTAACTACAGTGTATGTACACACGTTTACATAGTATTTACTTTTGTATTACTGGTGTAACTACACTCATGTAACAACCCACTGAATAGTATGTGTATATACAAATGTGTAACAGGACATTGGTAACAACAGTAGGAAAGTACACATCTGTAACAAGAATTATGTAAGTGCATTGTGTAACAACAATATGTACTTGCAGATGTTTTCCCACTTCCACACCTGTTTGCAGATCATGCACTTGTGAACACTGTATGGCAGAACTAATGCTGCATTAGAAGGTTTCACCTTGTGATACCAGTGTACTTGCATGGTAACTCCACAGGAACTGTCCACTTAATATAAAGTGTAAAATGGTCACAAATTACTGTGTAACTTGTAGAAATATCTTCTATGCAACACTTTAATAACAGTGTAGTTACATGGTAACTCCACAGGAACAGTCCACAATATAAAGTTTAAAATAAAATTCATTTTTGTTTTGGCCTAGTCCCTTTATTAATCTGGGGTCGCCACAGCGGAATGAACCGCCAACTTATCCAGCATATGTTTTACACAGTGAATGCCCTTCCAGCTGCAACCCATCTAAGCCGAAAAGAAAATGAATGAATGTATGAACAGTAATTTGTGACCATTTTACACTTTATATTGAGTGGATCCTGTGGATTTACCATGCAAGTACACTTGTATCACAAGGTGAAACCTTCTAATGCAGCATTAGTTCTGCCATACAGTGTTCACAAGTGCATGATCTGCAAACAGGTGTGGAAGTGGGAAAACATCTGCAAGTACATATTGTTGTTACACAATGCACTTACATAATTCTTGTTACAGATGTGTACTTTCCTAGTGTTGTTACCAATGTCCTGTTACACATTTGTACTTACACATACTATTCAGTTGGTTGTTACATGAGTGTAGTTACACCAGTATACACAAGTAAATACTCTGTACCAGTGTGTACATACACTGTAGTTACATACTACTTACACATCTAATTACCATGTAAGTTCACAGGTATAAGCGACACAATATAAAGTGGGACCCTTTATAGAGACCAGACCAACTTACTACAGGTGATAGTTTGTCAAAACCACCCTTACTGTACATACAGTAGTCAAATACACAGATAAAAACACTACTGTACCTCACCAAAGATTATTATTCATAATTTGAAGGTTGTAGTAACTTCATGGAGACCAGACCAACTTACTACAGGCGATATTTTGTCAAAACCACACTTACTGTACATACAGTAGTCAAATACACAGATAAAAACACTACTGTATTTCACCAAAGATTATTATTCATAATTTGAAGGTTGTAGTAACTTCACAGAGACCAGACCAACTTACTACAGGCGATATTTTGTCAAAACCACCCTTACTGTACAATACTTGTTATGGAATTATTCATATTATTTATTAAATTTCCCATTTATTGTATTTTATTATCGTCTACCCCAACCCTAAACCCAGAGCTGGATTTAACCAACAAGCAAGGTAAGCAGCCGCTTAGGGCCCCAGGATATTTGGTATATATATAAAAACACCTATATAAACTATTGCTAGAAATTATATATGACATTGTTGTCATATTTTATATGTTGAGGCTAGCTAACAAATTAAATTCTAATGTAATTATTACATTCGTGAATTTGTCGCCCCATCCCAAAGTCCAACGAGATCAAGGTCTATTTTTTAAAAACAAAACTAACTATTTTTATAGAAAAATAAAAAATGTTGAAAAGAAGACTGAGTGACAAAAGACAGCACAAAAAACAAAACAAAAAAAAAACAATAAATAAATAAATACAAATGGTGTATATTAGGACTTTTGTACCCCATGGCTGCAATTGCATAGGGTCCCCAAATCACCAAATCCGCCCCTGCCTAAACCCAACCGTCGCAGTACTGTAAAAATATTAATTATTGTAATACAGTGTCACAAAAATGATGCTGTTGAATGATAGTTGTTTACATTTGACAGCTGGCGGGACGGATTTCGCGGGAAATTGGAAGAGCGGAAACACAACCAAATTATTCAATTCAATTCAATTAATCTTTATTTGTATAGCGCTTATACAATGTAGATTGTGTCAAAGCAGCTTCACATGGAAGATTATAGTGAATTGAAACAGTGTCAGTTCAGTTTTCAGAGATTAAGTTCAGTTCAGTTTAGTTCAGTTCAGCGTGGGTTATTCACTACTGAGAGTCCAAACACTGAAGAGCAAATCCATCGATGCGCAGCTCTACAGATCCCGAACCATGCAAGCCAGTGGCGACAGCGGCGAGGAAAAAACTTCACCAATTGGCGAAAGCGAAGAAAAAAAAAAAAAAACCTCGAGCGAAACCTGGCTCAGTTGGGCACGACCATTTCCCCTATGGCCAAACGTCTTGTGCAGAGCTGCAGTCTAGGCGCAGGAAGCTGGACCTCAGCGAAGACTCGTCTGTCCTTGGAGCATCACAGGAGTCAGTCTCAAGCTCTCACTCCACGATGACCACCACAGCAGCTGCTCAGGATACGGCCTGGTCCAGAAAACCTTGGGATCATCTCGTCGCTGGTCTCGATGTTCTTGCAAGACCCATACAGTTTTATTTTAAGCACTAACAATCTAAATACACACTGTGTAGCTTTAAAATTCTTCGTTAAAAATTATTTTAATTTCGAGATCGTGTCTACGCCTGGATTAATTAAACTACATTAAAAGTTAGACATGTTGCTTTGTAAAATCTATATAAAAATAAATAGCACAGTTTAAAAATTAATAAATAAATAGAAAGCACAGTCTATAACTGAACAACACAACTTTTAATGTTACCTGTTATAGAATTATTTATTAAATTTCCCATTTATTGTATTTTATTAACGCCTACCCCCACCACAGCCCTAAACCCAACCGTCACAGAACTGTAAAAATATTAATTATTGTTATACAGTGTCACAAAAATGATGCTATATTGACGTGCGTATTCGCAGCTGTATCTATAGACTTTACCGCATATAGAGCCCATAGTTGTTTACATTTGACAGCTGGCGGGACGGATTTCGCGGGAAATTGGAAGAGCGGAAACACAACCAAATGATATTCTTGCAACACCCGTACAGTTTTATTTTAAGCACTAACAATCTGAATACACATTGTGTAGCTTTAAAATTCTTCGTTTAAAATTATTTGTAACTTCGAGATCATGTCTACCCCTGGATTGATTCAACTACATCAAAAGTTAGACATGTTGCTTTGTAAAATCTATAAAAAAAAGAAATGATGACTTCAAAAATATAAGCACTACTAGGAGAAAACCTAAAACTTAGTGTAGCAAATGGTACAATGTCCAGAATCTGTTAAAGAAAACAAAAAGTGGGCAACTGTAAACATGTATTCCCATATAGAAATCATTCATTCATTCATTTTCTTGTCGGCTTAGTCCCTTTATTAATCTGGGGTCGCCACAGCAAAATGAACCACCAACTTATCCAACACGTTTTTACGCAGCGGATGCCCTTCCAGCCGCAACCCATCTCTGGGAAACATACAGAAATAATATATATTCAAAATACATATAGCCTAAGACATAGTTCATGTTTGGATTTCACATATGAAGAGTTCAAATGCAAAAACTCTGAGTGCTGTCTGAAATTTTCATAGAAACTGAGCCTTATTCTGAGCCTCCTTTGTTTTTTGTTGAGTTATTTCACTTTGAAGACCATGAAAAGAACTTATTATTTGCCATGAAAGGGAAATTATTGAACCTACACACAGGAGCCTGATAAAAATTATAATTTTTGAAGAAAATTTCAGATGGCATTTAGAGGTTTTTGCATCTGACCTCTTCATATATATATAAAATATTTGTCATATGCGACATGTATTTCAAAATATTGCAAAAATGGCTGTTTACATATTGTTTCCAGCCACTGGAATTACAAATATGTATATAGGCTACTGTATATGTGTGTATTGTAATTTAATATAGCCTTCATGCTCGTATATGTAAATATGTTTGGGTGTCAGGTCTGTTTTCTGAGTATTTTTTACAGACAATATTGATTTACAGTTGCAATCAGAATTATTAAACCCCCTTTGAATTTCTTTTTTAAATATTTCCCAAATGATGTTTAACAGAGCAAAGAAATTTTCACAGTATGTCTGATAATATTTTTTCTTCTAGAGAAAGTCTAATTTGTTTTATTTCGGCTAGAATAAAAGCAGTTTTAAATTTTTTTAAAAACATTTTAAGGGTCAAAATTATTAACCCTCTTAAGCAATATTTTGTTTCGAATGTCTACAGAACAAACCATCATTATATGATAACTTGCCTAATTGCCATAACTGACCTAATTAAGCCTTTAAATGTCACTTTAAGCTGTATAGAAGTGTCTTGATAAATATCTAGTCAAATATTATTTACTGTCATCATGGCAAAGAAAAAATAAATCAGTTATTAGAAATGAGTTATTAAAACTATTATGTTTAGAAATGTGTTGATAAAAATCTGCTCTCCGTTAAACAGAAATTGGGAAAAAAATAAACAGGGGGGCTACTAATTCAAGGGTTTAATAATTCTGATTGCAACTGTAGGTGTTTTAGAAAATAATATTAAACTATTTAAATGGAATTAGACATTAATTCTCCATCATGTATTTTCTTTTATACTCATAATTTGACAATCTTTGACTAGTAACTGCGCTCTTCAGACAAACTATTCCCGGGTCTCTGTCTCCCTCTTTCGGCGACGTTTGGGATGTACACTGAACTGAACTTTAATTCTGAAAACTGGACTGACACGGTTTCAATGTACTAGAACTTCTATGTTAAGCTGCTTTGACACAATCTACATTGTAAAAGTGCTATAAATCAGTGGCGGCTGGTGTTAAAAAATGTGGGGGGCGCAAACACCAGAAAAAAAATCTAACTGTTGGTAAAGTAAGAGTGTAAAAGCCATTTTTCAGGTGATGTATCAAAAAACTAAAATATGACTAAAGCCTACACTAAATGCATCACAAATCAGTTCATTTTAGTTCAATTTGGGTTTATTATCAGTAATGAAGTAATCAAGATAATCAGTAAACACACACACACACACACAAACACACACACAAATGTTGCCTAATCACTGGCCAGTAGCACTACTTGAAAATAAATTTTGCTCTCCTTTCTTTCTTTTGGTTAAAGTCAGTCCTCTCAGTCACCAGTCTCTTCTCTATTGACAGCATGGCCAATGCATTCAGCCTCTCTTGCGTTTTGCTGTTTGAAACAGCAAACACGGAAATAGTAAAAGGCATGACTTACATCAGAACCTGCCAGCCAACTCCGTTTGTCATAACAAGTGCTGGAAAAGCCCCGAATATACGCGCGCTCGCGATCACTTAACTACTGGTGAATTTGCAAAGAAGGTTGATCTGGTCCAAGCTCCTTGATTCTTTTTTTCTTCATCCAAACGCCTTGTGAACGGATATCTTTGCAAAGATACAACGGAATTTTCCTTCATCTCGAGAAATTGCAGTCTAAGCTCTTTGGTGAGAATGGTCCAATCACATAAGGCCAATCATATAAAAACAAATATGATTCGTTCTAACAACAAAAATGGGAGGGTTCGGGACGCAGAGCGATGCGCCCCAAAGACAATTTAAAACCAGCCAATTAGAGCTTATCGTCATACCACGTGCATTGGAAAAGTTTGTGTACCTACATAGACACCCATTAGTCCGGCGCCCCGCACACATATGAAAAAATATTGTTCATACATTTTTTTTCAATAAATGTTAGAATGTTAGAATTTAATACATTTATTTTGTTAATATTTGTGATAATAAACATTAACATATTAAAGAGGTCTAACTTGAAGGGGGGGCGGCGCCCCAGCGCCCTCTATTGACCAGCCGCCACTGCTATAAATTAAGATGATGTAAAGCGAATCGGGTAATTATTTATATTTTTATTTAATAATCAGTGAAGACAGGTTACAGAGAGCCTTAAAACCCACTCACTTTGAGGCTTCTTCTTGATAGAGAAATTACGTTGGAGAGTGAATGATGTGTGTGAAAGTGTTGATTGTATTTGAGTGTGTCCAATGGGAAAAGAAAAGTATTGAAAATGAGGTATAATGGGGATTATTTTGGGGTTATTTTCATTTGGGGAAAATAAGGTAAACCATTTAATTTAAAAGAAACTTGTTATGAGAGAAAAGCTATGTTTTACACACTGTGTAAAATAATAATTAACTAACTATCGCCACTCGGTGGTGCTATATATGATGTTTACGATATTTCACAAATATGACACTAACATCTTTTGAAGCAGTAGGCTGAAATAATGGCGTACTCCTAATTTGCGTGTCACGTGACTTTGGTTTGCAAACTGTATACTTTTTTTTGGTTTTTATTTATTATTTTATTTCAATAACAAGGAATTACAATGAATATACAGAAGAATAAGAATAATATAAACAATGCAAATATTACTTTTTGCACAAAAAAGATTGACAGTGATATGGCAAGGAGAAAGACAGTGAGAAAAAAGACAATAAAATAAAAAAAGGAGAGAGAGGGAACATGAAAAAATAACAAATTAATGCAGAATATTAAATAAAGTACATGTTTTAGAAGTTTTAATCGCTTTCTTGTCATGAGACTCTAAAATAGTATTCAAGTACAGATCCAATTCACGTCAAAATGTGGTTTACATTTAGTATATTTACATTTCTGTATTAAAACTTTCCAATAAACAGTATTTTAAACTGAATTAAGGAATAGTTTTTCTTTAATGTAAAACCCCAAAATAACATGTCTATAGCTTAAAGAAAAATCACCACAAACTTTTTGGACAATTAGAGTATTTGCAAATCGCACGTTTCAACCACTTAAAATAGATTTAGTATATCTGCGGACTATTGTGTGGTATTAAAGAGCTTAGAATGACCAAGAGGCGACACTCAACAGAACGTTCCATCGCAACAGCAGCGACCAGCAACAGGGTAAAGTCTAGATCGGATAGTGCGATATGCACATTAATATAGCGGCATTTTTTATGACACTGTATAACAATAATTAATATTTTTACAGAACTGTGACGGTTGGGTTTATGGTTGGGGTGAGGGTAGGGGTTAAAAAATACAATTTATTGGGTAATTATAGATAAGATAAATAATACTCGGTACGACTACTGTTTTTACGCTTCTGTGATGGTTAAGTTTAGGGTTGGGGTGGGGGTAGATGTTAATAAAATACAATAAATCAGAAATTTCATAAATAATTCTCATTAACTTCCGGCCGCAAACGTATCCGATCTAGCAACAACCCAGCAACAGCCCCGGATTCTGCCATTTTGGAGTGAAAGCAATCGGCTGCCCATTGGATCTTATTGCTGTCGCTATGGCAAGCAGCTACTTTATCTTTTCTTTATTTATTTAAAAAGTGCATTAAAGCTGAGATACAACCTATAAGACGACAATACAACACTTACTATCACAATCATCAGCACTTTTAATAGTTTATTTTACAGACTTATAATATGCTGTTGCTCTATTGGAATTTTCGTTCCAAAATGGCCGCCGCGCCATCTAGTGGCTGTTTCCCAAATCGCACTGGAATGTCGTCTCTTGGTGATTCTATGCTCTTTGGTGGTATGAATTATAATCTGAATGTAGGCCTTCTACATTAGCCGCTGTATCATAGTAGGGAAGGTTATGATTTAAGATGCACAGATGTATCTAAGCTTCACACAGCAGTGTTTGACAAGCAATCATCACAAGATAAACTGATAACCCTGCTGAAAAATCCAGCTTAAACCAGCCTAAGCTGGTTGGCTGGTTTTAGCTGGTCGACCAGCCTGGTTTTAGAGGGGTTTTGGCCATTTCCAGGCTGGTTTCCAGCCATTTCCAGCCTGGTCTTAGTTGGTCAGGCTGGAAAGTGACCAGCTAAAACCAGCTAAAACCAGCTTGACCAGCCTGGTTTAAGCTGGATATAGCTGGTTTTGGCTGGTCAAGCTGGTATTAGCTGGTCAACTCCCAGCCTGACCAACTAAGACCAGGCTGGAAATGGCTGGAAACCAGCCTGGAAATGGCCAAAACCCCTCTAAAACCAGGCTGGTCGACCAGCTAAAACCAGCCAACCAGCTTAGGCTGGTTTAAGCTGGATTTTTCAGCAGGGAATAACCACAGAAGATGTCAGATGTTCAGTTGATTGTTTTATTTCGCAGCAGAAATACATTCAGTGAGCTGCTTTAATCTTTTCAGACTTCACAGAAGCACAAATGATCATGTGATCAATTAAAACGACAATCATCGAAATATGAAAACCTTCACAGAAGGAGCGGTGACTGCTGTATACAGTACAGGAGAATATTCAACAAATGTTGAGACTCAACAAACAATTACAAACCCTTAAAACAGGTTAGATGTAGTATGAGGTCTAGTATAGACCAAAGAGAAAGATTCAAAATGAATCGTAAAGCCTCTGTATGAGGATCATCTCAAATAGATGATCATCATAGTCAAATAAGTCAAATACAAGCTCAATCTGAGCCACTTTATATAAACAGCACATCAATATCGAGAAATGATAACATTTCACATAACAATTGACACTATCAGCTTGTAGAATAAAGCTGTGTTTGTGTAAACACCCTTTAAAATAAAGAGATTTATCTGATGACGATGCATTTAATGCAAAGTTTGTAACATTTGCTTTAATAAAAGCAACTTCTGATTAGAAATATTAATCAAAACAACAAGATTTAGTAACTAAATCACAGGTCTCTTCACAGCAATCTTCACTGAAGATCAACATTTAAACACATTTTCCCAAAACAGGAAGACACACTTTGTCCAAATACAAGTTGCTGTATAAATAACCAGCAGAAGATTTAGGATCAGTACGTAAGAGAATGATGCATTCATGTTAGTCTATCAGTCCTGAAACAGGACAATAATAACAGTCACATCTCATGAAGATGCACCTGAAGTAAGTCAGAGTTGTCTAATATAGACATTATTATCAGGATCTCTGCTCATTGAGTCTCTTCACAGAAGTCTTGATGATCAGAGCAGAGGATTCTCCTGAACTCCTGAAAGTCTCCTCCTCCTCATACAGAGAGAGTCTGAGCGTCTGCTGTAGACGTGGAGCTGCTGGCGCTGGAAGCCTCTTCTACTCCAGCTCTTGTTGACTTTGGTCTGGACTTTGCAGTGGAGAGCTGCTCATCATCTCTGCATCTGCATCTTGTTCTTCATCAGGAACTGAGGAAGATGGTCATTGAGTCTCTTCACAGTAAATAGTGATGATCAGAGCAGAGGATTCTCCTGAACTGCTGCTCCTGAAAGTCTCCTCCTCATACAGTGAGAGTCTGAGCGTCTGCTGTAGACGTGGAGCTGCTGGCGCTGGAAGCCTCTTCAACTCCAGCTCTTGTTGACTTTGGTCTCTTTGCTGAAGCTCTTGTGCTCAGATGATGAAGTAAGTCTGCAGCTTCTGGAAGTTCAGCTCCAGCAGTCTTCATCTCCGCCTCTTCATCTCCTCTCTGGACAGAAAGAGCTCAATCTCAGCATGTCAAGTGGAGCATCTCTGCTTTCTTGCTTCAGCTTAGAGGAACACTGGAGCCAGAAGAGCTGCTGTGGAGAGCTGATCATCATCTCTGCATCTTCATCTTCTTTCTCAGCTGCAGATGGAGACAGAAGAGCGTCAGGAAAGTGTCCTTCAGATGGAGAAGAGCCAGACGCTGCAGTGATGTAGCTGAATGTTGAGCTTTGAGATGATTGTAGGTGTTGATGTGTGGATGTGGATCTGCTGGAGATCCCGGGCTCTGATTTGCACTGCCTGCAGCTCCTCTATTTATACTCACAAATCTCCATATCAATGTGTGAGGCTTGAGCTGCTTGGACTTTCTCACAGTCTGCAGCCAATGGAGGAGCAGGAGCAGACAATGAGGGACACACAAACACACACACATGCTCAACCCTCCTCCATCAGCAGCTGCTTTAGCAGATCTTTAACCTGCTGGAGTCTCAGAGACACACACGTTCACACACTTCTCTATTAATCACATTCAATCACGCTCACAATAGAAGTGTGTCTGCTCTCACTGAGTTCCCAAACCCTGAATCACAACACAAAGTGCGACACAAAGTGCTTTTACAGCAAGGTTTTTGTAAGATACAATAGAATAAAAATTGACAGAGGCACTGAAATGTGTAAATATATACGAGATATATTTGGAACATTTTTAGCACATTAGTTCTCAGTGTTGATGGAGAAATCATCAATAGAACGTTAATGGAATGTTGATGGAATGTTCCAATAATGTTTAAAAAAATGTTCAGAGAGCATTTATGGAACATGAGACTGAAACTAGGGATGCTCCGATCGATCGGCCGATAATCACATTTAATGACTCGATCGGTGCTCGCTAATCTGGCCCGGTCTCATAAACATCACAAATGTTTGTTTACTAGTTTACCAGCAGAGGACACATAAGAATAGGCATGGGACGATAACCGTTTTCAAGGTATACCGCACAGTAGGGCTAAAAATCTCGATTTTTTCATAAAGTTTGACCGATTCACGATTTCGATTTCGATTTTTATTTTTTTTTTACTGTGTAACTATAGTCAACTTAAAACATTACAACAACACGATGAAGTAACAATCTCTTTATAAGTAACTTGAAAAACCATCTGGTTAAGGAACATGTATTTTTAATGGCCATACATACATAAACTGCCGACATTTAAGAATCCATATTTATTTTGTTCATTCATTTATTTTACTTGTTTATTGGTGCATATATGGGTTATGATTTAATTCAAACAGTACCTTGGACAGCTACTGTGCCACTCCGTAATTCAAGCAAAAGTCCAAATTTAAAAAAAAAAAGTCCATTTACAACACGCCGTAACCGTCCTTCAGGTGGTGCGCGGGTATAATATACAAAACCAGCCGTCTGGGCTTTGAATTAGGTGCAATTATTTCCTCGTTGTGTGTGTGGAGCGATGGGTGCGCGGGCCAAAGTGACTGAAAGCGATCTAGAAAGTTAAGTTGGTTGTCCACACCTCCGCCACACCTCCCGTCTCGCAGCTCGCACGGGAGAGACAGGCGGCTGCGGGGACGCGAATAACAGCACAGCACGACGCGCGTGGAAACATTAGCGAAGCTGGCTGGGTGACTGCGGTTGCCTTGGCAGCGGGGCTGTTGTTGCTCTAGCGGGAAAATGTCCCGGTGCTCCCAATGGCCAGTCCGCCCTGGCGCGCTTCCGCTGAGCCAGCTGTTGTAGCTCATCAACAGAGCCGCGACGTCAACACACAGAATCAGCACAATTCAGCACCGTTGTCTAACAGTTTAGAACGGTTTGGCACGACAGTGGAAAAGCGGCTTTAATATTTTTATTAAAAATCGCGATTCCTCGATTTTATAAAAAATAAAATCGTCTTAAAACGTAAATTCGAATTAATCGAAAAAATCGCCCAGCCCTACCGCACAGTGTTTCCTCTTGGATTTTTTTTCCAGCTGTGGCGGCAGGTCTTTTTTACACAGATCTGCCAACTACCTATAGCGCAGTATTACAAGTCGAGATCGCATTCATGTAATATGAGCATGAAAATCTCTTTGCTTGCGCGCCGATTTCCTCTGTTCGTGCACAAAACGTCTTGCACGCCCTCAAATTTACACGCTCAAGTGCAGATCTTCTTGTGCGCTCTCAAATAAATGCTGCTGAAATGCGATTTTGTGCGTTTTTGTGCGTTTTGCGACATTAATGCGTCCTGAAGTAAAGTGAAACGGCTATAGACTCCAGCAAGATAAAGTCATTGTATGCAGAGCCATTGACCTTTATCAATAAAGTATACTTATGGAAACTGTGTTCATCTTAACTGAAAGCTATGTCGCGTTTGCTGGCCTCACGCATCACGCACCTGTCAGTCAGTCAGTCAGTGACCATGTCACCTTAAAGGGTTAAACAAATAACGCACAGCACTACTACGGTTACAGAAATGTTTGCGCTGTTATAATTCAGTTACATTTTAATACATTTTGGTGCGATTATAACCCGCTATAAAAAAAAACACGACTAAATGTTTTGAATGAGAAGCTGTAATGTAACCGTGGCTGGATGAGTATTGGTGTGGCGCCCCGCCATGGAAGAATGAATGTAGCGGAAACCGTGCCGCGGTTTGGAAAAGTCAAAGTTTTAAAACCGTCAACATTTTCTGCAATACCGTTCCTAAGGTATGTGTAAGATTTTATATTTACTTTTTTTTTTTTTAGGACAACTGTATCTTCAGCAGGAAATATATCCAAAGATGCCGTTTTAAATTAAATTTAAATAAAAAAATCTTTTTTTGAAACAAATGAGGACAGCAGAAGTCAATTATTCATTTAGCCTGACCTGTTTACTGTTCCAAAATATTTTAAACGTTTCTAAATATATAATATATTGTGCTCAAAAGGGAAAAAAGTTTGTTTTTTACCCAGACATTTAAAAAAGAATTTATTTTAGGAGCAGTAATCACAATACCATGATACCGTGATATTTTTTATCCAAGGTTATCATACCGTCAGAATCTTATACCGGCCCATGCCTACATAAGAACTGAAATCTTTTACATATCAGAACTGAATGTTTTGTATTTTCAACAATATTGCAAGTTCAATAAATCCTGGCTGGAAATATTAGGGAAATAAAAAAAAAATAAATAACTTGAATATTTAATAATATAACTTACGTATTGTAATAGGCAGTAGTTTATGTTCCTATTTCCCTTTAGTAAAGAAGTTAAGGATTTATAGGTGTGCATTTGAACTCTTTATGCGTTTAAAACTTCATTGAGACCTGTTGAATTCTTCTTCCATGATTTGCAATGTTTCAAAATGTATTTATTGCTTTATTACAATTTTTTAATCTGTTTTATTTATTTTGTTTTATAAAGCTGCTTCTGACCATGACATGCTGTCCACACTAAGTGAAGTTTATTTATAAACTAATTTCGAGAGGATCACGTGCTTATGATTGTTTGCGGCTGGTCCCGCTTTATTCAATTTATGATTCACCAGACGATTCCTAAGCCACTATAAATACCCTAAGTTCCATATCACAGCCATCTTCGTTTTGAAGAATCCCCTCTTCCACCCCTACTCCTCCTCCTTTCCTAGATTGGTGGCACGGTGGCCCAGTGGTTAGCACTGTTGCCTCACAGCAAGAACGCCAATGGTTCTAGTCCTTACCAAGCCAGCCAACGCTTCTGTGCGGAGTTTACACATTCTCCCCGTGCTCACGTGGGTTTCCCCCGGGTTCCCCGGTTTCCTCCCACCGCCCAAAAACACGCAACTTAAGTTAATTGACTAATCCAAATCAGCACCATAGACATGCTTCTAGTAATCTCTTAAGAGCAATCACTATCTGTTCATTAGCTACTACAGCAGGGGAGTTCTCGAGATCTACCTGAGCTCAAACTCCCACCTTGCAAACGGGAGGGAGCCCCGGGCTCGAGGATCTTATGAGCTCAGGGCTCTCTCCCAGTACAGCATGCCAAACAAGCTTTATAATCAATCATCAGCTAAGTGTGAACTCTTAAAATGGTTTCAAGTGACATGTTTAAGGAATTATATGCAACGTCTTTAATTTATTCTCTGAGGTATGGCAAGATCTTCACTTAAGTATCATACTTGGACTGAAAATGTGCTTAATGCATTATAAAGCTTGAAGCATAAGAATCGGTACTCGGTATCGGCTGCAAAAATCGGAGCATCCCTAACTGAAACATTTTGGAAATGTTTTGAATAATGTTATTATAACCCAAAAATTAAATCTGATTTAATATTTAAAGTATTAGTAAAATATATTTTCATCAAATTCACATGGATTTCAAATAATGATACTCTTAAATAAAATAAATGACCCTGAAGTCATGGGAAACGCTGCTACATCAAAACTACAGAGCTTAATTCCCCCGGGGGGTTTAATAGTATTTATCCAGCTCATTATCATGTGAATAGACACACTTCTATTGTTGTGTGTGTGGGAAACTCTGGAGAACAGAGTCTCAGTTCTAGTGTCATTAGCATCCTAAACCCAGACACAAGCTCAACATTTGACACACACACACACAAGGGAAATCACACACTTATGGACATTAAATATAAAATATTATTCAGAGTCAGAGCTTGGTTTTGATGGAGTATTTAAGGCAAATGTTCTAACAGCAAAAAATAAAATAAAAATAAAAATGACATGGTGGCGCAGTGGGTAGCGCAATCGCCTCACAGCAAGAAGGTCACTGGTTCGAGTCCTGCCTGGGCCAGTTGGCATTTCTGTGTGGAGTTTGCATGTTCTCCCTGTGTTGGCGTGGGTTTCCTCCGGGTGCTCCGGTTTCCCCCACAAGTCCAAAGACATGCGGTACAGGTGAATTGAGTAAACTAAATTGCCCATATGTGTGAATGAGTGTGTATGGGTGTTTCCCAATACTGGGTTGCAGCTGGAAGGGCATCCGCTGAGTAAAACATATGCTGGATAAGTTGGCAGTTCATTCCGCGTGGCGACCCCAGATTAATAAAGGGACTAAGCTGAAAGGAAAATGAGTGAAAATAACATGTGCATAATCATATCATGCAAAAAAGCTTGACTTAAAACCAAATGTTTCTTATTCATGCTCTCCTATATTGTCAAAATTTTACCAGTTCTGAACGCATTCATTTTAAAAAGTAAAAGTCAGCCAGTTTTCCTCCAGATGGTTGGTGTGACGTCAGGTTGAACAGAGTCTTCAGCGTCACTAAAGCTCCATTCAGGACTCACTGATGCTTTTGTGCTCCATTGATGTTCAACACAGAGAGTCAGTGTGGGAACCTCACATCACATCTACTCACACTGACCAGCACACATCTGCTTCATCTGGTTATCATTTCTCGATATTGATGTGAGACGAACGTGTCTGAATTCCAGTGCACATTAAAAAATACATCTAGAAAAGGCATTTCATGATACTGCAATTTGTCATAGTGAAACACTGCACTGTGAAGCTTAAATGTTTTTGCAAAGCTTTTGCGTCTAAACAATATTTGTAATATTTTTAAAGTCCATGCATTCAGTTAGCTTTAACATTTATGTCATACGTCTCAAACTGGATTCCTGGAGGGCCGCAGCTCTGCACAGTTTTGCTCCAGCTCTAATCAAACACAGCTGATCCAACTAATCAAGGTGTTCAAGACTACTAGAGACTGTTAAGCAGGTGCGAGTTGGAGGTGGTTGGAGCTAAACTATGTAGAGCTGCGACCCTCCAGGAATTGAGTTTGAGACCATTGATTTATGCATTTTAAAATGGTACATCTGTGTAATTTAAAATGAAAATATTAATTGTCTCTTATTACTTTGAGTAGCTGTGGTCTCCATAAAACACACATTCATTCATTCATTTTCCTTTATTTCTTTATAGTCCCTTTATTCATCAGGGGTCGCCACAGCAGAATGAACTGCCAATTTATCCAGCATATGTTTTACACAGCGGATACCCTTCCAGCTGCAACCCAGTACTGGGAAACACCCATACACACTCATTCTCACACACACTCACATTCACACACTACAGCCAATTTAGTTCATCAATTCACCTATAGCGCATGTGTTTGGACTGTGGGGGAAACCGGAGCAGCCGGAGGAAACCCACGCCAACATGGGGAGAACATGCAAACTCCACACAGAAATGCCAACTGACCCAGCTGAGGCTCGAACCAGCGACCTTCTTGCTGTAAGGTGACCGTGCTAACCACTGAGCCACCGTGTGTCCTAAAACACACATATTAAATGTAAATATAAAATACAATGACAAACTCTTCATGTTTAAATGTATTTGTTTTAATTATTTGGGCTGAGTTTAATTACAGATAGTGTGAGCTGCATGCAATTCGAAATATTCAAAACTTTGATTTTATCATCATACCATACAAAACATGCACTGTAAAAGATTTACAAATAACTATGATAGATTAAAAGAATATTTTAGGGCTGCGCCAGGGCTTAAGTTGTGCCGGAGCATGCCAGATCTGGATCCGGCACATCTGAAATCTGATCCAGCACCTCATTTTACCGATCCCCCTTCTCAATCGTCACATTTGTCCGCGACACCCCCGCCCCGCTCACTTTCGTCCGCGACACCCCTCCGCCATCTACCGCACCAACCCCTAATTCACAAATTAAGCACTGGGTGGCACGATAGCACTGGCGCCTCACCTGCAAGAAGTGGTACCATGGAGTGGTACGGTACGGTACAGTTCTTTTATGGCCTGACTGTCAAAAAGGCGTACCAAACTGTACCAGTTTTTCGATACCCTTTCGAAAGGGTACCAAACACGACAAAGGGTACCAAAAGGGTGGAGCTACACACGCAGCTGAACGCTGATTGGTTACAGTGATACGTCACGATCTCATGGAGCTAGCCAGAATGAAAACAAAGGAACAGCCATGTTTTCAATAGACAGCCGAGGCCCGAGACATAACACCGTAAAACTATATGCATATAATAACGAGCAATGGATGACCCGAGCTCAAACAAACCTTGTCGTTGTCTTGATGTACAGCCACAAAGCCAAGAAGAGCAAAATCTGCCGTGTCCTGTTGTTGCTTTACGAGGCCGTCTAGAAGTGCGAGCGGTTTTCGCTTTCTCCAGGGAGCTCGCGATCGCGTCTATATTTGATATAACGAACTTCTTGAGCTGATGATAATAACGTGTGTGTGATTGTTGGTGTCTTCGACGTCTCATCCTTTCAGAAAAGAAAAGGACAAACGCAAGAGTGAAGCGCGAAAAAAAGAAGCCCGACAAAACACAGGAGCAAAATTGTTTTAGCAACGTGAATCACGAACAAACTGCCATGTTTATCATCGCCTTTTAGACTATTATGAACTCAGAATGACGGAATGACTCTCTAACAGAGGTTACATGTGCTGGTGAAGATTACAGACACAGATGAGAGGTTTGATCTGACTGTGGGCTATGTTGCGTGTTGTTTTTGAACTCAAATAAGGACTTAATGTATGCTGTGTGTAGTTTTTCTGTAACTGGTAACATATCGAGGACTGTAAGAGTCTGTATGTGTTCATATATGTTCATTTATTTATTTCATATAATTGCAGACGTTACAGTAGGCTATTTAATCATTGATCTGCCGTTATAATCAATGCATGTTCATAGAAAGGTTAGTAATAAACATTTATACACAAGTATTTATGTTTAAAGCATCTGTTTTGTGAGAAGTGCTTCTCATATGATTTGTGAACGACCCGTACGGCTTTACTGCAGACATTTATTCGAGCGAGAATGACGTCGACTGAAACTCTCTGTTGTACACCACACCCACCAAAAGAGTGCACTTTGTGTATTGTGTATGAGTGTGTGTGTGAATGTGAGTGTGTATGGCTGTTTCCCAGTACTGGGTTGCAGCTGGAAAGGCATCCGCTGGGTAAAGCATATGCTGAACAGTTGGCAGTTCATACCGCTGTGGAACCCCTGATAAATAAGGGACTAAGCTGAAGGAAAATGAAATCCGTTTGTTGCAGACATTAGCACAAGAAACACTAAAAGCTGTCTTGAAAAGACACCAGAATGTCATAACTCTTTATCAAAATTTCCAGCTACAATTAGCTCTCAGACTCAGTCTTTAATGTATAGCAATCAAACAAATATCTGACATCATGTGAATATTAATGATATATTACTTGACTTTATATATTCGTTCATATTCCTTCGGCTTGGTCTCTGATTTATCAGAGGTCGCCACAACAGAATGAACCGCCAACTATTCCAGCATATGTTTTACACAGCGGATGACCTTCCAGCCGCAACGCAGTACTGGGAAACGCATTCAAACAAACTAATACACTACAGCCAATTTAGTTTACCCAATTCCCCTATAGCGCATGTGTTTGGACTGTAGGGGGAAACCGGAGCACCCGGAGGAAACCCACACCAACACGGGGAGAACATGCAAACTCTTCACAGAAATGCCAACTGGCCCTGCCGGGACTCGAACCAGCGACCTTCTTGCTGTGAGGTGACAGTGCTAACCACTGAGCCACCTTGCCACCCGCCTGACACTGAAAATGGAGGTTCAATGCAAATGAAATAAGAGACATAAAGGAGAATTACAGTATAAAATCATATTTTATTTTGGACAGAATCGTCCACTTGTATGGCTTGAGATCCTCATTATGAATAATAGGATCATTGTTAAATCACAATACTGATATACAAGAACATTTACTCCCATTAAAGGAGTTTTGGTTTCAATTTCTTTATGCATATTAAACAAATATCAGCATAAAGCATCACATTTACAAACAAAAGAGCTATAACGCAGTGCAACTGCTAATAATAATGCACACAATGCATAAAACTGAGCATTTGTAAAAACAAAAAAGTATAAAAATATTCTTTTAAGCAAGAAAATAAACTCAAATTAAGGCGTCTGTGTTTAATATACTGTCATAGAATTATTAGCCCTCCTGTATATTTCTGTTTAACAGAGAGCAGATTTTCTCAACACATTTCTAAACATAATAGTTTTAATAACTCATCTCTAATAACTGATTTATTTTATCTTTGCCTTGATGACAGTAAATAATATTTGACTAGATGTTTTTCAAGATACTAGTATTTAGCTTAAAGTGACATTTAAAGACTTAACTCGGTTAATTAGGCAGGTTAGGGTAATTAGGCGAGTCATTGTATAATGAAGGTTTCTTCTGTAGACTATCAAAACAAATATTGCTTAAGGGGGCTAATAATATTGACCTTAAAATTGCTTTAAAACAATTAAAAACTGCTTTTATTCTAGCTGAAATAAAACAAATCAGACTTTCTCCAGAAGAAAAAATATAGGAAATACTGTGAGAAATTCCTGAGTCTGTTAAACATCATTTGGCAAATATTTCACAGCAGGGTGAATAATTCTGACTTCAACTGTATGTCTCTTTAAAGTCTTCTTGATGTTCAGTCTGTGTGTTTTAGTATCTGCTGTTCATTCTTCAGACAGTAACGCTGCTACGTCCTCTGCATGGTCGGGAAACAGCCGCAGGATTTCTCTGGAATATTTGGAGTATCCGTCATGAGACAGTAAGACTCTTCTGAGCGTGAGGAAAGACACGGCTCTCTCCAGAAGATCTGAGGTCTGAAGATACTCTCCAACAGCACATCTGAGCTTCTCCAAGCTGCTGCCACACTTTCTCTCCAAACACGTGAGGACGCACCTGAAAACACACACGCTCACTTTAATCATCTGCGTTTCAGACATTATTACTCTTACTGGCCACTTTAGTGTGCTCTTTTGAGGGGATTCGTTCTGCAGGGTTACACATTTAACAAGACATAGAACATTGATCGTACTAAAAAACAGCGACTCTCTCTGATTGATAAAAATTAAGCAAATTAATAACACGATGAACAAATGAAAATATAAATGTGTTGATCAAAGTGATGCTGTAGGGAGATCCTGAGGGAAGGGTTTGACATGAGTCTGAAAGAGGATGAGATGTAGCAGATCTGCTTGCTTTAATATAGTTCATATAGTAAACCCAGGATATTTGACCAGCAATACTTTTGTGTTTAAAACTAGTCAGTGAATATGTTTGTTTTACCTTTAAAGAGAGAAACCAACACACCAGTGAAGATGTTAAAGCTGATTCTACATCAGCCTCAATAATAAAGCAACCATCAGAGTCCTGTTAACATTGAGTTTAGCTCATTTCTGCATACAATAAAGACTTTGGTCACTGTTAAATAAAATAAGCTGTGGTTCTCACAATCAATTTGTGTTGACACAACATGAAGGAATTAAGTTAGACTATTCGTTTGTACAATATTAAAGTGGATTGAATTTAAAACACTTAAGTTAACACTGCAGAATTGTGTTGTTTCAGCTCATTTTAAGTGAGTAGTTTGAGCAGCAAACATCATCATGTGTGTGTAGTCAGATATATTGTAGAAAAGAGTGTGAGATGATGCTGTAATGTTTGTGTCCTGAATTCTCACCTCGCGTGTTGAACATGTTGAGTCTTGAAGCTGCTCTGGAAAGACACGTCCATGTATGTGGCCATGACTGATGCTGATTCTGCTGAAGTTTGATCTTCAGTGTGGATTTCCATCATCTTCAGCCTCCTTTTATACTCGTATCTCTGTGCTCCCAGCCAATCAGAGGCCTCGGTGTGTGTGGACAATAGTGTGTTGATGAGCGGACGGTGGGATGTTCTGCTCTCTGCCATCTGCCAGTAAGGTCACTCATATTCATCTGCATGAACGTGGGGACGCGGGACGCTCCAGATTCCCACAAGATCAACTACAAACTCACAACTACTAGAAATAAATCTGCATATTAGATTAGATTGGATTCAGCTTTAGTGTCATTACACACGTACAAGTACAAGGAAACGAAATGCAGCTCAGATCTAACCAGAAGTGCAATAGCAACAAGTGCAGGATATAGATAGAAGGTATAAGTCATATTAAGTAAGTTATAAGCAGGGCCAGACAGAATCTGCGGACTTTTTTGCTATTTCTGCGGAGAATTTTGGTAAAAATCTGCGGATTTCTGCGGAATTATTTTAGGAGTCTCATAACTAAAACATTAATATGTGAAATAAAAAATTATATCTTTTTGACTTTTATTTAATGTTTAAAATGCAAATCCAATTAGATTAACAGTAAATAGTTAACTGTAAGTAAATAAACAGAATTAATGATGGGCTAAAAATCTGTGGAAATCTGCGGAAAATCTGCGAAAAATCTGCGGAATTCTGCCTAGTTATAAGTTATAAGCTCTGAAAACACTTTTAAACTATGAGAAATTCTACACTCCAGCTTTTTTATTGCACAAGACACTACACTCTAACAAATGCTGGGTTATTTAAATCCCAATTTGGGTCAAATATTGACTAACACATACATTTGCTGAATTTGGTCCTAATTTAATTCCAAAAATTAACTCAGCAGTTGATTTATACTGTATTGCACCCAGAATTGGGTTGAAATAAGTTGACATTTTTTAGAGTGTGACATTAAAATAAAGCAACAGTAAAGTACACAATCCCTTAAATTACAAATAAATAAAGAACACCCAACCTCAAGTAAAGAAAATGTGTGTCAAATGTGCCGACTGCCATTAGAATTTTAAATACTGGGTTTTAAGTATGTAAAGGGTTTTAAATTGTGATTCATGTGATGACATGGAATGTATTTGTGTTGCCTGTTTTTTCTGTGATGTGTGTAATGTGAACGCTGATGTGGTTGTGTGGTGAAGCCAAAGATAAATTTCCCCTTGTGGACGATAAAGAAAGTAAAGTAAAGTAAAAAAGCTGGGTTGATGCAACGTCAGCGTGCAGTGTTGGGTTAATTCATTCATTTATTCATCTTCCTTTAGCTTACACAAAAAAAAAAAGACTTTTGATGCTTGTTCAATCTACATATTTAAAATAAGCTAAAACAACACAATTAAAAAAAACTTCATTTTTTTTTTGGACAACTTAATAGTTTTATGCAACCCAGGCTTATTAAGATATGTACCCAGGTCTACATTTCTAGGGGCAGCAAAATAGGTGATCAGAGGTACAGTTGCAATCAGAATTATTCAACCCCCTGATTTATTAGCCCCCCTGTTTATTTTTTTCCCCAATTTCTGTTTAACGGAGAGAAAATGTTTTCAACACATTTCTAATCATAATAGTTTTAATAACTCATCTCTAATAACTGATTTATTTTATCTTTGCCATGATGACAGTAAATAATATTTGACTAGATATTTTTCAAGACACTTCTATACAGCTTAATGTGACATTTAAAGGTTAAACTAGGTTAATTAGGTTAACTAGGCAGGTTAGCGTAATTAGGCAAGTTATTATATAATGATGGTTTGTTCTGTAAACTATTGAAAAAATATATAGCTTAAAGGGGCTAATAATTTTGACCTTAAAATGGGTTTTAAAAAATTAAATATTGCTTTTATTCGAGCCGAAATAAAACAAATAAGACTTTCTCCGGGAGAAAAAATATTATCAGACAAACTGTGAAAATTTCCTTGTTCTGTTAAACATCATTTGGGAAATATTTAAAAAAGAAAAAAAAAATTCAAAGGGGGTTCAATAATTCTGATTGCAACTGTACATCTGCTCGCAGTTTTTGTTCTTGCAAATCCACCAGAAGGCGCTGTGTATGCTTTTTGATTATCTCAAATTTCTCTCACGCGTCCTCTTCTCGCCTGAATCCACCAGAGGGCGCAATATTTAGCCGACCAGGGGTGTGTTTCCCAAACAACAACATAACTCGCGGCTGAACTACCATAGCATGATGCATTATTTGGAAAAAGAATGATGTAGTGATGAGTGTTTCCCAAAACCTGTAGTTTCTCTGTCGCAGATCAATCATTTGAATTACGTTAGTTATAACGTAAAACGCCCATAATGATGTTCTAAACGGGGGGGTAACAACTTCTTTAGAGAAAAACGGCATAATTTATTTGTGCAAATTATATTGTTTTACACGCACACACATTAAAAAAATCCAATATTAGTTTTTTTTTATAATTAATTTTTTCAGGGTTTTCACCTTTAATGCATAGGAAAGTGTAGAGTATCTGACAGGAAAGCATGGAGAGGGGAAGGATCGGCATAGGACCGCGAGGCGGGAATTTATCTCGGGTCGACGCACTAACCACTACACCAATGGCACCGACATCCAATATTAGTTTTGGTTAAAACATGCACTAATTTTTCATATTTTTTGAAATATATGTAAATGGCACATAAAGGGCCTGTGTTTCCTTTACAAATATTATTGAGAACATTACATACTCTATTCTGAAACATAAAATCACTTACAAAAGCGAACACGTATACGTATCATATATAAATCATATAAATAAATAAATAATGAGGTGATTTATTAAAAAATGAAATTTATTATTTATTAGGAAATGGAAAAAAATCCTACTTTAATAATAATTATAATAATGATGATGACGATGCTTCTTCTTCTTCTTATTATTATTATTAAGTAGTATATTTATTTATTTTTTTTTTTTAAGTCTACTTTTACAATTTGACACATGCAAACCACTGCAGAAATGTTCTAACCAACATGCCCATGTCAAATACCGTAGGCTACATAATAAATAACCTACTATGAAATAAAAGCATTAACGTATGCTATGTTTTTTGTTTTCACAAGCTTTGGAGCAATGACTGCTAAAAAACATACTAGCTTTAGAGATGTAACATAAATTCCGCTCGACTCTGTTCAAAATGACATCAATGACATTTTCAAAGTGCACTGCGAAGGGAGCGCAATTGTAAACATGAAGATCGCTAAAACTGAACTGTAAAAATACTTTGAAAGTAAATTACACCCAAGAGAGATGACTTTAATGTGTGTTTTTTAAATAATTCCAAGTTTAAATGTGAGAATGTTCTAAATGAATAGGGCAGAGGGGGGATAACTGGGAATAGAACACAGCCAGGAACTGTTTCTAACTACAGCTCCAGAGGTGTAGTTGCAAGTGCACAAGTTTGCGACGCAGTTTGCGAATGTTCGTTGGAACGACAGATTTGGGAAACATCAAATCAAAGAACTATGTTTGTAACGACGGAATTTGCGGCCTTAGTTGGCTAATGATGATTTTTGGAAAAGTACCCCAGGCCAGCTTACTGTCGACTGACTGACTGACCCACCCCCTTCCCTAAACCCAATTAAAAGTGTTTTCAAAAGCAATCTAGAAAATGAAAGGCCGTCACGGCGGTATGATTTCAGCCTGTTGTTTATTCATATATTTTATTTTGTAGCTTTTGTTTTACCTGGTTTCTGGAACCGTTCTTCACCGGACTCAAACCCTGTCGTCGCAGTCAACTCCACTCCGCGTCCTGCAGACTTACATGGTGAGCTACTGGGCGAACTGGTAACACCGGAAAAGCCATCAGTATGGAGGTAAGCGGGTCATACCACCCCATATCGTTCATTTTAAATATGAAATGCAGCCAGACATACCTCAAAGTACATAATTAGTGCTCTCCAGAAATGTAGACAGGCGTACGTATACACAATGAGCCTGTGTTGATGCTTTATCGATTTGTGTTGGCACAACATGAAGGAATTGGTGTGGAACCCAGCATTCTTACAGTGTAGTCCCAGTGTAGTTATCGGGGGTCGCCACAGTGGACTGAACCACCAATTACCCTGGCATATGTTTACTAAGCTTTCCACAGGATGCCTCAACTCCAAATATGAAAGTCAGAGATGACTGATGCATTTCAATTCCACAAATGCACAAATTCTGATGGTCTCTGAACGTGAGAAAACTGCTCAGTCCAGTGAGAGCAGACACACTCCTATTGTGAGCGTGATTGAATGTGATGAATAGAGAAGTGTGTGAACGTGTGTGTCTCTGAGACTCCAGCAGGTTAAAGATCTGCTAAAGCAGCTGCGGATGGAGGAGGGTTGAGCATGTATGTCTTCATATTAATGTTGTCACTACTGGATTTGATCAATATGATATCTTAATAGTATTGATGCCAATTTCAATACAGTGGAGGAGATATTGCCACAGCATTAACTGAAATTGCTGTTAAAATGTTTGGTAACACTTTAGTGACTAATTATCATTATTAACTGCTTATACAGTACCTGCCATAAGATATTGGCTGTTTGTTAGTTCTTAAAGTACATATTCTGCATGATCTTATTCTAAATCTCTAATCCTACTCAAAACCAAACTACGTCCTTAATAAATATGTCAACTAAGTCATAGTTAAGGGTTTATTAACAGCAACAATTGACCTTTAAAATCAAATGTGACAAGATTTTGAGTTTGATTCAGGTTTTTTAAGTCAAACTTTGCATGAACATATACAGAAAAATACACTATTTGATCCCACGTTACAATAAGTGGCCTTACCTTGCATAGATGCTTGCATAAAAATAAGTACAATGTGTTTATTGTGTCCGTATTGTATTGCACAACACTTATGGTGCTTTTAATGATAATGTTAATGACAGGTTTGGTGGTATGTAGGTTTAAGTACTGGTTAAAGTGTAACAGTGTAATTATAAATGTAATTACAGGTGTAATTAAATGCAGATAATTTAAACTATAAGTACAATCTAAAACATGTACAGTTGAAGTCAGAATTATTAGCCCCCCTGAATTATTAGCCCCCCTGTTTTTTTTTTCTCCAATTTCTGTTTAACGGAGAGAAGATTTTTTTCAACACATTTCTACACATAATAGTTTTAATAACTCATTTCTAATAACTGATTTATTTTATCTTTACCATGATGACAGTAAATAATATTTGACTAGTTATTTTTCAAGACACTTCTATACAGCTTGAAGTGACATTTAAAGGCTTAACTAGGTTAATTGGGTTAACTAGGCAGGTTAGGGTAATTAGGCAAGTTATTGTATAATGATGGTTTGTTCTGTAGACTATCAGAAAAATATATCTTAAAGGGGCTAATAATATTGACCTTAAAATGGTTTTTAAAAAATTAAAAACTGCTTTTATTCTAGCCGAAATAAAATAAAAAAGACTTTCTCAAGAAGAAAAAATATTATCAGACATACTGTGAAAAATTCCTTGCTCTGTTAAACATCAATTGGGAAATATTTAAAAAAGAAAAAAAATTCCAAAGGGGGCGAATAATTCTGACTTCAACTGTATGTACATAAGCATTGCATTGAACTAAATGGTGTGGAAAAGGGAATATATATATATATATTTCTTTCTTTTCATTAAACAGTTGTATTTGTATTGCATTAAGGTGATATATGAACTGAACTTCTTCTGTTGAGTGTGATATGCTTTACATACTAATGAAGCATTTTTGCAGAAGTAGATGAAGCTAATAGAAATGCAAAGGCCGGATTGTCTAAAATTTACTTTCTCTCTGCAGCTAATCTTCCTGTCAGCAGAAATGTGTTGAAACTGAACACAGAATAGATGCAGTTGAGAAAGTCTTGTGCTTTTAATGTTGTGCAGAGAATTTGTAGAAAAAGAGGACGTATGTATGGGTGCGGCCAATGGAGGACTGGAGAATGATTGACAAGTGACGGATTTCACTATAAACTCCACCTGTTAATATCAGCGGCCTATAAAAATTGAGGTCAGGAAATGAAAGTTGTTGCACTCCTCTTAAATGTAACGTTTGCATTGCATTGAGGATAACAGAATTCTGTGAATTAAATTATTCATTTGTATCCAATAAATTACTAATATTTTTGACACTGAAGAAAAACCCCTCCTGACCTTTTTTATTGAACACGCATGGAATTGATTAAATATTCCAACAATGGTTAAATTTAATGCAAGGACATGGTAATTAAGGTCATTTCATATAAAGTGGGACCCAAAAAAATGTAAAGTCGTTATGTGTACAGTTAACTATTTATAGTAAATTTATTGTTCAATAGTGTCTCGCTCTGTTATGATATAGGTTTAAAATAGCTCTTATATCCAGTGTTGTGATGATTGTTTATGTAGCACCGGGATCCTGCGAGACTTGACTTGAACCATTTAGACAAACTTTGGCACAAATAGGTTAAACGTTCCAATAAAACTGAAGAAATGTGTGCCGTCAGTAATAAATACGCAAAATACAACCAATACGGCCTAAATGAGACCGTCTGTCTGAGTGATAATGCAGAAAAGCAATATTTTATCATTTAAAATTGTTTTTATTGATGCATTTTTAAATATTGACACTTTTACCAACACTGCAATGTATTTGTGATCCAATTTTTGTACAGTTTGCTGTATTCCTTTAAATATACTATACATGTGTCATTGAAATGAGCAAGTTAATTAACAGAGCATAAGAAACAAGAGGTCAACTATAGTATCTTTATTTAACTCCGAATACAGCATCACGTTTTATTTTAAGAAATTAACCTTCAGATTCATGAACAAATGTGTGTTTATTTCAACAAGTGTTGATGATCGGAGGCGTGAGAAAGCTTGTAGAGAGTCTGTCCTGCATTAATGCTCATTATCATGTCAATAGACACACTTCTATTGTTGTGTGTGTGGGAAACTCTGGAGAACAGAGTCTCAGTTCTAGTGTCATTAGCATCCTAAACCCCCGACGCAAGCTCAATGTTTGATACACACACACACACACACACACACACACACACACACACACACACACATGAGGGAAATGACACACTTATGGATATTTTCAGCAGGTGCTCGGGTGATGTCATTGATGACGATGATGTCATCCGCAGCTTCAACAGAATTCCAGCACTGTCACTATATTTATATACTTTATGCATGTTAATGGTTACAGTGAATATGGATTTATATCACACATGTATCATCTAAACACAAACATGTCCTAAATTGTAACTGCTGCACAAGAAAGTGATGTTTTGCATATTCTCTTATAGATGTATTATGGTAAATAGGCATATTTTTCCATATTTCCAATGTGTGTTTAAACTTATGAGGATTTGTTTTCATGACAGAAGATTTCTCAGTGCAACAGAAAGACAGGACAAACATGCACATGATAAGAAATTAAAACAGAAGAAGTAAACAGGGAATATAATTATGCAAGCTGACAAATGTATGTACAGGTATATTGTTATACACAATATTGTATGCACAGCTATATTATGTGCATGTTGACACTCAGTATGTGTTTTTGCTATTGTAAATGAGTAGTGTAATATTATGATTTTAATATGCCAATTTTTTCACATTATCATTGCATCCAAATAATTTAGATTTAGATAATGATCATCAAATGACCAACCCAGGCTCATTCTGAAAATGTAGTCCTGTGGACGTTTCTGGAGACCGCGAAATATGTCCCGGTAGGTACGTATTTTTGCAGTTTTTGTTTTCGCGAATACGCGAGAGGCCGCTGTGTGCGCTTTTTCATATCTCAAATGTCTCTCGCGAGTGCCGTTCGCGCACGCGCTGTTCTCGCGTAAACCCACCAGAGGCCGCTGTCGACCGACCGTCTATCTGTCTGTCTGACTGAATGATTGACTGGGCGAATCGACTGACCCACTCTCCTCCTTCCCAAAACCCAACCAATTTTACAGATTGACCCGCCCACCCACATACTTCCCTAAACCCAATCAACGGTTTACAAAAGCCATCTAGAAAAGCCCTCGTCTGATTTGTACCACGTTTTCAGATTTTACCGCACTTTCACCCTGTTATTCACTCGTTTAATTTTTTTTTTTTGAATTCTGTTTTTGTCTAACCTGTTTTTTTGGAACCGCTCTTCACCGGACTCGAACCCGGTCGTCGTTGTCGTCGTCAACTCTTCTCTTCGTCTCAAGTCCGCCGACGTACACGACGAGCTAACGGGACAAACTGTTTGCAGCGGGAAGGCCTCCACACGGAGGTAAGCGGTCAGCCGGTAAGCGCCAAAAAGCAGCGTCATACCGCTCAGTAGCGTTCGCTTAAAAAATTAAATGCAGCCACACGTACCTCCGGCTACATAATTCGCGGTCTCCAGAAATGTCCATGGGACTACGTTTTCAGAATGAGCCTGTGTTGCAAATGACTGTGAACTTACTTTCATCATATGAGCTCAATCTCAACACTATCACTGTTTAATGTCCCTTCTTGAGTTACGCAACAATCAGGGGCGTTGCTAGACATAAAGCTCTACTGGGGCGCGGCCCCCCTCAAACCCCAAAACAATATATATATATATATGGTTTTTTAATATGTAATACAAAAATATTCATTATAAATAAATAAATGTATTATTATTATTATACAGTTATTATTCTAAATAAATAACAGAAATGATTCCTAAATGTAACTGGAAAACAATCTAAAGACACAACTGGAGTGATATGCTAAGATAATTTAAGAAATCTTTTGCATGAATATTAATTTCATTAAAATTAAATTCTATAGACAATTGACAAATAAAAAACTTAAATTCTATAGACAAAAGATAGAATTATCTGTTGTCGTAGGCTTGACACATGGCCGAGTTTTATCATCATCCCTCCCTTTTGCTTCATACAAAAGAAATCTATCAGGAGCTGTGCTTAGTCTAAAGTAAGATCACCGTCATATTATTTAAACTTTAGTTTTGTCAACTTGCAAAACTCACTATGTGCCAACTGCCAACACCTCCAAATAATAGGCTGGTTTACTAAGCATGAGCAGCGCGTACTTTTTTATGCGTGTATGTACCGGGATTCAAACTGGGAGCAAAGCAAGTGCTTATAAGGTAAAAAAAAAAAATATATATATATAACCTAATTTTACATTTATAAGTAGTAATTTAATAGTAATACACTTAAAAATTTTGTATACTAGTATTACACTGTATTACATAGACAGGCATAGCCATAAGTTCTGAATAAGCCAAATAGGCTTAACCCACCTGTTTACTGTAGTAAAAATCACTTTCTATATTCAAGTGCATTTTTTGTTTCCATGTATTAAATAAATACGTAAATAATCTGCCACTTTTCTAATCAAATGACACATATAAATATATATTTTTTAACTTACAGTCTAATTCACATATTTTACGATCTGAATGATAATAATAAATAAGAAGTATTTTTTTAATACTAGACAACACTTGATGTTTCTATCTCTGTCAGTGACTCAGTTATAACGAGTACATTCTCTAAGTGATTTTGTCACTGTGTTTAATCCTTTCTGTGCAAGACTGTATGGTATAGTTAATGCCACACAAACTGTAAAGTGTTTTATATTAGTGGTTCATTTTGAAATAAAAATAGCGAAATGTTTGTTAAGAGTTACATTTTTTGCTGGAGGAAACAGCTGTGCTGATGAGGTGAACGCCGAGAAAACCCGACTGCTCCTCCGTGACATTGGGATACAGGTGATACAAGGTTATCTATATCAAAGAACTGCAAATAAACAGATATTATAACAATTTATTAATAAACACACACCTCGTTCTCTCGCTGTCCTTGGCTGTGGTTTGCTGATCAAATGAAAAACAAAAGACGGGGAGAAGCTGAATTCTGCCGCCGTTTTCTTATCAAATTTAAAGGGGACTAAGGCGATAATTTAGTGTACAGTTTATGAGCTAATAGCAAAAGTTTTAGGGGGGCTACAGCCCCCCCTAAAATAGGCCTAGCAACGGCCATGACCATTCTTAATAAATACAGTCGCATATAAAGTAAATCGTACCTCAAAGCATTTACTGGGGCACTGGCGATTTTTACTGGGGCAAATGGGGTAAATGGGGTCTAGCGACTCCTCTGGCAACAATTAAATCTGTTTTAAAAGGAACAAATCATTGGTATCATTTTTAAATAGATTAATGATATCGTTCTTTGATTAATATTTAAAAAGTTCTCTAAAAACTCTAAAAATGCTGGGTTGTTTTATCTCAATGCTGGTTCAAATATGGACAATCCCCAAACTTTAGTTCATTTTTCCCTGAACTGAATTTAAATGACACTTTTAAATTCAATGGTTGGGTTATTCTATATTTGACCCAACATTGGGTTAAAAAAAACAACCAAGATATTTTCTATTTGCAGCTGTAAGGGCATCCGCTGCGTAACAAATTTGCTGGATAAGTTGGCGGTTCATTCCGCTGTGGCGACCCCTGATTAATAAAAAGACTAAGCCGAAGGAAAATGAATGAATGAAAAATCCTACTTTAAAAATCAAACTCTTGCATTCATATTTAAAGTTCAAAACTTCTAAACAACTTCTAAACAAAGTGTCTAATGAAATTAAAAGGCCTAACCAACACTGGTTTGTTTAATCCCAACGCTGGGTCAAATAAGGAAAAATTCAGTTCAATTTAAATGACACTTTTTAACTCAATGGTTGGGTTGGTCCACATTTGCCCCAACAAAAAAACCACCTAGATATTTTCTGGAGTGTAATAAGTTGAATAAGTGTGTGGTGTGTGTGAGGTCAGGGTGTGTTTGCGAGCTCCAGATGGTTGGTGTGACGTCAGGTTGAACAGAGTCTTCAGCGTCACTAAAGCTCCATTCAGGACTCACTGATGCTTTTGTGCTCCATTGATGTTCAACACAGAGAGTCAGTGTGGGAACCTCACATCACATCTACTCACACTGACCAGCACACATCTGCTTCATCTGGACTCCAGCTTGAGTGTGTGTGTGTGACGTCACTGCAGCATCACAACACTGAACATCAGAAATTATAGCAATAAATATCTGCACTTGTTTCTGTGACAAGACAGGATTTGTATGCTCAAGTGTAAATATATTTTAATCATTCATTTTCTTTTCGGCTTAGTCCCTTTATTAATCCCTTCATTAACAGCGGAATGAACCACCAACTTATTCAGCATATGTTTTATGTAGCGGATGCCCTTCCAGCCGCAACCCAACACTGGGAAACACAGATACACTCTCATTCACACACATACACTACGGACAATTTAGCTTATTCAATTCACCTATAGTGCATGTGTTTGGACTGTGGGGGAAATCGGAGCACCAGGAGGAAACCCACGCGAACACGGTGAGACCATGCAAACTCCACACAGAAATGCCAACTAGCCCAGCCAGGACTCAAACCAGTGACCTTCTTGCTGTGAGGCGACAGCGCTACCAACTAGGCCACCGTGGTGCCCTTCCAAGGATTATTTGATTTATTTAAAATTGGCAGGGATTGCCTTCCATATACTTCTACATCTTTGTTCTTAAATTGAACTTCAACAAACTGTTTAAATGGATCAAATCTCTGGGATGAAAATGAAAGCAGTTTTATGTTGTTGATGTTGTTTAAAAGTGCAAAGTAATTCAGATCATGTGTGAGAATGCAGTGACTCTGATGCCACTCTTGTGCATGAGCTGATGGCTGTGTGTCCACGTGTGTTTCTATAATGATGAGCGTGTGCCTATTAAGTGTCATTAATGTGAGCATCAGCTCTACAGGTCAACACTTTCCCACATCGGGCAGCTTTGAGTCCTGCTGGAGGAGGGTTGAGCATGTGTGTGTGTGTGTGTCCCTCATTGTCTGCTCCTGCTCCTCCATTGGCTGCAGACTGTGAGAAAGTCCAAGCAGCTCAAGCCTCACACATTGATATGGAGATTTGTGAGTATAAATAGAGGAGCTGCAGGCAGTGCAAATCAGAGCCCGAGATCTCCAGCAGACCCACATCCACACATCAACACCTACAATCATCTCAAAGCTCAACATTCAGCAACATCACTGCAGCGTCTGGCTGTTCTCCATCTGAAGGACACTTTCCTGACGCTCTTCTGTCTCCATCTGCAGCTGAGAAAGAAGATGAAGATGCAGAGATGATGATCAGCTCTCCACAGCAGCTCTTCTGGCTCCAGAGTTCCTCCAAGCTGAAGAAAGAAAGCAGAGATGCTCCACTTGACATGCTGAGATTGAGCTCTTTCTGTCCAGAGAGGAGATGAAGAGGCGGAGATGAAGACTGCTGGAGCTGAACTTCCAGAAGCTGCAGACTTACTTCATCATCTGAGCACAAGAGCTTCAGCAAAGACACCAAAGTCAACAAGAGCTGGAGTTGAAGAGGCTTCCAGCGCCAGCAGCTCCACGTCTACAGCAGACGCTCAGACTCTCACTGTATGAGGAGGAGACTTTCAGGAGCAGCAGTTCAGGAGAATCCACTGCTCTGATCATCACTATTTACTGTGAAGAGACTCAATGACCATCTTCCTCAGTTCCTGATGAAGAACAAGATGCAGATGCAGAGATGATGAGCAGCTCTCCACTGCAAAGTCCAGACCAAAGTCAACAAGAGCTGGAGTTGAAGAGGCTTCCAGCGCCAGCAGCTCCGCGTCTACAGCAGACACTCAGACTCTCACTGTATGAGGAGGAGACTTTCAGGAGTTCAATCATCTGCTCTGATCATCAAGACTTCTGTGAAGAGACTCTGTGAGCAGAGATCCTGATAATAATGTCTATATTAGACAACTCTGACTTACTTCAGGTGCATCTTCATGAGATGTGACTGTTATTATTGTTCTGTTTCAGGACTGATAGACTAACATGAATGCATCATTCTCTTACGTACTGATCCTAAATCTTCTGCTGGTTATTTATACAGCAACTTGTATTTGGACAAAGTGTGTTTTTCCTGTTTTGGGAAAATGTGTTTAAATGTTGATCTTCAGTGAAGATTGCTGTGAAGAGACCTGTGATTTAGTTACTAAATCTTGTTGTTTTGATTAATTTTTCTAATCAGAAGTTGCTTTTATTAAAGCAAATGTTACAAACTTTGCATTAAATGCATCGTCATCAGATAAATCTCTTTATTTTAAAGGGCTGCTTTATTCTACAAGCTGATAAAGACTGTCAGGAGCTCCAGTTCAGGAGACACATCTGTTATTCTCATTTTGAGAAAATGCTCTGTAACTATTTTTAGTTTAAAGCAATATCCTCTGGGTATAATGTTCACCATTGTGGTGATGCTTAATGTGACTAAAGTCAAATCAATATTAGTTTTGTTTCATGTTGAAACACTATTTTTATTTTCATTGTGAAAATCATTCATTGATCATTTGGGATTATACTTGGTTTTCAGTACCTGTATCAGTGTCACTCTCCTCTATGAGGATTTGAACAATTGAAATGTCATTTCCATCATTCTCAATGGGTTTATGCTAAACTCTTAAGGTCATTAAGTATAGAGATATACATGTATCCTCTATATACTTCTGTATATGTCAATTGTATTTGCATTATTGCAGATCTGCTGTCTATGCCCAGCTCATATAATGTGCAAATGTTTGCATTTATTGACATGATGTCCTTTTTGTGCTTCAGTTTAATGAAGCGTATTGTTTCACAACAGATGCTTTCCACAGCGAAAGAAATGTGTATGAGAAATATTTTCTATATGAAGAGAAAAATAAACTATTCTCAACTCTATTACTCTTATTATGTGATTTTATTTATTCTAACATGTCTCAAAATGTTTAACCTATTATCAGTCGAGGAACCATATGTTTATTTACATTAGCTACAGTCAGGGTGCGAATTACAAGGGGGTTTGGGGAGGGGATTGACTCCCCTAATTAATGCTGAAGGAGGTCAAAACAAGATGTATGGGGTGCTTAGCCCTTTAATAGTGAGAAATAGTTCCCTGATCTGTACCTTAAATAATAATATTAACAATTAAAATAATAGATAATACAAACATATATTTGACCCCTATAATGGTTCATATAGGTGTTTATATTTACATATAAAGCCTAAAAATAAAGTAAAATTAGATGCATAGTTTAAATGAAAAGTTTTAGAAAGGATTGTCGCCATGCAGCTGAATTCTGTTTTGGAGGCTCATAATATCTTTGATAAATTTCAGTCTGGTTTCCGTAAGCATCACTCTACAGAAACTGCCCTTCTCAGGGTCTCGAATGATATTTTAATGGCTGCCGATGCAGATAAATGTTCTGCGCTGGTTTTGCTGGATCTTAGTGCAGCTTTTAAAACTGTTGATCACTGCACTTTAATTAAGAGGCTGCATTCTCTTGTGGGCATTACTGGGTCAGCTCTGGGTTGGTTAACCTCCCATCTGGCTGACAGGAGTTTTTCTGTGTCCATAGGAACTCATATGTCAGACTCTGTTCCTCTGTCCTGTGGTGTGCCTCAAGGTTCTGTCCTAGGCCCTCTTCTTTTTAATTTATATATGCTCCCTCTCAGCAAGATTATTAATAGTTTTAAAGTTAAATCTTACCATTGCTATGCAGATGTACAATTATATTTTTCTTTTAGCCCTGACAGGCTAGACAAATGATCTCTCTTGCAGGATTGTTTAGTCTCCATTAACAAATGGATGACAGACAATTTTCTGCAACTGAACCCTGATAAAAAAGAAATGTTGATTTCTGCTCCAGATAGCATCACCCCAATGATCAGGCAAGTTTTTGGGGGTTTGTCATCTTCAAATTGCAGTGATATTAGAAATCTTGGTGTCATCTTTGATCGAGCTCTGCGTTTTAATAGCCATGTCAAGTCTGTTGTTCGTACGTGCTTTTTTCATCTGAGGAACATCGCAAAAATCAGACATATTGTGTCAAAGGAAGAGATGGAGATGCTTGTCCATGCCTTCATTTCTTCACGATTGGATTATTGTAATGTTTTGTTCACTTGTCTGATCTTCTATGGATCGATTGCAAGTTGTGCAGAATGCAGCGGCGAGGCTTTTAACCAGCACCAGCAGGAGGTCACACATTACTCCTGTGCTTAAAACACTTCATGGGCTTCCTATTCATTTTACAGTAAATTTTAAGATTCTAGTCATTACATACAAGGGAGTGCAGAATATTAGGCAAGTTGTATTTTTGAGGATTAATTTTATTATTGAACAACAACCATGTTCTCAATGAACCCAAAAAACGCATTAATATCAAAGCTGAATATTTTTGGAAGTGGTTTTTAGTTTGTCTTTAGTTTGAGCTATTTTAGGAGGATATCTGTGTGTGCAGGTGACTATTACTGTGCAGAATTATTAGGCAACTTAACAAAAAACTAATATATACCCATTTCAATGATTTATTTTCACCAGTGAAGCCAATATAACATCTCAACATTCACAAATATACATTTCTGACATTCAAAAACAAAACAAAAACAAATCAGTGACCAATATAGCCACCTTTCTTTGCAAGGACACTCAAAAGCCTGCCATCCATGGTGAACAGATCAAAACACTGACAGAATCCATCAACATTGCGTGCAGCAGCAACCACAGCCTCCCAGACACTGTTCAGAGAGGTGTACTGTTTTCCCTCCTTGTAAATCTCACATTTGATGATGAACCACAGGTTCTCTATGGGGTTCAGTCAGGTGAACAAGGAGGCCATGTCATTAGTTTTTCTTCTTTTAGACCCTTTCTTGCCAGCCACGCTGTGGAAACACTTGGACGCGTGTGATGGAGCATTGTCCTGCATGAAAATCATGTTTTTCTTGAAGGATGCAGACTTCTTCCTGTACCACTGCTTGAAGGTGTCTTCCAGAAACTGGCAGTAGGACTGGAAGTTGAGCTTGACTCCATCCTCAACCCGAAAAGGCCCCACAAGCTTATCTTTGATGATACCAGCCCAAACCAGTACTCCACCTCCACCTTGCTGGCGTGTAAGTCGGACTGGAGCTCTCTGCCCTTTACCGATCCAGCCACGGGCCCATCAAGACTCACTCTCATTTCATCAGTCCATAAAACCTTAGAAAAATCAGTCTTGAGATATTTCTTGGCCCAGTCTTTACGTTTCAGCTTGTGTGTCTTGTTTAGTGGTGGTCGTTTTTCAGCCTTTCTTACCTTGGCCATGTCTCTGAGTATTGCACACCTTGTGCTTTTGGGCACTCCAGTGATGTTGCAGCTCTGAAATATGGCAAAACTGGTGGCAAGTGGCATCTTGGCAGCTGCACGCTTGACTTTTCTCAGTTCATGGGCAGTTTATTTTGCGTCTTGGTTTTTCCACACGCTTCTTACGACCCTGTTGACTATTTTGAATGAAACGCTTGATTGTTCGATGATCACGCTTCAGAAGCTTGGCAATTTTAAGAGTGCTGCATCCCTCTGCAAGATATCTTACTATTTTTGACTTTTCGGAGCCTGTCAAGTCCTTCTTTTGACCCAATTTGCCAAAGGAAATGAAGTTGCCTACTAATTATGCACACCTGATATAGGGTGTTGATGTCATTAGACCACACCCCTTCTTGTTACAGAGATGCACATCACCTAATATGCTTAATTGGTAGTAGGCTTTCGAGCCTATACAGCTTGGAGTAAGACAACATGCATTAAGAGGATGATGTGGTCAAAATACTCATTTGCCTAATAATTCTGCACTCCCTGTATAGAGCTCTGCATGGTCAAGCACCCCTAATATGCGAGATCTTTTACGCAGTCACTCATGTAGCCGGTCTCTGAGGTCTTCTGACAAAGACCTTTTAGCCATTCCCAGAACTTGTCTTAAGACCAAAGGTGACCGTGCCTTCTGTGTGATGGCCCCACGGCTCTGGAACTCGCTCCCTATAGCACTGAGATCTCTGGGATCAGTTGAACTTTTAAAAGGCATTTAAAAACTCATCTTTTTGGTCTCAAGCTTTTAATTAATAGTGTTAGTGTTTCTGTATTTGGATTTTTAACTTGTTTTAATATGTTTTTACATGTTTTCTTTTATTGCTATGTGTTCTTTTACATGTTTTCTCTTATTGTAAAGTACTTTGTGACTCAATGTCTGAGAAAGGTGCTATATAAATAAACCTTTACTTACCTAATAGTTCGAGCTAGTAACCGTTGAAATAATCAGGTTACTGTATGTCAGAATACATTTCATATCCCTCAAGACACTGAAAACTTAAATAAATAGATACATTTAATTCACTGAAAACTTAAGAAAAAAGTTAACCCCCTGATCGCCAATGTATAATTTGCACCTTGGCTACAAAACAATTTAAATTAAGATTCAAAAAGTCATGTAATAAGGTGACATGGTGGCTCAGTGGTTAGCACTGTCGACTCACAACAAGAAGGTCGCTGGTTCGAGTCCCAGCTGGACCAGTTGGCATTTCTGTGTGGAGTTTGCATGTTCTCCTCATGTTGGTGTGGGTTTCTTCCGGGTGCTCCGGTTTCCCCCACAGACCAAACACATGGGCTATAGGGGAATTGAATAAGCTAAATTGGCTGTAGTGTATGAGTGTGTGTGGGAATGAGTGTGTATGGGTGTTTCCCAGTACTGAATTACGGCTGGAGGGGCATCCGCTGCATAAAACATATGATGGTATAATTGGTGGTTCATTCTGCTGTGGCGACCTCTGACTATAGAGACTAAGCAAAAGAAAAATGAATGAATGAGTGCTGTAACTCCCCTGGGTTTTTCTGATGGGTATTTCAATGAGTGCCCTATAAAGTGTTAAACTGAAGTAATGTTTGAATGACATTTCAATAAACCAGCAAATAGCATCTGTATATGACTGTAAATGCCACATCAGTGTTCAAATAAGTATTTTGAGAACTACTAAATGATAAATATTGAAATATTTCTTATTTAAAACATTCATGCATTAGGTAAAGTGCATAATGAATGTGACGTCCAGCCTATTGTTGTCTAATTTAATAAATGAAAAGAGTAAGGCCCTGTTTACACTAATGCGTTTTCGTTTTAAAACACACACGTTTTGCTATGGTTACGCCATCCATCCACACTACGCCGGAGTTTCCGAGCCCCAAAAACGGAGCGTTTTGGAAACGCTGGAGAGGTCGTTTTCATTCTGAAACGCTGCTGCTCCGTCTCAGTGTGGATGGGGGAAAACTGAGACATCTGAAAACGGAGGCGTGGCTGCTGAGATTCGCTACCTGATTGGGGCTTTTGGGTCATTGCGTATCCTCCCCCTATTTGTCAAGACCCTATCACATGACTTTAACGCTACCGGAAGACGGCAGACCAGCCTTTACTGTAAACAACAACATGGACACAGAAATGGGAGCGTTGTTTGCACTATTGTCCGTTTTAGGCGCCATTGTGCAGTTAAACTCTGCCGTTTTTACTACAGCAGCTGCATATATTCGCAAGAGGCAAGCTATTGTTCGAGCACTCGCTAATCGCTCGCGTTCATCGTTCAACCAGCGTTTGTTGACTAACAATAACCAAATGCCGAGCGAGACACATGCTTCCTGTTTATACTTGGACGCATGCACGAGTGCGCGAATGGTCACGTGATATACGTTTTTGGTGGAGTAGTGTGGACGGAGATATGTTTAGAAACGCTAGTGTGGACGCGGATCGTTTTTGATCTAAAACGCCGTTTCAAAACGAAAACGCATTAGTGTAAACGGGGCCTAAGAAACAAATCCTCAGAGATAATAACTTAAGCTGTATTGTCTCTGAGGATTTGTTTCTCAGTCACCTCATTCAAAAGACCAGAGGTCAGAGGTCAAAAGGGAGACCTCAAGTAAAACTTTAATAGTTCCCTCATGGGGTTCTAACTTTCACCCATATGCCATTATTAGAAAGACTGCAACGCAAGCTTTGGTATTTGTAATGTTATTAATAATAAAAGTGTAAAATCATATTCCTAAAAACTATTGATGGATTCTTTGACATTTTTTATACTTGTATGTGTACTTATATGTATACTTATATACTTGTATTTATACTTATATGTAATTGAAAAAGATCAGTGGTGTCATTTTTGAAAGCTACGCTAAACTATATAGAAAGTGTGTTAAATTAAATATTATGTTCATTATTACATGTTTGCAGTCTGTGCATAAAGTTAAATCTTGAGACTAGTAAATATACTTTTAAACATCATGTTTCAGGGTTGAATGCTACATGTTGGAGGTCTTTGCAAAAGTTAAAGCTTAATATCTTACTTACTGACTTGTCCTCCCATTATCTCCTCATTATTATTATTATTAAAAGTATTTCTACCATTGTCATTATTCAGGTTGCTGTAGTTGTTTTGTTATAGTAGAAGTAGAAGTAGGTGTAGAAGTAGTAGTAGCAGCAGTAGTCATTGCAGTACTAACAATTGTATTTGTAGTTGGGATTGTTGAAGTAGTAGTTGTAGTAGTTTCTGTAGTAGTAGATGTCGTTGGTATAGTGGTATCAGAAGTAGTAAAGGTGTTGGTGTAGTAGTAGTAGTAGTAATCTGTGTAGTAGTATCAGAAGTAGTAGATGTTGTTGATGTAGATGTTGTAGTAGTAGTGATTACTGTAGTAGTATCAGTAATAGTAGGAGACGTTGTTGTAGTAATATCAGTTGTAGTAGATGATGTAGTAGTAGTAGTAGACGTAGTAGTAGTAGTTGTTGTGGCGGTAGTAGCAGCTGCAATAGTAGTTATAATATTAGTAACTTTCTGTAGTAGTAGTAGTTGGTGTAGAACTTGTGATTTATTATTGTTGTTGTTGTCAGTTATTACTGTTGTCCTTTCTCTTTACTGTCATCATTACCATCATACATTACTAGCGTTGTTGCCACTCTTTACCACTGACTGGTCTCTTTCTATTTGTTTATTTATATCTATGATACTTCATTTATTGACTGTTATTGTCCCTTATGTATGTACTCTGACTTGTCCACCATGTTACCTTTACATGCACACACACACACATACACACACACACGCACACACACATATATACACTGCCAGTACCTGACTGTATTGTTGTTATTTTTGTTTTTCGTTGTTGTTTTTTATGTTTTATTTTCTTTGTATGATCCCAATTTGTGTACCTTTTTGCATATTCTAATTAAAAAAAAAAAAAAAAAAGCTTAATATCTTAATTATTTTAATAATTCAGGTAGAAAAAGCTGAAAAATAGGTGCATTTTTGAGTTGAATTTAAGTTTAGCAATACAATAAATATGACTGAACAATTGACTAAACAGTCAAAATTATTCCTTTGTCACCCAGTATAATAGATATGTTATTACTGTAACTTGTACTTATTTAAAAAAATAATGCATGACATTCTAATATATTAAAAATGAAAGCTGTTCAACTTTTTTAATTTGATGCTTAAACACTTTTGTTTTTAACTAAAGTGTGCCAAAGCAGTGCAAGATCATGCAAACACACAATGTTATGAACAGCTTTTATCTTGGCATTAATTCCAGCTCAACAGTTTCTATTGGCACATGCACGTACGTCACATACGTCAACCTGTGGGCGGAGGGGTTTTATCTGCTCGCTAGATGACAAGCATTCAACAGCGTCCCGGGGGAATTTTTATTATAGGATCAAGCGTTCATTAGCATCTGAATAGGCACATGCCTATTGTTCAGTGTGGGAAAGCTCTGGTAGCCGGAATCACAGCTCAGCGTCATTAGCATGCCAAAAAGCCTCCATAAAACTCAATCATTTGGGTCTCTTGAGTGAGCGAAACATGCATCAAGGGTTTAAAAACAAAATTCATTGGGTAAAATTTAAGTTGCTCAGTCTGCAGTTTCAAGCAGACTTAAATGGTGTAGCTAAAATTTGCATTAATATAACAGAAATGTACATTTAAAAACAATATTGAAGTATTGTAATAGCAATTACTTAGAAAATATTTAATAACAAAAGAGAGTTTGTATAAATAGGCATAATAAAGGCATGTGAAGTGTCACTTTTTCATAAAACTAATGTAAATGTCCATAACAATGTAATCATTACTTAACAGATATAACCAATACGCTTATGTTAAAAATAAATGACTTTAAAAAAAATGCTGGGTCGTTTAAACAACTGTTGGGTTAAGGATTTTATTTAAAACACTGTATTATATATATATATATATATATATATATATATATATATATATATATATATATATATATATATATATATATATATATATATATATATATATATATTTGATGCAGAAAACCTAAAATCAAACCAACACAAAAAAAGTTTGTGACTAGAGTTTTGAAATCTCAACAGTGCTAAATTTTTAAGTTTGTTTTTGTGCCACATTCCCTCCTAAAACTGATCATGAAAAGGACTGTTGCGGTCGCCAGTTATTCAGAGTAATAATGACAAAGGTATTTTCATTAGTTAATGATGCTATAGATGTCATCTTTAAAACCCAGAGCACACCAACCATGTCAACATGACATAACATAAAATAACTGAACTCTTTCTGTGTAGAAAAACATATACCGAGAACTTTTTCTACCACCTATATCGAGAGTTTATTAAGCTTTTCCTTTTTATGCTGGTTCTCCTCACTTTCCGTTAGAGACAAAAATCGACTTCAAAACTTAGTTAAGAGTTGCTCCAAGATTATTGGTTTACCTCTGCGGAGTTTAGCAGAGTTACACAAACAGCAAATAGGAAAAAAAAGGAAAACTCAAAGGGTGATAGAAGATGACTCCCATCCTCTGAAGCCTCTTTTTGTTCTGTTGCCATCTGGAAGAAGGTTTAGAAGCATCAAATGCTCTTCTAACAGATATAAATTTACCTTTGTTCCTGAGGCAATAAGGCTTTACAACCTTACATTCTAGCAAGTTTTAAATTAAATTTTGAATATATGGGTCTTTCCTATGTTTTTTTAGCACTATTTATGAAGTTATTATGAAGCATGTTGGATTTGTGATTTGTGTTTTCTAATATTGTTTGTAAGTGATTTGTTTCTTTATGTGTTTGATGTATCATGAAATGCTTGTACCCTAGTCTAATTGCCCCTGGTGGGATTAATAAAGTTCTTAAACTTATAACATAAAATAAGACAATAAACAATGCTACCTTTAAAAAATGAAAAATTATAATCTCATTAAAACAAATTCATTAAAAACTTCAGGAATAGTTAAAGCTGATGCTAATAATGAATTTCAAAGTATACGTAAATAATAGACAGAAGCACGGATTTGTTATTTCGATTGTTTTATTTCGCCACAGACTGATTGAAATACATTCAATGGCCTTTTTGTTTCATAAATTAAAATGAATTCCTTCACAGAAGGGAACAAGGTTTCACTTACACAGTGAAAAGGTTTCCACAAAGACTGTAAATGCCATTATAAAAGGCAGGTCAGTGACTGTACACGGTACAGATAGAAGATCAGGTATAACCTCTATAATCATGACCTTTATGATCTCTACAATTTCAGATACAATCTGAATATTTTTTTCCAGAGAAAAACACATACAAGCCCAAATGGGTTTCAAATAAATCTGAATTGAAAACAATCATTTGCAAAAAATTACCAAATATTGGCCACAACCAAACAAACAACATGTTTAGAGATGAACCTTTCACATTTGAAAGAATTTTTAAAGCCTAAATTAAGGCATACACGGGGCAGAAACATACTGACTCAAAACAATACACATGATCAGAAATGATCAAATTCTTTTCACCATAGTGAAACGCGTAGTGTTTCAACATGAAACAAATAAAAGCTTGTTTGACTTTACAGTCAAGATGCATCACCACAAAGGTGAAAATTATACCCAGAGGATATGAAAAATGCATTTAAGCTTGCAATGCAAGTCATTTTAAAAACTAAACATAGTTACAGGACATTTTCTCAAAAAGAGAAGAGTAAATCTTGATGATCAGAGCATGATCAGAGCAGATGATTCTGCTGAAAGTCTTCTCCTCCTTCTCAGTGATCTCCTGAGAGTCTGAGCGTCTGCTGTAGACGTGGAGCTGCTGGCGCTGGACTTTGGTCTGGACTTTGCAGTGGAAAGCCGCTCATCATCTCTGCATCTGCATCTTGTTCTTCATCAGGAACTGAGGAAGATGGTCATTGAGTCTCTTCACAGTAAATAGTGATGATCAGAGCAGAGGATTCTCCTGAACTCCTGAAAGTCTCATCCTCCTCCTCATACAGTGAGAGTCTGAGCGTCTGCTGTAGACGTGGAGCTGCAGGCGCTGGAAGCCTCTTCAACTCCTGCTCTTGTTGACTTTGGTGTCTTTGCTGAAGCTCTTGTGCTCAGATGATGAAGTAAGTCTGCAGCTTCTGGAAGTTCAGCTCCAGCAGTCTTCATCTCCGCCTCTTCATCTCCTCTCTAGACAGAAAGAGCTCAATCTCAGCATGTCAAGTGGAGCATCTCTGCTTTCTTTCTTTCTCCAGCTTGGAGGAACTCTGAAGCCAGAAGAGCTGCTGTGGAGAGCTGATCATCATCTCTGCATCTTCTTCTTCTTTCTCAGCTGCAGATGGAGACAGAAGAGCGTCAGGAAAGTGTCCTTCAGATGGAGGAGAGCCAGACGCTGCAGTGATGTTGCTGGATGTTGAGCTTTGAGATGATTGTAGGTGTTGATGTGTGGATGTGGGTCTGCTGGAGATCCCGGGCTCTGATTTGCACTGCCTGCAGCTCCTCTATTTATACTCACAAATCTCCATATCAATGTGTGAGGCTTGAGCTGCTTGGACTTTCTCACAGTCTGCAGCCAATGGAGGAGCAGGAGCAGACAATGAGGGACACACACACACACACTCACACACACACATGCTCAATCCTCCTCCAGCAGGACTCAAAGCTGCCCGATGTGGGAAAGTGTTGACCTGTAGAGCTGATGCTCACATTAATGACAATCAAGTGCCACACGCTCATCAGACATCTTATTTTGCATAATTTAAATATATTATGTGTCCATATGTATATATATATATATATATATATATATATATATATATATATATATATATATATAAAACTCACACTGTGGCTTGTTATTTGTTTATTATCTGTCTATTATTAAGATATTAACTTTTCAGTAGTTATAAAGTATGATCTTATTCTTCTAATAATCCTACCCAACATCTAAACCCAACTAACTACCCAATGCCGTGTCGTTTAAACCAATAGTTTTCATTAATGGTTTGTTAATTGTGTAGTTGTCGGATGCACTCAGACAATAAAAAGTGCTCTAAATGTTTTATTTTATATGACATTATCATATAGTAAGTGTCGTATTAAACATATCTTAAATGTAGTGTATGCTAAGATGTATTTCCTAGATGTTTGGATATGAATGCATTAGTATGTAAAGCTTTAGAGTCATGCGCTGGAATTCAGACATGATTGTCTCCATTGGATTGTCTCAGACTGCAGGACTCCAGATGTGTGTGTGCTGGTCAGTGTGAGTAGATGTGATGTGAGGTTCCCACACTGACTCTCTGTGTTGAACATCAATGGAGCACAAAAGCATCAGTGAGTCCTGAATGGAGCTTTAGTGACGCTGAAGACTCTGTTCAACCTGACGTCACACCAACCATCTGGAGCTCGCAAACACACCCTGACCTCACTTATTCAACCCTAGAAAATATCTGAGTTGTTTTTTACTCCAATGTTGGATCAAATATAGACTAACCCAACCATTGTGTTCAAAAGTGTCATTTAAATTCGGTTGAAAAAAGTGAACCAAAGTTTGGGGTTGTCCATATTTGACCCAGCATTGAGTTAAAACAACCCTGCATTTTTTGAATGCTGGTTAAATATTTTAAGTTTATGTATGTAACCGGTTCTGCGTTGTGTTGTTTTATTTTTAATGTGGGAATAACCAGACGGATATCAGCAGTTGGGACGGCTCTTTAGGGCGCACTCACAATATGCTATCTGAACTGTGCCCAGGCCCGTTTCCCAGATCGTTTGAGAAGTGTGAGTGCTCTGAATCGGGCTCAGGCACGGTTCACTTGGCCGGCCCTGGCCCGGTTGGAAGAGGTGAGCACGGTTCACTTGGGCTTTGGCGCTGTACGCTTGTGTGTGAGTGCAAAACGCGTCCGAAACTGAAAGCGAGACGTGACTTTTAAGGGACTGTTTCAAATGTGTTTATTAATCATTCTTACTGTTCAATGAACGCAAACTGTCGTAGATTATTAAAGACGCAAATCCCTCACTGCACGACAGCTGCACCTTCAGCAAACCTCCTAATTCCTGCAGCACAAGGACTTTATGATTGTTTATGAGCGTCAAAAGTGGCTGATCTGTTCGGCGAAATATTTGACTGCCTGTCACCACATATCAAACGACTTAAACTATATAACTAAAGAAATCTCCACTGTGCTGAGCGAAAGCGCTTACTGAGCAGCGCATCATCGATGACGTAAGTGTGCCCAGGCCCGAATGTAATGTGAGTGCGGGCCGTCGGGGGAGACGGGAGGGGGGACAAGCATGCTTTGGCCCGGTTCAAGGCAACTGTACATAGTGTGAGTACGCCCTTAATCTCACTCCTGATGATCAGTGGTGGAAAGAGTACTGAAAAATCATACTCAAGTAAAAGTATCATTACTTGCCTAAAAATGTAGTGCAAGTACACTGAAAAAAATAATTCAGAGATGATTCCTTGGATTTACTCAATTTTTTTTACATTAAGTGGCTGTAAACAATTTATTTGGGCTGAATTTAAACAAACAAATTAAGTAGAATTTTATTAAATTTAATTTGTTTGTTTAAATTCAACACAAATAAATTGTTTGCAACAGTTTTGCAGACATCATTTTTTTCAGTGTAGAGTAAAAGTATCTGTTGTGAATATTACTCAAAGTATGAGTAAAAAGACCTTTCAAAAGTACTCCGTAAAAAACTCCGTAATTTTATGGTTTATTTCCGGCAGCTGGGGTGCCGGAAATAAACCGTAAAATAATGGTCGTTAAATTACAGAAATTTCTTGTAAAATATTGGAAATTAAATTACAGAAATTTCCTTAAATTAAAATTTTTAGTACATTTCTGTAATTCAGCCTCTGTTATTTTACAGTAAATTTCTGTAATTTAACGGCCGTTATCACCCCAGCTGCCGGAAATAAACCGTAAAATTACGGATTTTTTTACAGTGTACTCAAGAGTAGTGATTATTACACTTTAAAAAGCTGATGTGTTTACATGTAACTTGTGGATGTGTGTAAACGTAACATTTTATAGTGCATTTAGTTGTTACCCAGCAGGCACACAACGCCATAAGATGTTAATATAAGGTTAGATTTAGGTTCTGACGTCAGGTGACCAAAATTCAATGTCTAGCCAGCGTCTAAGGACAATTTTATTTTAATGCCCAATAATGACGTCAAATGACGTTGATATTTGGTTGAGTTTAGGTTGTGTTAGAAAGTGACCAAAATCCAACGTTGAGCCAACATCTTAAACCAATGTCATATTGACGTCAAATACTGACATTTATTCATCAGGTATGGCAACCAAAATCCAACGTCTGATAGACGTCATAGTGGTAACATCCACAAAACGTCAAGCTGTAACATCATTAGACATTGATATTTGGTTGATTTTAAGGTTGGATGTTGGACATTGACGTCGGCCTGACGTTAGGTTCTGACATCAACCCAATTTTTATTTCCAAACAAAATGCTACGTCCCAACGATGTTGGGGTACAATGTCAATCTGATGTCATGTGGACGTCTTGTTCCTGCTGGGTGTTAAGGCCATTTCGGTCATCATACAGTAAACACCCTTCATCTTCTCATCAGTGACATGCATCTAAACAGTCTCTGGGTCAATGCGTGTAAAGATTTTGGACATCTTCTTGAACACTTTTAATCCTTCCAAACAGTTTGCTGGCATTATAAATCGCCCATGTCTTGAGGTAGTTCATTATGATGTGTTTTACCTTCTATGTGTGATTTGATTGGACAGGAATCACAGGACTGACTTTTCTAATCTCCATACACAAGAAAAAAATAAAGTAGTTACTGCAGGTTGACGGAAAGTAGTGGAGTAAAAGTACTGATACAGCACTAAACATGTACTCAAGGGAAAGTAAAAGTACACATTATTAAAACTACTCAGTAAATTACAATTCCTGAGAAAAACTACGCAATTACAGTAATTTGAGTATATGTAATTTGTTACTTTACATCACTGCTGATGATACAAAGCACAGATTTTACAGCATGTCTTCACCCTTATAACTCCTCTCTCCCATGTGCAGTCAGTGCAGAAAAGGGCAAATCTGAAACAAAAAACTAACAACTAGTAAAAAAACATACCTGATCAAATACGAGCACATCACCCGATTTTATCTTCTCTTCACTGGTTGTCCGTGCATTTCAGGATGCATTTTAACCTCCTAGGACTTAGTGGCCACATACGTGGACAGCACATTTTTAGCTCTTAAGTGGCTATTTAAAATACTTTGAATGTTTTATATTTTGTTACAGACACACAGTGTCATCCTGCAACTGTTTTGCAGCATATGAAATGTCCCAAACCCTATTTTTAACTGTCCAAAATGGGCAAAATTTTTTGTTTTTACTCTCTGATAGTCAAAACATGTTCGAAAAAACGTACATCTTATATATGCATTAGAAAACATTCAGGAAAAAGTGTTTTATGTAAATTTGGACCACGAGTCCACATATATGGACAATATTTTTCTCTAAAAGTACATCATATCAAAAGATGATACTTAGATTTTATTTTAATTAGGTTCCAATAAGCCCAAATAGCAAAGAGAAATAAAACATGCATGTAAAAAAACACCTCGGGCCTTAAGAGGTTAAACTACTTTTATTTGTGTTTAAGCGTGTGAATGGTGCTGCACCTCTTTACCTGTCTGAGGCCCCGTTTACACTAATGCGTTTTGCTACGGTTACTCCATCCGTCCACACTACGCCAGAGTTTTCGAGCCCCGAAAACGGAGCGTTTTGAAAATGCTGGAGAGGTCATTTTCATTATAAAACGCTGCTGCTCCGTCTCAGTGTGGATGGGGGAAAACGGAGACATCTGAAAATGGAGGCGTGGCTGCTGAGATTCGCTACCTGATTGGGGCTTTTTGGTCATTGTGTATCCTCCCCCTATTCGTCAAGCCCCTATCACATGACTATAAAGCTAGCGGAAGACGGCAGACCAGCCTTCACTGTAAACAACAACATGGACACAGAAATGGGAGCGTTGTTTGCACTATTGTCTGTTTTAGGCGCCATTGTGCAGTTAAACTCTGCCTTTTTTACTACAGCAGCTGCATATATTCGCAAGAGGCAAGCTATTGTTCGAGCACTCGCTAATCGCTCGCGTTCATCGTTCAACCAGCGTTTGTTGACTAACAATAACCAAATGCCGAGCGAGACACATGCTTCCTGTTTATATTTGAACGCGCATGCCCAGAGTGCGCGAATGGTCACGTGATATACGTTTTTGGTGGAGTAGTGTGGATGGAGATATGTTTAGAAACGCTAAATGAAACGCTAGTGTGGACGCGGATCATTTTTGATCTAAAACGCCGTTTCAAAACGAAAACGCATTAGTATAAACGGGGCCTAAGCTTCTCTGTCCCTACACACCTTCTCCTTCGCTCAGGTCAGCCGACCAGCTCCTCCTGGGAGTGCCCAGGACCAGTCAAAAGCTCAGAGGGGATCAGGCTTTTGCTGTGGCCGCACCTAAATTGTGGAATGGGCTGCCTCTGTATATTAGACAAGCCTCATCCAGTACTGTTTTTAAATCTCTTCTTAAATCCCACTTGTTCAATTTGGTTTTTAGCACAGCGGGAGATATGTTGATATTTTATGTTTATTTATTTGTATTTTAAAGTATGTGCTACGCTTTGTTTTACTCTTTATTGCACTTTGGTCAACTGTGTTGTTTTTATAGTGCATTATGAATAAAAATTGAATTGAAAAAATTGAATTAGGGCATATTTGTGTTTAGATGATGCATAAATCCATATTCACTGTAACCATTAACATGCATAAAGTATATAAATATAGTGACAGTGCTGGAATTCTGTTGAAGCTGCTGATGACATCATCGTCATCAATGACATCACCCGAGCACCTGCTGAAAATATCCATAAGTGTGTCATTTCCCTTGTGTGTGTGTGTCAAATATTAAGCTTGTGTCAGGGTTTAAGATGCTAATGACACTAGAACTGAGACTCTGCTCTCCAGAGTTTCCCACACACACAACAATAGAAGTGTGTCTATTGACATGATAATGAGCATTAATGCAGGACAGACTCTCTACAAGCTTTCTCACGCCTCCGATCATCAACACTTGTTGAAATAAACACACATTTGTTCATGAATCTGTAAATGCACTTTTAAAATGGCATACCTTCATACAGTTATATTTTGAAGATATAAAGATGAAGTGGTGTTAAATTATACTCTGTTGTATTGATGTTGACCTCTGACCCCGGGTCTCTTAGTTGAGCTCTATTGTCTCTGAGTGAGTTCTGTTTCTCACGCTCTGTTCATTCACTCGATTCAATTACACAACAATAGACGTGTGTCTTTACTGAAAGCCACAGCAGACGCACATCTCCAAACGCTCCGTCATAAACTTATCACACTGCCAGGAAAAGTTTCTTTAACAACAGCAGTGTGGATCTGTTAGGACACTGATGCATATGCAACATTACTTTTATTATAGATGGATGGATGGATGGACGGACGGACGGACACACAGACAGAGAGATAGATAGATAGATAGATAGATAGATAGATAGAGAGAGAGAGAGAGAGAGAGAGAGAGAGAGAGAGAGAGAGAGATAGATAGATAGATAGATAGATAGATAGATAGATAGATAGATAGATAGATAGATAGATAGATAGATAGATAGATAGATAGATATAGATAGATAGATAGATAGATAGATAGATAGATAGATAGATAGATAGATAGATAGATAGATAGATATAGATATGGATAGATAGATAGATAGATAGATAGATAGATAGATAGATAGATAGATAGATATAGATATGGATAGATAGATAGATAGACAGACAGACAGACAGACAGACAGACAGACAGACAGACAGACAGACAGACAGACAGACAGACAGACAGACAGATAGATAGATAGATAGATAGATAGATAGATAGATAGATAGATAGATAGATAGATAGATAGATAGATAGATCGAGATATAGATAGATAGATAGATAGATAGATAGATAGATAGATAGATAGATAGATAGACAGACAGACAGACAGACAGACAGACAGACAGACAGACAGACAGACAGACAGACAGACAGACAGACAGACAGATAGACAGATAGATAGATAGATAGATAGATAGATAGATAGATAGATAGATAGATAGATAGATAGATAGATGATTTGTTTACTCAACTTAACTTAGTTAAATCATCTTGTTGCATTGACTCAGTTACAGTTTTTTCTGAATGCTTAAGCACATTTTTTGTAACTATTGTCTATTTTTGCAAAACTCTACACACCAATAAGAAAACCCTTCATGTGTATGTGTGACCTTGTGAAGAAGTGTAGCGTTTTGATTGGTTGTGTTTGGAAAAGGAAAGCAAGTGGCTTCCTGTTAGAGTTTTGTGTTTTAGGTAGAGAGTTGTGTGTAGAGTTTTGAAAAAAGTGTTTTATGCAATTGAAAATTGAGTTCAAGGCTAAGAAACAGCTTCTGGTTTTGGAGATCTGCTCTGTAGTTTTGCATTTTGAGTGAGATGTTTCAGAAATTGTGTGACCATAAAATATTTTGTGTGTAAGCAGTTGGAGAAAAACTGTAACTTAAACATTTTAAGTTCGGTTAACAAATCTGTCTCAGTTTGGTTAATGGAATAAATTAAGTCTAAACACTATGTAGCTACTTAAATGGTTTGGTATTGGTTCCAGCGTCAGAGTTAACATAAAAATTTTAATTAATTATAATTTTTCTCAGTGGCTTTGGTGCATTTCTTACAACACTATTTACATTTGCACAACAGTTCATGCATTTCTCAAAACAATTAGTCATTTGTGCACATCATAGTAGCAGTTTCTCATTCCTTCCAGCAAATTGTAAATGCTTTTGGACATGCATCAATTGCTTTCATACAACTCTCTGCTGTTTGTAACATTATCATTTGCTTTTGTCATGTCAGCCAAAATTAACTAAACTTGTGGATGCTGAATAGTCACTCCATATTACATTTTTTCTCAGTGGCTTTGGTGCATTTCTCACAACACTATTTACATTTGCACAACAGTTAATGCATTTCTCAAAACAATTAGTGCAAACTGCAAAACCTAGTGGATAACCTGCAAAAGCGTGTCACTTGCTCAAAATGGAGAGCTCATTCCTCAAAAGCAAGTATTGATGTCAATGAAAGTGTCAGTGTCATCAAGATGAAAAGTCCTGACACCATTGTTTATGAACAAGATAGTCAAATGGCTTTGTCATGTTTTCATCATGACACTTTACTCTGTACATTTTTTCCAATGCAGAAAAGTCAGATTTTGGTGACACGTCCTGAAAATGCTCAAGACAGCACTATATACTATTAGCACAGCCACTTGAAAACTACAGTAAAGTTAGACATCACTGCATTTAGTGAGGTATCTGAGTACAAGACACTGAATATGTGTGTTTCTCATGTTTACTGCATTTGCTCTTTACAATTCTAATTTATTCACAGCATTGTGCAAAAGAATAAACACACCCTTATTTACAACAAACATAAACTTCCTTTGGGTAGAGCTGTGCACAACTGTGAACAATACTGCAGTACATATTGAACTGAACCTACAACATACACAGATCTGTAAATCATTCATCAAATTGTTCAATTTAGAAGACATTTTCAGCAAAAAAAAAAAGATTGAAAGTTTTTAAATGAAATTTGCTTAACAGATTTTGACAACTAGTTCAACATTTTTGTATGTAATGACTCAAGTAATGAAATGAGGACTATTAGTTTTATATGGAATGACTATTCAGCAGACACACGTTGAGTTAATTTTGACTGACAAAAGCAAATGAGAATGTTACAAACAGCAGAGAGTTGTATGAAAGCAGTTGATGGATGTCCAAAAGCATTTGCAATTTGTTGGAAGGAATGAGAAACTGCTACTATGATGTGCACAAATGACTAATTGTTTTGAGAAATGCATGAACTGTTGAGCAAATGTAAATAGTGTTGTGAGAAATGCACCAAAGCGGCTGAGAAAAACTGTAACTTGTCAGAGCTGAGACCATGGTTTTAATGTTGAATATTTAACACTGCAGTTTAACAGTGACTTTCTTAAACTTTTTATTAGTTTTATATTGTATAAGAAATGATATTTATATAATTAAATCAATACAATAGAGTAAAAGAACCAGCAGCTCATTACCCTTTTTTTGTACCATAATTTACATGGCCAAGCATTACTATAATAATTTTAAACTACAAATATAAAAAATGTCACTTTACGTTTACAAAATCAACAGTAGTCAAAGCAAAGGTTCAATAGCAAAATGAAAAAATTCAAATGTAAAACATCATGAGCTAGCTTACGGACAGCTGTTCATAATAGATATCCGTGCAATAGATATAGAAAGAAATGCTGATTATTCTGATTCAAACAAAAAATTATGCCTTTTAAGTTCAGAGGAGGGTGTCATGTTGGCGTAGTGGGTAGCACGATCACCTCACAGCAAGAAGGTGACTGGTTTAAGCCTCAGCTGGGCCAGTTGGCGTTTCTGTGTGGAGTTTGCATGTTCTCCCCGTGTTGGCGTGGGTTTCCTCCGGGTGCTCCGGTTTCCCCCACAAGTCCGAAGACATGCAGTATAGGTGAATTGGGTAAGTTAAATTGTCCGTATGTATGAGAGTGAATGAGTGTGTATTGGTGTTTTTTAGTGATGGGTTGCAGCTGGAAGGGCATCCGCTGTGTAAAACATGTGCTGGATAAGTTGGCGGTTCATTCCGCTGTGGCGACCCCAGATTAATAAAGGGACTAAGCTGAAAAGAAAATGAATAATTTTATTTCTCAAATGTTACACATATTTACTTTTGATAAACACTGAATGATTTCTGCTGCTTGTTTAAAATACTTAGTTAAAATGAACTTCTTGAGTTTTCTTTGGACAACTTAATTTTTTATGTTTAATCCACCTAAATTTGTAAAAGAAATTAAGTTTTAACTTAATCTATTTGTGTTGAGACAACGTGAAGGAATTTTGTGCAGCCCAGCATTTGTTTACAGTGAACTGAAGGATTCGGATTTCTACCATCCCATCCGGTTCCATCCATCTCAGCATGGATGTTTATCCTTTCCTCATCATCTTATTTCTCATTATTTTCATTAAAGATAATTAATTGATTATTTGAACGACTATTTAACTTTGCATTGATTTCAACTAATGAATAAGTTAAATACACTGCTTTATGTAAGAATGTTCAGTGCATTGCCTGTCTCTTTGAAACTATTTTCAGGAGACACCAAACTAGGTCAGAGGTCACGGAGACCTTGAGTGGAAATGAACGGCTGAAGACTTGAAACAACTTCTATTGTTTCTATTGTTATTTCTATGAGTTAACTCTATCTAAAATGTCTTAAGTGATTTTGCTATTTTTACGGTTAATTCTTTTAAAGTAATTTTACTTTTTATTCAAGATAGACTCAGTGTAGTGAGAATTTAACTGTCTGAATGTAGATTATACCGGCTTTTAACCAGTTTTGATAAAGACGGCTGAGAAGTACACTCAGTTGATTGTAGATACTGTTAACAGGTCTGGAGTCAGTTCTAAACAGTCTATTGAATGTCTGACGTTTATGTCTAAGATATTGTTCAGAATTGTACGCACGCACCCACGTGGAAATGTTCCTAGTCTATCTGTGTTTTAACCAATCAGGTTAGATCACCTATATGTATGACGCAGAAAATGACATTGTGTAAAGAGTATAATTGATTTGTGGTTGTAAGCCGAGCGGCCTAGGAACTCCTTGCGAGTGTTGAAGCTGGCTTCTGCTGATGAAACTGCAAACTATCTTCAGTAAACTTTATTTATTTATTTGAATCTCTGACTCCGGCTCTCCTTCATCTGACAGACTGCTCATTCTTTGGGTTAAAACTGTAAATGCCCCAACAGAACGTAGATTCTTTTTTTAAAAATTCTGTATATATTCTCCTTTGCAATCTGGATCATGTTTAAATTTCAGAATCTACTTCATTTTAATTCTATTGTAAAGAATTGCAGAACAGAAAAACAAACCAATAGATACCTTTGACGTTTTTTATTGTGTTGTGATGAATCTCCATCAAGAAATGCAGATAAATAGATGATAACATATCACAGCATCTGCATGAACAGACCTCCAAAACACATGATTTAGTACAAATCAGTATTAACATTCCTCTACATGAGGAGTCATATTCATAACATCCACACTGTCACACTCAACAATGCATTGTAAACACTTAACCACCTTATATATGATTAGATAATACAGTAAAAAGTCCTATGAGGACAACAGAGTGTTTATCATACTGATAAAATACAACACCTCCCAATATGGGATGTACAGCATACTGCATGTACTTGACATAAAGTAACTATTCATCATTAAATCATGAACAGATCTCCAAAACATGATGTGCATCAAGAAAATGATGAAACTTTACACAACATGTGATTTACAACATATCATTATTAACATTCCTCTACATGAGGAGTCATCCACAGATGTCACACACTCAATACTGCATTGTAAAACACTGAACCACATTATATGTGATTATTAAATATGATAAGTAGTCCTATGAGGACAACAGAGTGTTTATCATACTGATAAAATACAACACCTCCCAATATGGGACACACAATATGCACTGTTAACCGTTTCCTTGTAGAATCTACAGTAACATACTGGAAGCAGCTCTTTAATAACTTGCTGTATATGTATTTACAGAAGTGCATGTATATCTTTACTGTAAAATATACAGTCATTTATACAAATGCAGTAACATACTGCATTTGTGTCCTACAGTACAACACAGTTCATATTACAGTTAAATACCGTGTAATTTACACAAATCGTTAAGACGAAAAACATCATTCGCCTTCATTGAAGGCGTTCACACATGCATTAAACAATACATAATAGATTTCCAATGATGGAAACCCGCAAGACTGGATTCATGAAATCAAATCCATTAATATTGTTCACGACATCTATCATAGATGTGTATGACAATATCAGAGCTGGCTTGCATCTATAGTGTCTAATATAGACTCTGCTTCCAGTTGTCCTCCAGATGGCGCTGCTGTTTCTCTCACATGCATTTCAGCCGCTTGTGGAGCCAGAAGAGCTGCTGTGCAGAGCTGAGCATCATCTCTGCATGCTCACTGAGTCTCTTCACAGACGATCTTAATTATTAGAGCAGATGATTCTCCTGAACTACAGCTCCTGAAAGTCCTCCAAATACAGTGAGAGTGTCTGCTGTAGACGTGGAGCTGCTGGCGCTGGAAGCCTCTTCAACTCCAGCTCTTGTTGACTTTGGTCTCTTTGCTGAAGCTCTTGTGCTCAGATGATGAAGTAAGTCTGCAGCTTCTGGAAGTTCAGCTCCAGCAGTCTTCATCTCCGCCTCTTCATCTCCTCTCTGGACAGAAAGAGCTCAATCTCAGCATGTCAAGTGGAGCATCTCTGCTTTCTTTCTTCAGCTTGGAGGGACTCTGGAGCCAGAAGAGCTGCTGTGGAGAGCTGATCATCATCTCTGCATCTTCTTCTTCTTTCTCAGCTGCAGATGGAGACAGAAGAGCGTCAGGAAAGTGTCCTTCAGATGGAGAAGAGCCAGATGCTGCAGTGATGTTGCTGAATGTTGAGCTTTGAGATGATTGCAGGTGTTGATGTGTGGATGTGGATCTGCTGGAGATCTCGGGCTCTGATTTGCACTGCCTGCAGCTCCTCTATTTATACTCACAAATCTCCATATCAATGTGTGAGGCTTGAGCTGCTTGGACTTTCCCACAGTCTGCAGCCAATGGAGGAGCAGGAGCAGACAATAAGGGATCATGTGGACACACACACATGCTCAATATGTGTTTTAAGACAGCAGGTGGACTGAAAATCAGAGAGTGAAAAAGTTTTGTTTCAATTTTCCCTCAAATTGTGCTTATAAGTTTATAAGCTTATACATATTTTATCAAATGTAATCCAGCAGGCACCTTCAAAACAACATCAAAAATGGAAACTGATTTGATGTTAATTGACATCTAAAAAAAGGCTTCAAAAACATGTCAAAACCCGACAATAACAATCACCAACCTTATCATTTACGATTCAATGTTGTGATGCTGCAGTGACGTCACACACACACTCAAGCTGGAGTCCAGATGAAGCAGATGTGTGCTGGTCAGTGTGAGTAGATGTGATGTGAGGTTCCCACACTGACTCTCTGTGTTGAGCATCAATGGAGCACAAAAGCATCAGTGAGTCCTGAATGGAGCTTTAGTGACGCTGAAGACTCTGTTCAACCTGACGTCACACCAACCATCTGGAGCTCGCAAACACACCCTGACCTCACACACACCAGTCACTTATTCAACTTATTACAGATTAATCAGATTAACATTCTTTGTACTTATTCTTTTTATTCTACAGTTCAGTGTAAGTAATATACGGCGCACGCCGCTGAAGACTTTTTTTTTCTTTTATTTTCATGTTTCTAGCGAGGTATAGCCTGGTTTATGTCTATGCGTCAAGTGATCGGCGTGACCCACGGCGCAACCCTCCCGCATAGCCGTGCATTTATACTTCTGCGCGCTGTTTCTGTTTCTCTGCAATACACTTCCGAAACACTAGCTGGCAGTAGGTGTTTATGTTCCTCTGTGTCGAGTTTCTTCGCTGGTGTTTTGTTTCTTCTGAACACTTCCTTAATGTACAAGTGGCTCAAATTCGCTCATTTTGAGGAGGGAACCGGCGGACGTGCAACAACTTTAATCATAAGGTAAACACAAAACAACAGTTTCCATCCGGAGCTCCTTCGGGACTCCACACTTGTAAAAACTCGCTGCATCAGGTGCGCGGCTCTCACCTCCGCCCACATTTGTCAGCGCTACCAAGCCGACCAATCACAGAGCGACACGCGTACGCGTTACATTTTTTGAGAGGTGCGCGTCAACGTCGCCGACGGCCACGGCAAGGTGCTATGCGTCCACGTGTAGGCTGCGCTGTAGCGTACGCCTGCGTTTGACGCAGAAGTATAAATCAACCTTAAGGGGTCTGATAAGAGTTAGAATTGTTTTGTTATATTTATTTCTTTTATTTGGCTTCACTATCGTCCCCTTACTCCTGAGTTGAATAAATTTTTGTTTTGATACTTTGTGGAACTTGTTACTCATATTATTTTTATTATTGTAAATATTTTTCTTCTTTTGTATATATATTTGGACATTAATCTGATTTTCACTTTTGTACATTAAATCACTTTTGTTGGCATTTCCGTTGTTAGTATCTTTCGCTTACCCCAACACATTATAGAAAGTACCACGCCTTTTTAAATGTTATTCCTTTTACCCTAGACCAGGGCTATTTAATTAGTTTGTCATGGGGGCCGGTTCATGAAAAGCATCCCAAACGAAGGGCTGGAGAGATATGAATTGCTATATAAGTGATAACACAACAGCAATATAAGAGCCCATATGTTGTATTTTTGCTCCTTAAGACACCCACGTTGGCTTTTTCTACATTAATATATTGTATTTTGAAACTACATAACATCACTGCATTGTACAATAGACTGTTTTTTTTTTTTTTTTTTTTACAAACATTCAAATGTTGTATTTCAGAGCACAACAAAAGCAGCGCATTGCTTAAGTAGGCTTCTTCTACATTCAGACACGTTCATATGTTATGTGTTGAACTGCATAACAATTAGGGATGCAACAATTATAGATTTTGGTTGTACGATTATAGTCTGAAGAATAATCATGGTTGACGGTTATCACGTCCAATTTAAATTCAAGCTTATTTTAGGTAAGTAGCTATTTAGATGAACTGTTGTTGCCATCTGCGTTCATGCATACATAATCATCTTAATATTAATTCGTCTAACATATCTTTTGGCATGCAGAACTCTCACCGTGAGATGTGCGTGCGCCCGCAAAGACGCAAGCACGTTGCTCCGCTTGTGCAGCATATTGTCATATATTCTTACATTAAAAAACAACAATCTTGCAAGCGGAAAAGACGTGATATGGGAACGGCCGCTGCTATAGTTAATCCGGTATTAGCCTCAGTGTACATACTTGGAACTTTAAACTAGGGCACAGTTGGCAACTTGGCATAACTTTGTTTAGCTGCAGCAGTTTCGTTTTGTTTCGTGCATCAGAAATGCGGCTTAGAGAAGCCTTTACGATTAATTGTGATGAATTAAAGCGCGGTTAATAGTGAAATTGGCTAATCGTTGCATCCCTATTGACGATATCAGTGCATAGTACAAAAGGCCTTTTCTACAAACATATCCAAATATTTTTGGCTGCCCGTGCCACTTCCTGAATGTCAGGTGACTCACGCTGTGCGCAGCTTGCAGCTCATGCTGTATTGAACAGACGCATGTCACTTCATAACTATAGCGGCTGTTTTCGACTGAACTAAATTTATTTTAATGTCTTGGCCTCACTATTTGGAGGGCCGGAACAAATTGCCTCGGGGGCCGGGTTCGGCCCGCGGGCCGCCAATTGAATAGCCCTGCCCTAGACTAACATCAAAGAGGTTGTAACAAAAAGCAATCCAGAAAAAGAAAAGCCCTCGCCTGATTTTTACCACGTTTTCAGATTTTACCACATTCCCACCCTGTTATTTACTTGTTTATTTTATTTTTTGGCTTCTGTTTTTTGTCTTACCCGCTTTCTGGAACCGTTCTTCACTGGACTCGAACCCTGTCATCATGGTGAACTCCTCTCTGCATCTCAAGTGCGCCGACGTACATGGCGAGTTACTGGACAAACTGGTAACAGCAGGAAAGCCGTCCATACGGAGGTAAGCTGTCAGCTGGTAAGCGTGGAAAGTTACGGCGTCATACTGCCCTGTAGCGTTCGTTTTAAAGATGAAATGCAGCCATACGTACTTCTGGCTACATAATTCGTGCTCTCCAGAAATGTATGAAGGGCTACGTTTTCAGAATGAGCCTATGTTGCATTAATTATTTTTTACAGTGTCTAATGCAAAAGCGTAGTCATTTTGAAAGGCTGTTTTTTAATATTAGTGCCATTACATAAACTAGTCAAATCTTTGCAATACAGGATAACGTGATTTAAAAAAAATAATAATTTCCATAAAAATTTTGATGTATTGCAAACTTTTTTATTCATTAATTAATTTTCTTTTCGGCTTAGTCCCTTTATTAATCTGGGGTCGCCACAGGGGAATGAACCACCAACTTATCCAGAGCATGTTTTATGCAGCGGATGTCCTTCCATCTGCAACCCATCACTGGGAAACACCCATACACTCTCATTCACACACATACACTGTGGACAATTTAGCTTACCCAATTCCCCTATAGCGCATGTGTTTGGACTTGTGGGGGAAACCGGAGCACCCGGAGGAAACCTACGCCCACACAGGGAGAACATGCAAACTCCACACAGAACTGCCAACTGACCCAGCCGAGGCTCAAACCAGCGACCTTGCTGTGAGGCGACAGTGCTAACCACTGCGCCACCGCGCCGCCCCGTATTTTTCTTTTAGTTTATTTTATTTTTGTATTAAATCATTCCTGTCATGCAAACGAATGGCCAAAAAACCATACAGACGCAGTGTTGTTTGTGCTGTAAATAGCAGCTGAAATCTTTAAAAAGTGGATTGACTGCCTTCCCCACATGTGCATCCCAAAATAAAACGATAGCCTATATTTAATACTGATCCTTATAATTATTGCTAGTAAACACTGCACGCTTTGTGTACATCACACACATGCATAGAAGAACTCGAGCTCCTGGCGTTTTCCCACACTTGCTCTCAATGAACAAACAAACAGAAGTGTGTGTGTGTGTTTGTGTGTGTTATCAGTGTTTCATCCCTTCACACACCTGTCCTCCATCTCTTTAGGGCGTCTTGCTCTATTGATAGTCAAAACCGTTGACCTTTTGACCACAAAGTCACCCGAAGAAAAGTTACAGGTGAGTTACAGACTTTGGATCGACTGTTACATTTTTAAAGATTTATTTTTTTTGGCCTTTATTAGATAGGACAGTATTTAGACAGGAAGCAAAGTTGGAGAGAGGGGCGTGGAAATGTCCTCGAGTCAGGATTCAAACTTGGGACGCCCTCAAGTGCTACTGCACCATATGTCGGCACGCTAACCACTAGGCTATTGCGCCGACGACTGTTACATTTTAAAATGTAAATCATAGTAAAGGATGGCACGGTGGCTCAGTGTTTAGCACTGTTGCCTCACAGCAAGAAGGTCGCTGGTTCAAGCCCCAGCTGGGTCAGTTGGCATTTCTGTGTGGAGTTTGCATGTTCTCCCCGTGTTTGAGCCCGTTGGTTTCCTCCGGGTGCTCTGGTTTCCCCCACAGTCCAAACACATGCGCTATAGGGGAATTGGATGAACTAAATTGGCCGTAGTGTGTGTGTGTGTGTGTGTGTATGTGGGTGTTATATTATAAATCAGGCTTTAGGGTGTTAGTCTTGTTTAAGAAACAAAAATATGAATTTACATATATTATAAATGAGCAATAGCATAAAATACTTTGACAAAACATTAATTGTAAAACATGAGTGGGATAATGTTCCATCAATCATTCAATAAAATAAAAAATATATAAAAGAACTGATAATTAATGGGTATTGTTTTAGGGCTGCGTTGTGTTCCTTAAAGAGCCCCTATTATGGGTTTTTGGAAATGACCTTCCATGCAGTGTGTAACACAGCTCTAAATGATTGAACACATGTAGCTGAGGATTAAGTCTAAAAGTGCAGCATGTTTAAAACTATTGATTCTTTAAAGAAATAGTCGACTCAGAGTCGAATAAATGAATCGAGTTGGGTTCGGATCTTTTGCTTGATCGCATCGACGTCCATACTGTACATCACCAAATATGTACTTCCAGTTCCCTTAAAATGTGCACGCGCTTTCCCCCCACACACTAGCACATGACGCGAAGATGACGATCACTGACAGATGGAGATTCGGCTGTGGCCAGGGCCGGAGCAAACTGAACTGTCACTCTAGGCCAGAGGTGGGCAAACTACGGCCCGTGGGCCAAATGCGGCCCGCTAAACTCTTTCATCCGGCCCGCGAGGGAGTTTTTAAAATGCTGCTTCTGAGTAACGGTTTGGTTTCAGAATTAGTAAATTAATGATGCAATACAAGTGAACGCCATTTGATGGCAGTATTTCACGCGGTACAGTTAGCGCAACCAGTATAATTAGAACACACTCTCGGATATTAAAATGCACTCGACCGTTAATGATTAGTCAGGCAAAATAAAGAAAAATTGACTCTGAATGTCAATTATCGTACAGAAAGCGGTATGTCTAATATGCCAAGAAAGTGTTGCTGTTTTTAAAGACCACAACCTAAGTCGGCATTTTTCACGCAAACATTCAAATTATTTTTAATGTGTTAATATGAGATTTTTTCTATCAGACAATATCTTTTCTATTCTCCACTGTAAAAATTATTACATTATTATTATTATATTTTATAAGGGATTATTTTATTGTTTTATGATAATTGATAAGTAAATATAAATAGCAGTGCAAATTAATTTGACTTGTAATATGACTCAATAATAACTATTAAAAAATGTGTGTTAATGTGACACGTTTCTGTCCGATTTTACATGTTCCATGCATACTGCCGCTATAAACAAAAGCTATTTTTCGAAGGATTTGACATGTGGCCCTTCACTTGTTTTGCAAAACTTGATGTGGCCCTCGGGTCTAAAAAGTTTGCCCACCACTGCTCTAGGCAAAAAATGATCATGCCGCCCTCAAACCGAAAGTGAAAACAAGAGACGGGGGTGTGATTGTACGACAGCGAGGATCGGGGCGTTGGGGGGGAATTGTTGGATTTATACTTTCGCCTGGTGCCGCATCGCGCACCTCCGCTGACTGCACGCGCACCTCACGAAATGGACGAGGCTTTTATACTTGCTGCGTTTGCCATTGTGATATTCTTTAAAATGACAGGGGGCGGTCAAAAGGAACTGACCGTGAAGTCAGACGGATAAACAGAGAAGTAGAAAGTTTCCGGAACTACGTCATATCATTGATATAGTTCAATATTTTAAAATTAATTATTTTTTGAATCTTTATAAATTATTTTAATGATTATAAGGATTTTTATAACCATACAAGATTTTTTTAAATCAAACTTTGATGCATCACTTGCTTTTGTTCATATCTCGGAGAGTTTTACCTATTAAAGTTTATTAAAATATTAATGACAACAGAACATCAGCTGCTCTAAAAAATATATATATATTTATATTTATTATGGCAAGAAAAAAAAAGTACACTTACTAAATAATACAGATGTTTTTTTAGATTTAGCTCACTCCACAATTCACACATTGCTGTCTAGCTAGTTTCTGTCCTTTACTTATGCTAAAAAGGCAATAATGGTCCAACATTCCTGACCATTTTCACCAGTAAAGCCTAGAAAAAATCAGTATATTGTAAACCGATAATTCCTTATAATTCCAAATATTCCTTTCCAGTTATATCAAAGAAATAATTTGTTCCTTAATCATAGTTTTGTAGCTATTAAAGGGCCACGAAACCCCCTGTCTCAGCAGGGTGTTTTCACACCTCTGTTTTGAAAAAAGTCAGGAAAGTTGGGCGTGTCCAGCTCTGGGAGTGTGGGAGTGTCGGGGGAGGGAAAGAGGATAAGATTTGCATAGAAGGGAGTTTCCATTTGGGCACGCGCTAAGTTTGACAGGAAAAACAAACACACAGAGGCTGATTTGATACCGCATGGCGAATGAGAGAAAAAAAATCCTCCGCATTTCTCTGTAACTTATGTACTCGGTAGGTAGGTAGCGTCAGAAAGCCGTGTGTGTATAGACTATCCTGTCACAAAATGCTGCGAAAATCCTGCACGACGGGAATAGTTTGTGTTTACATGTTTACACTCGGAGAGCACCATTTAAACAAAGGGCAGTCCACTGCAAACACTTACCAAATCTGTAGACAGACAATCAAACTGGAGCTGTGTCTTTTTATTAAAAAGAGACGAGCGGCAAATCCGCATTTCACCATTTCCAAATGAGAAAAAACTCTCGGGTAAAAATGTTCCTTACAAACGCATTTCTGTCGTGTGCACTGTATAGAGGGATAGAGGGAAAATGAAAACAAAACCTTCGTTGCAACACACTAATAAACGCAACATCTACGACTCTTGTCTTGAAATTCTTGTACTTTCACTTGTTTTGGCAACACAACGTGGCATCTCTCTGCCGTATGAACAGCGTAAACTGGTAAACAGTCTCCGGAGCTATCATGCATATTAATGAAGTTTCGCGTCATACACAATAGAGCGCGCTGATTGGTTTGAAGCACGTCTTTGTCATGAATTAATGCCGCACACTCACATACGTCACTATGTCCTCGAAAAGACAGACAGCCATTCTCCACTCTGGATTTACACCTAAGTATCTCATGGCCGTGACGTAGCTTCAAAAATTCATTTCAAACCGGAAAAACGAATTTGCTCAAAATAACGCAAAACCAACCAATTTTCACTTTTTAGTGCAATATATGTGTCCTAATAGTGTTTATAGCAGCGTGGGACACATATATGACTGTCAACAGCTCAAAAAATGTGTTTTGGTGTTTCGTGACCCTTTAAATTGTTTTAAATTCAAAATTCTAATATATACTTCAGTGTAAAACCTATAAATGGTGGAAAAACATATTTCTGTAATTGTGTACCTGGGTCTCCACTTTTGCCATGGCCTCTTTTGGCTTAAACAAACTTATCCCTCAGGTTTTTTCAAACCTTTTAACAAAAACTTTTCTCCTTTCCCACGGCTGTTGCAATTTCTAGCCAAGTATCATTGTTCATCTGGTTATCCCTATGATCACAGATCATAAATATGTCTGTACAGTCATACTGTTTCAGACAAAATCTCTGCAAAGGGATTCATATTCAACTCAAATCAAACGTGGCTCCACGCGAACTGTTCGCCCAGCCAGCCGAAATCACAGCGATGATGTTACATTCGCCGCACACTCAAGCGAACTAGCGGACACATTGAGTATAAACCAGGCTTTAATTAGTTCCTGGAATAATTAGATAAAAATAAACACATATTATAAGACAATGACAGTATTCTTTTTGACCTTCGACGCATATCAGCCTGTTGTTAGAGACCCCTAAAACCAAAATATGACCTTTTTTAATTTGTAATCAAATGACATTTACTGCAAATCCTGACAAGGCTTTAAAAGTACAGTTCACCCCAAAAAAATATAAAAAATGGTGTCATAATTTACTCATCCTTTACTTGTTTGAGTTTCTTTCTTCTGTTGAACACAAAAGATACTATTTGAAAAATGCTGAAAGCCTGTAACCATTGACTTCCACAGTATTTGATTTTCCTACTATGGAAGTCAATGGTTACAGGTTTATGTCGTTCTCCAAAACACCTGCTTAGTGTTTAACAGAAGAAAGAAACTGAAAGATTTTGAAGAAGAGAGATTTGAAAGCACATGAAGGTGCGTAAATAGTAAGCAAATTTAAATTTTTGGGTGAACTGTCCCCTTAATGACATTTTAGTGAGGATCTTCTACACATCATAGTTCATATTAAACATTATACATAGTTAGTAGTTTTTATTTTTAGCTAGAAAAAACATGAATGTAAAAGAAAAGAACAAATATATATTATTGTTTTGATTCTGAAACGACTGATTTTCCTCACTACAGTATATCAGGCTCACTACTTGAAGGACTAGAGCAGTGGTTCCCAAAGCGGGGGTTACGGGACAATGACAGGCTCGCTTGGTGATTTCCTAAAAGTCAAATAAATTTGATTAAACTATTAGAATTACCACATTTTAACCATAACCCACAGAAGATAAAAATAGTAGTTTTTAAATGGAGTTAACTTGTTAATGAAGGTTCAGCGGCGGAACCACCCCTCACTGTGTCTCCTTTACCAATCACCTGCTCTCTTAAACTTATTTAAGGAAGACCATCCCTCTAGCTCTGTTCTTCTCCTTCTTTTAAACACACCCTCCCTCCCACTTTTTCCTTGTATCCCTTTCACAATCCTATAACCCTCTTCACTCCTACATGTAGGTTGAATCGGGGGGGTCTAACCACTCTGCCAAAATATTACAGAGACAGTACCCCCACTTTGAGTCTCTGGGCATAGTAGGATACCCGATCAACCCACCCACCTATTCACCAGTCATCCTCTTACTCCCCTTCCCCTTCATCCCACTGTTCTCTTACTATCTCCTTCATCCCTACAGTAAAGTCTAGCTTAAAGTCCATGCTGGTGAATAGTAAAAACAACAACAACATGCAAATGAAAAGCCATGAGCCTTTAAATTATTTGTTTTTTTAGGATTGGTGTGTTACGTTAGATTAACAACACAGCAATAGCTTCAGCTGCAGCACATTGATTTTATAGCACCAAGTTAAACTTTCTGATGCCTTTATGGCAATCAAATACATTAAAAATAAATAAATACAAGCCACAACTGAAGACTGAGAATGATCTCTGTTTCCAAAATTAAACTTGTGCTGAAAACACTGTCCACCAGTCTTTTAGTTGAGGTTAATATTAAATTAAACAGCGAATAAATGACTATAATAATGATATGGTTGTTAGACTGTTGCACTTTTTGTGTGTTGTCAATATGCTTGTGTTTATATAATTGTGTGCGCAATGTTTGTATATTTATAATCACCTCAAGGAATTTGGAGGTCGCAAGTCACATTGTTATTTTAGGGGTCGCAGGCTGAAAAGTTGGGGAACCCCTGTACTAGAGGAAGACATAACTCCACGGCAAGACATTAATGCAATCAAAATCATTTATTTTAGGAAACAAACAGTACAATCACACAACTGATTAAATCAATATCATTGATACACTGTATCTTTAAAAAAAAAATAGTTAAATTCATGGGCATCCTCCACAAGAGAGACATGCTGTACATTTCTCTTCAAGAGAAACAGTAAAGAACATCATCAGCTTGATGATTGCCAAAGCTGAAATGTGAATATTAATGCCTTTACAATTCAACTCATCTTTATTTCGGTCACACTTCACAATAAAGCTTCATTAGCTCATGTATTTACTAACATGAACACTACAGCATTTATTAAAGTGGGCGCTCCGGTTCGCCCCACAGTCCAAACACATGCGCTATTGCTGAATTGGATGAGTGTGTGTGAATGTGAGACTGTATGGGTGTTTCCCAGTACTGAGTTGCAGGGCATCCGCTGCGTAAAACATATGCTGGAATAGTTGGCGGTTCATTCCGCTGTGGCGACCCCTGATAAATAAGGGACTAAGCCAAAGGAAAATAAATAAAAATGTCAAAAGAGATCAAATATAGTGCTGTTTTGCTCTGAGGTAGCTGTACTGACACACACACACACACATGGTCAGATCAAGTGCTTGACTTTTTTGTTTAATTTCAGTCTGTGCTGGATGTTCATTCAGAACAGTGGCGTCACGTCCTGATCCGCGCTGGGAGAAAGACGGAGGATTTCGCGGGAGCACCTGGAGTATCCGCTGGGAAAAATCAAGGCCTTTTTGGAGCTGAAGAAAGATACAGTTTTGTCCAGAATATCTGACACAGGAACACCCTGATGAAGAAGAAGGTGGTCTTCAAATGATGATTTCAGCTTCTCCACTTTGCTGAAGCATTTCCTCTCCAGGCTGTGCAGTTTACATCTGGAGGACAAAAGAAAATGTTTTGAGTGTCTCTGTGAGTATTTGCACACATCAACGTACAGTTGAAGTCAGATTTATTAGCCCCCCTTTCAATTTTTTTCTTTTTTAAATTTTTCCCAAATTATGTTTAACAGAGCAAGGAAATTTTCACAGTATGTCTGATAATATTTTTTCTTCTGGAGAAAGTTTTATTAGTTTTATTTCGGCTAGAATAAAAGCAGTTTTTTATTTTTTAAAAACCATTTTAAGGACAATATTATTAGCCCCTTTAAGCTATATTTTTTTCGATAGTCTACAGAACAAACCATCATTAAACATTAACTTCCCTAATTACCCTAACCTGCCTAGTTAACCTAATTAACCTAGTTAAGCCTTTAAATGTCACTTTAAGCTGTACAGAAATGTCTTGAAAAATATCTAGTCAAATATTATTTACTGTCATCATGACAAAGATAAAATAAATCAGTGATTAGAAATGAGTTATTAAAACTATTATGTTTAGAAATGTGTTGAGGAAATCTTCTCTCCGTTAAACAGAAATTGGGGAAAAAATAAACAGGCGGGCTAATAATTCTGACTTCAGCTGTATAGATCACATACGGCTGTGGCCAGAAGGTAACGAGAATTATTTATGTTATTTATTAAATTTCCCATTAATTGTATTTTATTAACGTCTACCCCTACCCTAAACCCAACCATCACAGTAATGTAAAAACAGATCAGGGGTGCGTTTCCCAAAACCATCGTTAGCCAACTAAGGTTGCAAGTTCCGTCGTTACAAACATAGTTCTTTGATTTGCTGTTTCCCAAATCCATCGCTCCAACGAACATTCGCAAACTGCGTCGCAGACTTGAGCACTTGAAACGACACCTCTGGAGCTGTAGTTAGAAGCATAGTTCCTGGCTGTGTTCTATTCCCACTTTTCCCCCCTATGCCCTCATTTAGAACATTCTAACATTCAAAGTTTGAATTATTAAAAATAAAAAAGCATTAAGTTAATCTCTCTTAGGTGTAATTTGCTTTCAAAGTATTTTTACAGTTCAGTTTTAGCGATCTTCATGTTTACAATTGTGCTCCCTTCGCAGTGCACTTTCAAAACATTGATGTTATTTTGAACACAGCCTCATGGCGAAAGCTTTAGGTATATTTAAAAGCGGAAATTATGTTGCGTCTCCAAAGCTTGTGAAAATAAAAAACATAGCATACGTTAATTCTTTTATTTTATAGCGGGTTATTTATTAAGTTTCTCTGCTGTATATGACATGGGCCTGTTGGTTAGAACTTTCTGCTGTGGTTTGCATGTGTCAAATTGTAATTTAAAAAAAAAAAAAAAAACAATATCCTTAATAATAATAATAATAATAATAATCATCATCATCATCATCATCATTAATATTATTATTAAAGTAAATATATTTATAATAAATCGCCTCATTATTTATTTATTTATATGATTTATATATGATATTAGAATAGTGTGAGCTTTTGTAAGTGATTTTATGTTTTAGAATAGAATATGTAATGTTCTCAATAATATTAGTAAAGCAAACACAGGCCCTATATGTGCCATTTACTTATATTTAAAATAATATGGAAAATGAGTGCATGTTTTTACCAAAACTAATATTGGATTTTATTTTAACTGCGTGTTTGTGTAAAACAATATAATTTGCACAAAGAAATGATGGGGTTGTTCTCTAAAGAAGTTACTCCACCCCGTTTAGAGCATCATTATGGGCGTTTTACGTTATAACTAACGTGGTTCAAGCGATGGATCTGCGACAGAGAAACTACGGGTTTTGGGAAACACTCATCACTACATTGTTCTTTTGCCAAACGATGCATCGCACTATGATAGTTCAGCCGCAAGTTACGTCGTTGTTTGGGAAACGCACCCCTGGAGTCTTCTTTATTAGTATAGCTGATTATTAACCATGTGGATGGATGATTACAGCCTTCTGAGTCTACCAGTAGGCGCAGATGGCCCCTACTGGCCCATATCTATCAGCTGATAACCACTAATAACAGCCATTCAATCGAGTGATAACATTCGAAGCGGGTGCTGTTTTCATTGTATTTTTTTTTTCATTATTTTTCTTGCTTTCTTTTTTTTATTGATACTATTACATGACATTTACATTGCATAGCCATTACATTTAATCATTAAACTATTTTTACAATCCAACAATCCTTTTATTTACATTAAAATTTCCTTATCCAAAGAAAAATGTTTTACTGTCATGTCAGTGATGATGCATATTTAAGGTTAATGATTAATCAATTAATTGTTTATAAATTTAAACAATGATCCATAAATGGTCATATATGGAAATGTGGTTCTTACCTGGCATATTGAATGTTGTCTTGAGGAGTGATGTCCAAGTATGCAGGCATGTTTGATGCTGGGTTTCGATGCTCAAGAGTTGTGAATATCTGAAGCTTGTTCAGTGGCAAAACCAAATCCCACACCAGACCCTCAAAGTTGCCCTCTTTTATACCCAAACACATCCACTGCCAGCCAATCAGAGTGCAGATGAGCATTTTTTTTCAACAATCTGCATGTTTTTAATTGAGCTCTGGAGTGGGCAGGTGAAGTTTGTTCTTCAGTGCCATCTGGAGGGTCTCAGAGGGGAATAATTGAGAGCATGAGGACTCTGGGTTTTACTTTTCTCACACTCAGATTAGCAATGGGGGGAATATTTACTTCATGTGCATGATTGATTGAGTTGCAAGCTACTGGTTGAGTGTAAAATGATTTAATACTAATTAGTGTTTTAATCTTTAATCCCTGTTGATGTAATATATTCAGCAATTTTACAGATAGTATATTTTATAAAAAATATTTGCATTCTTTTTAAAGTTGTGTACTCTGAAGCCAGGTTACAGATTTTGTTGCAATCGGTTTCCTCAAATGATTTGAGTTACCTTAACTTTTTGGGTTTATATATATATATATAGGGGCGGTGTGGTGGTGCTGTAGGTAGTGCTGTCGCCTCACAACAAGAAGGTTGCTGGTTCAAGTGCTGGCTGGGCCAGTTGGCATTTCTGTGTGGAGTTTGCATGTTCTCCTGGAATCCTGAATTCCTGGAGGGCCGGAGCCCTGCAGAGTTTAGTTCCAGCCCTGCTTCAACACACCTATCCTTAGGTATCAAACAAGCCTAAAGCACTCAATTAGATTGATCAGGTGTGTTTAATTGGGGTAGGAACTAAACTGTGCAGAGCTCCGGCCCTCCAGGAACTGGCTTTGACACATGTGCTATAATGCTTTATAATACTGACAAAACACTGACTGAATGTGCTTAATTAAATGTGTAAAAAAGTATTTATGACAAAAATAGCTTCTCCGGGCATTTTTTACAGATGATTATTAAAATGCATGATGGAACTGTTCCCTAAACATTTGCTGAGCAAATAAATAAACAAAACATTTAAGTGCACCCTTTAGGCTTCTCTCCAGAAAGCCATTCAGTGCAGCCCTGTGGGAACAGACACACTTCTATTGTGTGTCTGATTTAATGTGGTGAATACAGAAGTGTGGGAAGCCGTGTGTCTCTGCGGCTCCCACCAGCTCCAGGGGCGTGTGATCGGGCTGCACATTATACCATCTGTCTCTCTCTCTCTCTGTGTGTGTGTGTGAGAAACACGAGTCTGAGAACAGGTACAGAACACCTGCTTCACCAAAAATATTGTGTTACATTAGCCTGAAATACTAAATACATTTTTGGAAAGTAATATTTTCTACACACAAAAAATGATTCTTGTTGCTTGTTAAAACTACTTAATTGTTTTATACAGAACCGTTGAATTTATTTACAGTACTTAAGTCATTCATTCATTCATTTTCCTTCGGATCAGTGCCTAATTTATCAAGGGTTGCCACAGCAGAATGAACCGCCAACTTATCCAGCATATGTTTTACACAGCGGATGCCCTTCCAGCCTCAACCCAATACTGGGAAACACCTATACACACTCACATTCACACACAAACACACACATACATACACCACGGCCAATTTAGTTTATTCAATTCACCTATAGCGCATGTGTTTGGACTGTGGAGGAAACCGGAGCACCTGGAGGAAACCCACGCGAACATGAGGAGAACATGCAAACTCCATACAGAAATGCCAACTGACCCAGCCGGGACTCGAACCAGCGACCTTTTTGCTGTAAGGCGACAGTTCTAACCACTGCGCCACCATGTCCATGTCCACTGCTTGTGTCATTGCTGCTGCAATGTTCTTATACAAAGCAAAGCAACCTCTTAAAGGCACATGTTTGTTTTTGATGATTGTTTTTGTTTGTAAAGTGACATTAATGTGAAGACCACAGGGTCAGGAGTTTCCCAGATTCATCCGTCCACCTGCTCTCTTAAAACACATATTGAGCATGTGTGTGTGTGTGTCCCTCATTGTCTGCTCCTGCTCCTCCATTGGCTGCAGACTGTGAGAAAGTCCAAGCAGCTCAAGCCTCACACATTGATATGCAGATTTGTGAGTATAAATAGAGGAGCTGCAGGCAGTGCAAATCAGAGCCCGAGATCTCCAGCAGATCCACATCCACACATCAACACCTACAATCATCTCAAAGCTCAACATTCAGCAACATCACTGCAGCGTCTGGCTCTTCTCCATCTGAAGGACACTTTCCTGACGCTCTTCTGTCTCCATCTGCAGCTGAGAAAGAAGATGAAGATGCAGAGATGATGATCAGCTCTCCACAGCAGCTCTTCTGGCTCCAGAGTTCCTCCAAGCTGAAGCAAGAAAGCAGAGATGCTCCACTTGACATGCTGAGATTGAGCTCTTTCTGTCCAGAGAGGAGATGAAGAGGCGGAGATGAAGACTGCTGGAGCTGAACTTCCAGAAGCTGCAGACTTACTTCATCATCTGAGCACAAGAGCTTCAGCAAAGAGACCAAAGTCAACAAGAGCTGGAGTTGAAGAGGCTTCCAGGCTCTCATGATCTCTCTCTAAGGAAGAGTGTTTATTAAATTCAAGTCATTATGAAGTAGCATTCAATAGAGTGCCTTTGCTTCACTTAATTTTGTATTAGGTGTAATGCAGTTTTAAAAACATTTCTTTGTATAGAAAGTGTGAACTTTTCCGTGGTGGTTCATTCCGCTGTGGCGACCCCTGATAAATCAGGCACTAAGCCGAAGGAAAATGAATGAATGAATCAACTTTTACATCTGTTTTGATGTGGTGTCTCTTACTTATTTCAAGTAATCTCTGTTTGTGCTTCATATTGAAGCTATATTTAATTTCAGTCTCATAGTGAGTCCTTTGAGTGTGTTATTGCTCAGTTTTTGAGCATTTTTTAACAAATCTTGTCATTTCCTAAAGTTCCTATTTGGCACAACTTGTTTAAGTGAAGTTTATTTATAAACTAATTTCGAGAGGATCACGTGATTATGATTGGACACGGCTGGTCATGCATTAACCATGTATGACCAACCAATCAGACGATTCCTAACCCACTATAAAGAGCCAGGGTTTCTTACTACAGTCATCTTCGATTTGAAGAATCCCCCCTTCCACCCCTACTCCTCCTCTTTTCCTTTCATAGTGTGGCACGGTGGCCCAGTGATTAGCATTGCTGCCTCACAGCAAGAACGTCACCGGTTCTAGTCCTTTAACAGACTGGCTGTCGTTTCTGTGCGTTGGCATGTTCTTCCCGTGCTCGCGTGGGTTTCCCCTAGGTTCTCCGGTTTCCTCCCACATTCCAAAAAACATGCACTCCAAGTTAATTGATCAATCTAAATTTAGCACTAGTCAAACTTTTATCCATCAGCATATCTCTTCATAGCAATTATTTTCTGTCATCAACTCTTATCAAAAAAGGGAGGGGTTCTCGAGATCTACCTGAGCTCAAAGCTCCCCTCTCGCCCTGCAAACGGGAGGGAGCCCAGGGCTCAAAGACCTTTTGGGCTCAGGACTCTCTCCCGGGACAGCATGCCAAACTTGCTTTATAATCAATCATCAGCTAAGTGTGAACTCTTGAAATACCCATTCCTTTCATAAAGGGTTGTACTTGTGACTAATCACTTGTATTGTATCAATACACTTGTGTATTTGGCATTGTGTTCAATGTGAAAAGCATCAGCTTTCCCAATAGAGATCTAATAAATCAACTTGCTCTTCAATCAACTTTTGCCTCTCACTCATATTGACAACACAGCCGGCAGTTAGCTCTCTTCAACTCTCACATGGTCGCCCACTGAAGCTAAGCAGGACTGCGCTTGTTCAGTACCTGGATGGATGACCACATGGGAAAGCTAGGTTGCTGCCAAAAGTGGTATTAGTGAGACCAGCAGGGGGCGCTCAACTTGCGGTCTGTGTGGGTCCTAACGCCCCAGTATAGTGAAGGGCACTCTATACTGCTCAGTGAGCGCCGTCTTTCAGATGAGACGTAAAACCGAGGTCCCGACTCTCTGTGGTCATTAAAAATCCCACGAAAAAGATCCTGGCCAAATTTGCCCACATGCCTCTGTCTATCATGTCCATCCCCATATCATAATTGGCTTCATCACTCCGTCTCCTCTCTACCAATCAGCTGGTGTGCAGTCTGGCGCAATATGGCTGCTGTAGCGTCATCCAGGTGGATGCTGCACATCACTGGTAGTGGATGAGGAGATCTTTCCCCAATGTGTAAAGCGCTTTGAGTGTCCAGAAAAGCGCTATATAAATGTAAGGAATTATTATTATTATTTACACATCAATTTTATTACAGGCGATGTTTAATAAGTGATATCCGCTACAGCATGGTGGATTAAACTTACTGATGACATTTGTTTACGTTTACATTTAATTGAATTAAATTACATATATTTGTGATAAAGATGTAATATGTGTTACAAAAAACATTTATGTTTGAAATTTAACCAACATAAAGTGGTCTTTGTGATAAATAAATCTGATTAAATACCACATTAAAATATATATTAGGGCAGCACGGTGGCTCAGTGGTTAGCACTGTTGCCTCACAGCAAGAAGGTCGCTGGTTCGAGTCCCGGCTGTGTCAGTTGGCATTTCTGTGTGGAGTTTGCATGCTTTCCCCGTGCTGGCGTGGAGGTGCTCCGGTTTCCCCCACAGTCCAAACACATGCGCTATAGGAGAATTGAATTTCCTAAATTGTCCCTACTGTATGTGTGTGAATGAGAGTGTATGGGTGTTTCCCAGTGATGGGTTGTAGCTGGAAGAGCATCAGCTGTGTAAACATATGCTGGATAAGTTGGTGGTTCATTCCACTGTGGCAACCCCTGATTAATAAAGGGACTAAGCCGAAAAGAAAATGAATATATGAAAGAAAATTGGCCGGAGTGTATGAGTTTTTCCCAGTACTGGGTTGCGGCTGTAAGGGCATACGCTGCATAAAACATTTGCTGAAATAGTTGGGGATTAGTTATTTGCTTCATTTTGTCATTTAATTATGATTTAAATCAGGCATGGGCAAACTACGGCCCGGGGGCCACATGCGGCCCGTTAAACGTTTTGATTCGGCCTGCCAAACTTGAAAAAATGTAATAAATTAACCTTGTTAATATTTTATTTCCCCTGCAATTCTGATGTTTCCTCGCTAAATGGCGCACTCTAGATATATTGGCTTTGTTGAGGTGAAGCGTAGGCTTATTACTCCACGTTTGCACTTTACCCTTTGACCCACCGCCCTTCTATGAAGACGAGTGGACCCAAGAAAAGGAAAGTGGACAGAGAATGTCGAGTGTTCGATAAGGAGTGGACAACTAAATATTTTTTCACTGAACACCGATCATTTGCTATTTGCCTTATATGCCAAGAAGCTGTGGCGGTTTTTAAAGAGTATAATATTAGCCGTCACTTTGCCACAAAGCACGCTAACTATGCTAGCAAGCTCTCAACAAAAGAACGGGAAGCTGCTGCTGAGAAGTTGGCAGCTAATTTGAAGGCTCAGCAAAGTTTTTTCCACCGTCAAACTGCAGAAAAGACACCCCACTACACTACTGTGACATTATCAGAAAGTATTACTCTGGTTCATATGCATGCACCATGTTGAACGATGCAATATAAAATGTATAAAATTGATGCTAAATGTTTGGCAAAATAAAACTAAGCAATGTTTATAATTGCAAATATCAGACAGTATTACTCTGGTTCATATTCATGTACCATACTGAACGAAAAGACAGTCAGGAGGAGATGGTGATATCCTGAAGTATAACAGAACTTTCAGTGCTTTAAAATAAAATGGTCATTTATTTGATTTTCAGTGTTTAAAGACTCATTTCGAAGTCAGAGATTTTATTGTAATGCTTTTCTTCATTTTCATTGGAAATTAAAGCACATGTTTTCTCCATATCCAGATGTGTATTTTTCCCCCAATGAGGTGATGTACCAAAGCACGCCATCTGTCTGCTCCTGTTCCGGCCCCTTTGTCAAATGTTAGAAGTCAATGTGGCCCACAAACCAAAAAGTTTGCCCACCCCTGATTTAAATACTGCTTTTTAGTGACATTTTAAGCACTATTCTTTTAGCTGGATTAGTTTGTTGGATGGTCTTCATAACCACAATTTTTGATGTAAAAAAATTTTTTAAAAAAAAAACAAATGACATCATCTATCGTTAGAAAAAAAATTAGGAATCTGTTAAAGTTTTAAATGAAAAACTGAAGTCTATTGTCACTTTACTTACATCAGATTGTGTTTGCTTACACAGGTTGTTGAACTCATGAAAAATAATTGTTTGCATTAAGCAAAACTGATTAGCTGAAGTCACAATGAAGCCACATCCAACAGAGGATTCCCCTTGGTCTTAAAGCCTTTTCTCATTCATTCAGTCATTTTCTTTTCGACTTAGTCCCTTTATTAATCAGGGGTCGCCACAGCGGAATGAACCGCCAACCTATCCAGCATATGTTTTACACAGCGGATGGCTCCAAACTCCACACAGAAATGCCAACTGACCCAGCGACCTTCTTGCTGTGAGGCGACAGTGCTACCCACTGTGCCACCCCTCAAAGTCTTTTTCGATGGGTTATTTTCACAATTTATGACAGTATAGCAGTCAAAATAGGACAAATGAGCTCATGTATGGGACAAATTTTGGATCTTTGTCAGTGAGAGGTGGGTCTTTCGAACCCCCCACCCCGCCCAAACTACAGGCCTGACATTTCCTATTTTAAATGACTTAAAGAGAATGTGGTCTTTGTGATAAATAAATCAGAAAAAAATCTGATGAATTACCACATTAAAATATACTCGTATTGACAGCACATCATTTTTATTGCAAGGAATGTTTAATAAGTGATATCAGCTACAACATGATTGATTAAATAACACGCCTTTACAAAAGGCACTGATGACATTTGAGACTAACACTCAAATAACAGGACTTTCTCATGTCATGCCATACACTGTAGACAATTACCTAACTAGATTAAATCCGAAAGAGCATGCAAAGGTTGCATCAAAAAGCAAGTAGAGCAGTAAATACGTCTGAACAAAAGTTTTGTCAAAGCATAAAACAGAAGCTCTAAATTAATTGTCACTCCACGGCCTCCATAATGGCGATCTTGATGATGATCTGTGCAGCGATCCGAGCGGCGTAAACGCCATTAAGTGCATCTGATTGGTTCTTTGCAGCACGTAAAATCGTTTGATCTCTTCTCTGTGGTTGTGGGTCAAGTGTGCGTGCAGTGACACGTGACGCAGCGTCTCCTGCAAGCAATGCGAGAACCCGCGCGCATAGCTGGAATTCGCGCGCTGTTTTAAAAAATTAACGGTCATCTCCAGAATATCGGCTTTGTCCAGTTTAACGGGTGATGTTTTGTGAAATAATTCTCTCAGATGTCGTATACCGCGGTTGATTCGGTCTCTCCGAGTCTTTTCCACTAGGGTCTTTCGAAACTGCATCGAAAAAAGAAGATACAATATTGAGTTTTACAGACAGTTTCAGTGGAAAATGAAGTAAAATAGTGATGTGTGAGATGCTATGGCCAGCCGTTTGGACTTTTATTGATTCCCAAGATATGAATTCTTAATATCAACAATGTATTCTTGATAATTAAATTCTTGATATCAAGAATTAAATAGGTTATATCTAGGGTTACCACTTTTAATACAAATAAATAAGGGACGCATACTACAGCGGGGGCCACATCCCCAATCACAGGCCCAATAGCATGCCAGTGGTGGTAAATCGCAACTTAAAATATGTTTTCAGGAAAGTATGAACACTTGGACATTAAAATAAACGGTCTTTTATTGAAATCTGTAAACAGATCAGATGCAGTCATTCTTTCTGTTTTACAACTCTGCAGCACTGTTAGCTGATGTTATGTTTAATAGAAACAGCACATAGGCCTACATAAACTAGCTACAAACATTAGCTAGTAAAGTTTTCATATAGCCTATTTCTAATTTAACAATATGGAAAGTTGCAATTTACGAGTTTATTTTCTTTACATGGGCATTATGTTGTTTATTAATGTATTAAATGTAATGTTTCATGTAGTAAATTAATGCTTATGTGCCTGACTTAATCTTAACAAGCAAATCATAATATTACATTGGACCGTGAGCCACTTACATTGTATTTACAGAATTTATACAAACTACAATTTGTGACCCAGTGTGTGAAAACCAGGCTAATTCTGAGAGAAAGTTTGATTGTGGCCATTCATTTCACTGTGATTTCAGTTGTTGATATGGTTTTACTCAGTTATTATTAATATTTTTATTATTTTCACAGACTGTTCTTTTTTATGTAGAAACAAATTACAAAAAAAAAAAAACTCCAGCTAGATTTTCACCGACTGGGTCACCGTCATTACCCTGTGTGCTTCAGGAGAGATTTGGGGTATGAAGAACTGTCTGACTGTGCACTGATTTTTGTGAGCTCTGTCATTGCGGGAATGTTGCTCTCTGGAGGCATGTTGTCACACGTCCCGCATGAGCCACAGAGAACGCTCTCCGACTAATCGTGCAGTTGGCTTGATAACAATTTCTACCACTCTGCAGCCAGGTAGTTGTTTACTCCCACTCTCTGCGGTACTTTTGCAGCCGCCTGCGTTTAAACTCTGAAACTTTAAGAAGCGAGGGGTTACCTGGAGAAGCATCTGCCATTAGGCTACTCTCTGTCAAGACTTGACAGACTCTGCTTAAAAGACACGCCCTCCTCACTGGACAAAGACCAATCAAACTAACGATGACATCAAGTATTACCCAATCAAAAGTAGGAAATGAGGTATCTTCATAAAAAGCGTGTGGAATGATTTGCATGAAAAGCTACTTTAAAAAAAGGATAAAAAAATACAGGACAAAACCCGTCCCGTATTGATTCAAAACGGGACGCGCAATTTCATTCTCAAATACGGGACGATTCCGTATTTTAAAGGACGGGTGGCAACCCTAGTTATATCAATAATTCATACCCTGGGAATGAATAAAAGTGATAACAAGAATTAAATAGTTGATATCACATTTAATCATTCCCAGGATATTGACTGTCAATGTACACTACCTGACAAAAGTTCTTGTCTTGATCCCAGTTGTAAGAGCAACAGATAATAACTTGACTTCTAGTTGTTCATTTGGAAAAGTGTCAGAAGGTAGATTTTTCTGAATCATCTGTTGAACTGCATCCCAATCATCACACATACTGCAGAAGACCTACTGGAACCCGCATGGAGCCAAGATTCTCACAGAAATCAGTCAAGTTTGGTGAAGGAAAAAATTATGGTTTGGGGTTACATTCAGTATGGGGGCGTGCGAGAGATCTGCAACATCAACAGCCTGAGGTATGAAGACATTTGTGCTGCTCATTACATTACAAACCACAGGAGAGGGCAAATTCTTCAGCAGGACAGCGCTCCTTCTCATACTTCAGCCTCCACATCAAAGTTCCTGAAAGCAAAGAAGGTCAAGATGCTCTAGGATTGGCCAGCCCAGTCACTAAAAATGAACATTATTGAGCATGTCTGGGGTGAGATGAAGGAGGAGGGATTGAAGATGAATTCAAAGACTCTTGATGAACTCTGGGAGTCCTGCAAGAACGCTTTCTTTGCCATTCCAGATGACTTTATTAATCAGTGATTTGAGTCATTGCAGAGATGTATGGATGCAGTCCTCCAAGCTCATGATGGAGTCAGACACAATATTCATTCTGTTTCCACTGCAGCATGACTTTATATTCTACACTGGACATTATTTCTGTTAAGTGACAAGACTTCTGTCTAAGCAGAGTCAGATCTTATTGTCCTAATTAAATCATTATGAATCAAGGCATGATCATATTTTATTGTGGTAAAATAAGCGTCATCTAGAGGCCTTTGCCTTTCATATAAGCCACTTCTGATACCAAATGATCAACTAGAAGTCCAGTTATTATTTGTTGTTCCTAAAACTTGGATAGGCGACAAGACTTTTGTCAGGTAGTGTAAAGAATTTAATTACTTATATCAACAATTTCAATCTTGATATCAACAATTTATTACTGAAATTAAAAATTAAGAGTTCTTGACATCAAGATTTAAACTGTTGATATCAGGGTTAGTATCCTGTTAAAAAGTCAAAATGGCTCCCAAACAGGATATAAATTCTTAATATTCAGTTCAAGTTTATTTGTATTGAGCGTTTAACAATAAATATCATTCCAAAGCAGTTTAATAAAATGTACACACTATTAAAATACAGTACAGCCTAGCATATACAGTTAACCTAAAGTTAATATATAGTGTAAAAAAAGAAGTTATTTATATACAGTTGAAGTCAGAATTATTAGCCCCCCTGTTTATTTTTTCCCCAATTTCTGTTTAACTGAGAGCAGAATTTTTCAACACATTTCTAAACATAATAGTTTTAATAACTCATCTCTAATAACTGATTTATTTTATCTTTGCCATGATGACAGTAAATAATATTTTACTAGAGATATTTCAAGACACTTCTGTACAGCTTAAAGTGACATTTAAAGGCTTAATTAGGTTATTAGGTTAACTAGGCAGGTTAGGGTAATTAGGCAAGTTATTGTATAATGATGGTTTGTTCTGTAGATTATTGAAAAAATATATAGCTTAAAGGGGCTAATAATTTTGACCTTAAAATGGGTTTTTAAAAATTAAAAACTGCTTTTATTCTAGCCGAAATAAAATCAATAAGACTTTCTCCAGAAGAAAAAATATTATCAGACATACTGTGAAAATTTCCTTGCTCTGTTAAACATCATTTGGGAAATATTTAAAAAGAAAAAAAAAATTCTAAGGGGGCGAATAATTCTGACTTCAACTAGCTTACCTGAAGTTATATAATATATAGTGTAAAACAATAAGTTATTTATATATAATAAGTTATTTATATATAATTATATTATATATAATTATATTATAATTAATATATAATAATAGTTATTATATATAATATTAAGTGATCTGATTAACAAAATAATTATGAACCATAAGTGTATTGCGTATTGGTTAAGACTTTATGCTGTGATATCAATAATTAATTTGTTGATATCAATAATCAGCATTCTTGATAAATAATTGTATTTCTGCAAATGATGACATTGTTGATATCAAGAAATAACATTGTTTGCTAGTTGAAATGTAGGCTAATCCTTGAAATCAACAATTCAGTTCTTGATATAAGAAAAAAATTAAGTATGAACTCATATCCTGAGAATGAATCAAAGTCAAAACAGCTTGCCATATCAAGGATGTTTATTGTTGATATCAAGAATTAAATAGTTGATATCAGGAATAGTATCCTGATAAGTTATAAAAGACAAAAGGCTCGCAAACAGTATATGAATTCATAATATTCAGTTCAAGTTTATTTGTATTGCGCTTCTAACAATAATTATAATTTCAAAGCAGCTTTACAGAATGCGTACATTATTAAAATACAGTACAGCCTAGCATATAGTTAACCTGAAGTTATATAATATATAAGTGTAAAAGTTATATAAGTAAAAGTTGTGTGTATACATGTTCAATGAAGTGATCTGATCAACAAAATATTTTATGAAATATTTCTGCAAAATGATGACATTATTGATATCAAGAAACAACAGTTTGCTACTAGTTGATACCAACAATTCAATTCTTGATATCGAGAATACTGATTGTTGATATCAAAATTAATAGTTGATGGCAAGAACTCATATCGTGAGAATAAATCAAAGTCAAAACGGCTTGCCAAATCAAGGATGTTTATTGTTGATATCAAGAATTAAATAGTTGATATCAGGAATTGTGTTTCCTGTTAAGTTATAAAAGACAAAACAGCTCGCAAAGAGGATATAAATCCGTAGTATTCAGTTCAAGTTTATTTGTATTGAGCGTATAATTATAATTTCAAAGCAGCTTTACAGAATGCGTACATTATTAAAATACAGTACAGTCAAATACATAGTTAAGCTGAAGATATACAATATATAGTGTAAAAGTTATATATGAAAAAGTTGTGTGTATGATACATGTTCAATGAAGTGATCTGATCAACAAAATAATTATGAACCATTATCGTGTATTGCTTAAGACTGTGCTGTGATATCAGGAATTAATTTATTGATATCAACAATCAGCATTTTTGATAAATAATTGTATATTTCTGCAAAATGATGACATTAATGATATCAAGAATTAACAGTTTGCTACTAGTTGAAATGTAATCCTTGATATCAACAATTCAATTCTTGATATCAAGATTACTGAGTGTTGATATCAAAATTAAATAGTTGATGCCAAGAACTCATATCGTGAGAATAAATCAAAGTCAAAACGGCTTGCCATATCAAGGATGTTGATTGCTGATATCAAGAATTAAATAGTTGATATCAGGAATTGTATTTCCTGTTAAGGTATAAAAGTCAAAAGGCTCGCAAACAGGATATAAATTCATAATATTTAGTTCAAGTTTATTTGTATTGAGCGTTTAACAATAGTTATAATTTCAAAGCAGCTTTACAGAATGCGTACATTATTAAAATACAGTACAGTCATATACATAGTTAACCTGAAGATATACAATATATAGTGTAAAAGTTATATAAGTAAAAGTTGTGTGTATGATACATGTTCAATGAAGTGATCTGATCAACAAAATAATTATGAACCATTAGTGTATCGTGTATTGCTTAAGACTGTGCTGTGATATCAGGAATTAATTTATTGATATCAATAATCAGCATTCTTGATAAATAATTGTATATTTCTGCAACATGATGACATTAATGATATCAAGAATTAACAGTTTGCTACTAGTTGAAATGTAATCCTTGATATCAACAATTCAATTCTTGATATCGAGAATACTGAGTGTTGATATCAAAATTAATAGTTGATGGCAAGAACTCATATCGTGAGAATAAATCAAAGTCAAAACGGCTTGCCATATCAAGGATGTTTATTGTTGATATCGAGAATTAAATAGTTGATATCAGGAATTGTATTTCCTGTTAAGTTATAAAAGTCCAAACAGCTCGCAAAGAGGATATAAATCCGTAATATTCAGTTCAAGTTTATTTGTATTGAGCGTTTAACAATAATTATAATTTCAAAGCAGTTTTAATGAATGTGTACATTATTACAATAAAGTAAAGCCTTGCATATACATACTGTATGTAGTGTAAATTAAAAAAAGTTATTTATATGTAATGTTCAATGAAGAAATCTGATCAACAAAATCAGTAAGAACCATTTGTTAAGAATTTTAATTTAATTTATTTTGTTTTAATAGTAAATATGCCTTGCGCTGTTGATTGTTCCCTGTTTTGTCATGTAAAGTTTTTGCAACAATAAAAAAAAAGAAAAATAAAAAAAGAACCATTTGTTTATTGTGTATTGCTTAAGACTTTGTGCTGTGATATTAAGAATTAATTTGTTGACATCAACAATCATCATTCTCGATAAAGAATTGTACAAATGAATGACTTCGTTGTTGATATCAAGAATTAACAGTTTGCTACTAGTTGAAATGTAATCATTTATATCAACAATTAAATTCTTGATATCAAGAATTATAGTTAATATCAAGAACTCATATCCTGAGAATTCATCAACGTCAAAACGGCTTGCCATATAGATGCACTTACTTTGTTGTCATCAGGACACGGCATCCTCTCACGGTCTTGATTTTGACTGACCGGTGCCATTTAGTGTAGTTTTTAAAACGCAAAAGTGAACTGAAATAGTGTTCAATCCTCTCCTCCTCATATACGGGTGTGGGGGAGCGCTTCGTTGAATTTATACCTGAGCTAAACATTATATTACGCGCTTTTTCCCACACTGGCAGCCAATCAGAGACCAGCACGAGCCGCGCGCTTTAGAGCCTGGAGGTGAGGAGTTTCTGGGTTTATAGCACACGAGCTTCCTTCCTCTCCCGCTGGGCAAAAACACTGTCACGGGCCACTAAAAGCGTGCCCGACACCTGCTTAGGGCTCCAGTCGTGTTGACAACACCGACAAGTCGGTGCGAGGCTATAAAACCGCTCAGACACGCTTCAAACGAAGAGTCTTTGATCCTTTTAGAAGTGTTATTATTGCTGCAATGAAGTGGAACTTTCCCAGCCTCAGATGCCGCTTCATTGCACTTTACAGAAGAAGAAGAAAAAAAGCTGATTTTGGGGAATTTTACCAAGTTCATTAAATATATATAAAATATATTTAATCGCATGTTTTTATGTGCGGTAAAAAATGGTATAAATGTAACTCAAATGAGTTTCAATTAAAGTTTATTTGTATAGCACTTTAAACAATATTATTAATCCAAAGCAGCTTTGCAAAAGGTGCACATTATTGCATTACAATCAAATTCGGAAAGTGAACGTTATTAGTTACTAATGCATGTTGTAAATATGTTTTAATGGGCCATTTAATTAGATTATATCTGATTTATTTATCAGAAAGACCACATTACATCAGATTACAATCAAATTCTGAAAAGTTAGGGTTATTAGTAGGGCCAGACGGAATCTGCGGACGTTTTTTGCAATTTCTGCGGAGAATTTTGGCAAAATTCTGCGGAATTATTTTGGGAGTCTCAAAACTAAAACCTTAATATGTGAAATATGTGTAATTTAAAAACTGAATAAATTCAGATTTACACACATTTACTCAAGTAAATAAACAGAATTAATGATGGGCTAAAAATCTGCGGAAATCTGCGGAAAATCTGCGGAATTCTGCGCGCGCAGATTCCGTGTGGGCCTAGTTATTAGTTACCATAACTTTATTAGTTATTTATAACTTTAACTAGTAACTAATAGCTTTTAACAGGTAAATTTGTTATATATATAAACAGTTAACCAGCAGTTGATGTGTAGTGTAATGAAATGCAAATTCAGAAATTGTGCAATAAACTGATTGAAAGAGAATGTTTTTTTTCCTGATAAATCAAAAATAATTTTATTAAATATCACATTTAAATAAATAAATAAATATATATGTATAAGCAACATACATTATTCCCATCAGGACGTCAACATGATGTCAAATTGACGTTGTACCCCAAAGTTGTGGGGACTTTGCATTTTGTTTGGAAATGAAAATCAGGTTGACGTCAGAACCCAACATCAGGCTGACATCAATGTCCAACATCCAACCTTATATCAACCAAATATCAACATCTAATAATGTTACAGCTTGACGTTTTGTGGATGCTACCACTATGACGTCTATCAGACGTTGGATTTTGGTTGCCATAACTGATGAATAAATGTCAGTATTTGACGTCAATATGACGCTGGTTTAAGAAGTTGGCTCAACGTTGGATTTTTGGTCACTTTCCAGCACAACATAAAATCAACCAAATATTAACGTCATTATTGGACATCAAAATAACATTGTCCTTAGACAATGACTAGACATTGAATTTTGGTCACCTGACGTCACGACCTAAATCAAACCTAATATTAACGTCTTATGATGTTGCCTGCTGGGTTATTACAAAAATGTTTCAATAGGACGCTTATTTTTAGGGGGAATTTAATGTTTATATTGTGGTAAAAATGTAAAATACACTATTATTATTATAGTAGCATACATTATTATTAACAAAGCACTGGTAAAGAAAGCAGATTTTTGGGAAGTTTAACAAGTTTATTAAATATTTATATTTAATTGTGTGTACATTCGTGGTAGAAATGTGGTCTAAAAATATTAATAAATGAGATTGAAATGTAAATTCAGAAACCATGCATTAAAAACGACTTAAAGAGAATGTGTTCTTTCTGATAAATCAAAAATAATCTTATTAAATATCACATAAAAAAAATTATTATAAGCAACATACATTATTATTACAAAAATGTTTCCAAAGGAAGCTTATTGTTGTGGTAATTTAATGTTTATATTTAATTGTATACGTTTATTTGTGGTAAAAATGTAAAATGGGGTAAAAAATTTTTTTATTTAAATTTAGAAACCCACATCAAGCTGAGATTGCATTCGTTCTGATAAATAAATCAGAAGTAGTGTGATTAAATATGACATTTAAATTATATTAGCAACATACATTATTATTAGCAAAGCACTGGTAAAGAAAGCAGGTTTTTGGGAAGTTTAACAAGTTCATTAAATGTTTATATTTAATTGCATGTGTTTATTCGTGGTAGAATTGTGGTCTAAAAATATTAATGAAAGAGATTAAAATGTAAATTCAGAAATTGTGCATTAAACGGACTTAAAGAGAATGTGTTTGTTCTGATAAATCAAAAATATTCTTATTAAATATCACATAAATAATATATATATATACAGTTGAAGTCAGAATTATTAGCCCCCCTGAATTATTCACCCCCCTGTTTAATTTGTTCCCCAATTTCTGTTTAATGAAGAGCAGAACTTTTCAACACATTTCTAAACATAATAATTTTAATAATTCATCTCTAATAACTCATTTATTTTATCTTTGCCATGATGACAGTACTAGATATTTTTCAAGACACTTCTATACAGCTTAAAGGGACATTTAAAGGCTTAACTAGGTTAATTAGGTTAACTAGGCAGGTTAGGGTAATTAGGCAAGTTATTGTATAATGATGGTTTGTTCTGTAGACTATCGGAAAAAAAATATTGCTTAAAGGGGCTAATAATTTTGTCCTTAAAATGTTTATTAAAAAAATTAATAACTGCTTTTATTCTAGCCGAAATAAAACAAATAAGACTTTCTCCAGAAGAAAAAATATTATCAGACATACTGTGAAAATTTCCTTGCTGTGTTAAACATAATTTGGGAAATATTTAAAAAAGAAAAAAAATTCAAAGGGGGGGGCGAATAATTCTGACTTCAACTCTATATATATATATGCAACATACATTACATTGGGATTGTTAACAAGTTCATTAAAGGTTTACATTTAATTGTATTAGTTTATTTGTGGTAAATACTGTATGTAATGATTGGGGTAAAAAAAGATTAAAATTTAAATTCTGAAACAAACTCACATCAAATTCAACAAACTCACATTGAATATACTCAGAGAATGTGATATTTCTTATAAATAAATTGGATATAATCTGATTAAATGGCACATTAAATCATAAATTTGCAACATGCATTATTATTTTTATTGCCAAATATTATACAGCAGTTATGTCTTAAATTATATCAAGAACTTTTCTAAATATTATCATGATTTTATAAGAATAATTACATGAGTTTCTTTATTTTAGTTCCCAGCATCTTCACTAAAAATAATGTTTACAAAATATTAAATGAAGAGAAAGATTATAAAAGATTTAATTCACAGCATTGATGTTAAAATACATCAAAATACAGCAAAAATATTAGCATGAAGTTTAATAACACATTAATGCCACAATTTAATTATCGGAAAAACGGACTGACCTATTGATTAATTGAAACCAGAGTAAATAAGTGTAAGCCCTGTGGGATTTGTACAGCCAGTGTTTGATTTGATTTGTGTGAGACGCCTCAGCCAGCGGCCTCAGAGTGTGGGAAAGCTAATCCTGACTGGGACTCATGGCTTTGTAATGCTAATGAGCTCCTATAAATAGAGCAGCGAGACCCTCATTCCCAACACAAACCCCTCGCTCTGCTCAGAGAAACAGCAACTCTCCTGAAGAGACAATGGCTCCTGCGTATATGACTGAATACTCCAAGCTTTCCAACAAGGAGAAGCATAAAGTAAGTGCTTTTACTTCTGGAATACATCCTGTCGCTTCTCATTAGAGGATAATAATAATGTTTAGTGTTTTTACTGTTGAATTAAATCATGTTGTTTAGCTTTATTACTTTTAATAATACTTTAATAATAGTGTTTTTACTATTAAACTAAGTTCTGTTGTTTCTTATTATCACTTTCAATAATATTTAGTGTTATCACTTGTGAAATAAATCCCATCTATTCTCATTATTACTTTGAACATCAACCAAACGACACAGAAAACTAATCGAACATCTCTTCTTCTTTCTTCCTTCACCAGTTGCGAAAGCCAGCGGTGGAAAAGATGCGCAGAGATCGCATCAACAACTGCATCGAGCAGCTCAAGTCCATGCTGGAGAAAGAGTTCCAGCAGCAGGATCCCAACACCAAGCTGGAGAAAGCCGACATCCTGGAGATGACGGTGGTTTTCCTCAAGCAGCAGCTGCGGCCCAAGACTCCACAGAAAGCCCAGTTTGAGGGCTACTCGCAGTGCTGGAGGGAGACCATCAGCTTTCTGTCTGTGGGCTCCGAGGCTGTGGCTCAACATCTCCAGCAAGAAGCCCAGAGATCTGCAACTCCAGAGCTCACACACACGTCTGCAGCTCCCCATCAGCAGCACACACACATCAAGCAGGAGCCGCGGGCGCACAGTCCGCTCTGGAGACCCTGGTAGAGACGCTCAAACACTAGATGGTGGTTTACCGTCTCTTATGTAGGAGATTCTCCATTTACTATAGTACATTATAGTACATATAGTACATATAGTACATTGTGTGAAGAGATGAGAGATTCACAATGTGAAAGCCTCGTCTTCTACTGATGTTTCATATGTTATGACATGATCAGAGGTTTATTATTGTAACACCTCTGTAGTTTTCCTCATGGATGGACATTAATACCAGACTCTGGTAGAGACGCGCAAACACTAGATGGTGCTTTTACAGTCTCTTATCATGTAGGAGATTCTCCATTTACTCTAGTAATTTCTTTTGAAAGAGTACGTCACTTATTGCCATTGTGTGAAGAAATGAGAGATTCACAATGTGAAAGCCTCGTCTTCTACTAATGATTTATATGTTATGATATGATCAGAGGTTTATTATTGTAACACCTCTGTAGTTTCCTCATGGATGGACATTATTTTGTGGACATTTCTTCATGATGAAGAGTCAATGTTGAACTCCTGTGGAGTTGTGGATTATATGTGATTATTTGTGCATTATCAATGCTTTATTGATGGTTTTTTTATATGAAAGATGTGAATTTTGACTTATTTATAAGATATGATTGTATAATGTTATTCAAATAAACACATTTTGAACTGAAACACTTTCTTCTATCATTGATTTATCATATCAAATGCTGCTTGCTTCATTAACAGACGTTTGAAATGCAAATTGTGTTTCTGTATCAAACTCACTGGTAAAATAATGTCCCATTACTTCATGTATACTAACATGAACAATACATTCATTAAAGTATCATTGTTAACATCATTTAATGGTAATAAATTTGTTCAGAGAAGCTGCGCCTCAAACACTAGATGGTGGTTTTACCATCTTTTATTATGTAGGGGATTCTCCATTTCTGTAGTACGTCACTTATTCCCATCGTGTGAAATGAGAGATTCACAATGTGAAAACCTCGTCTTCTACTAATGTTTTACATGTTATGAAATGATCAGAGGTTTATTATTGTAACACCTCTGTAGTTTCCGCATGGACATTACAGTTTTTTCTGAATGCTTAAACTCTAACCGAGATTCTTATAGCACAATTTATAAAACGATTCATTCTTATAGTAAAACCACTCACTGAGTTTGCAAAATTAAAAGCACAAACACTGCTTTGCGCTAAGTTTGCAATTTTGTAACACACACTTTTCAAAATTGTAGGTACAATCCACTGCACAGCACTCTTTTTGCAGAACTGTAAACACAACTCACTGCTTTACACTGAATTTTCAATTGATCAACACACTCATAGCAAAGCTATACACATGTCTGGCTATTATTTACACTATTTTGCCAACTGTCTGGCACACTGTCACACATGTGAAAACTGTTTTAGATAATTAAGTCACTTTGCAATCAGATATTTCCCCGGTGCCTTGGACTAGAGGACATTGCATGTGATGTAGATGAAATTTTGTGGCCGGACCCAGAGAGACGACATGATGCAGTCTGATTTTTTTTTTTTTCTCAGTGAAATTACTATTTTGTGTTTTGATTTGGAAAAACTCTTGTGTTTGTTTTGATGTGTGTAAATAATCACCAGCACTTGAAGTTTGCATCCCTGTATGTTTACAGAACTATGAGAAAGGTATGACCTCAAACTGACATAGCCGAGCTTGTGCTCTGAGAAGGCAAAACTCAAACGTTTTCTTTATTTTATTTATAATTTTTTATAAAACAACAATTTAGGCCAAACTCAATCCAAACATTATCTTGCACACACTGACTGAGATATGTCATACAGTAAATATAAAGCCATAAAATTACACACAAAAACAAAACAAACAAACATACAAATAAACCAACAAACAACAAAAATATAAAATAACTTGACAAAAAAAGAACAACATACCGTGCAGACATCAAATAGAAACTCTGTAAGGGGTTAAATAAAGCCATATTCTTGAAACAAATCATATAATTGTTTAGTCTTCTCACTCTTCATTATTTTAAAAGCTTCTACATTGGCGGCAAACTCCTTTTTAAAGATCAGGTGAGAAGCTGTGTTTAAAGCAAAAGCCAGATGTATTGTTTATTCATTCCATCAGTGTGTAGTTGCCCCATTGTGTGCTTATTATTGTGACGGCTTGTGTTAAATGCTTGATACAAAAATACCATTTTTACGAGGGATGGAAGAGTTTAGCAAGGTTTATTAGCTTTTGCTAGAGAACTAAACTGTTTTGCAGATTTGGTGAAGGGTTTTCTTATTGGTGTGTAGAGTTTTGCAAAAACAGCCAATAGTTACAAAAAATGTGCTTAAGCATTCAGAAAAAACTGTAATACCAGACTCTGGTAGAGACACGCTACACCTTATCATGTAAATACACATTCCTTGCTTCACATTGAGATATGTATATATATATATATATGTCAGTATATAACATGTCAGTAAAATATGTTAGCAAACATTAGGGAAAAAAAAGAAAATTATGCAATTGGATTTATCAAGATTATTGTTATTGCAGCAAACTAAGGCTAAAACAAAACAAAAAACTATTACATATTTAAAAACATACATTTTTAGGAAAAATCTTGTTTAAGGTACTATTTTAATTCATTTTAACATTTAATTACATTAATATTTATTTGAATCTATTTAAAATGACCTATTTAATGTATTCAATGTATCTAAAAATAATATACAAATTTTATATTAAATAAAAAGCTTGATAAAACCAAAAACTATACAGACCTAAATAAATATAATAATCTAATATATAGGATATGAGTTTAACTTTTATTAAAATTATTTTATTAACATTTTGATGAGTCATTAAAATATTCACAACAGGGCCTTGTTTTATTAAATAAGTTTGATCTCCGACATCACATTAGCATACTGTAAAAAAATTCGGATTGCCTTAAATTTTTAAGCTGAATCAAAATAACCGTATGAGTCCATTGAACTTATATTAAGTTAAACTGACTTAAAACAGCTTACGTAACTTATCAAATTAAGTTAGAACATGATTAACTTAGTTTAACATGTTACATTTAGTTTGACAGCCAATTTTCACCTTCTCTTGCATTTTTAGATTAGAAAGTGTGATTTATTTTTAAAATGATCCAATAATGTGGTATTGCGTTAGCCTAGTGCGTTATACAGTTGAAGTCAGAATTATTAGCCCTCCTGTATATTTTCCCCCATATTTCAGTTTAATGGAATGAAGATTTTTTCAACACATTTCTAAACATAAAAGTTTTAATAACTCATTTCTAATAACTGATTTTAATTAGGCAAGTCATTGCGTAACAGTGGTTTGTTCTGTAAACAATCCAAAACAAATATTGCTTAAGGAGGCTAATAATTTTGACCTTATAATGGTTTAAAAAATGTAAAAACTGCTTTTATTCTAGCTGAAATAAAAAAAATAAGACTTTCTCCAGGAGAAAAAATATTATAGGAAATACTGTGAAAAATTCCTGAATCTGTTCAACATCATTTGGGAAATATTTTGACTTCAACTCTTCTGTGCATCATTCAAATATTGTTCACAGGTGTGTGTTCTGCTAATGTGATTTTAGCTCAGACTGATGACACACACACACACACACAGCACGTTTCAGTTACAGTCTATTGTGTTCATGGGTCTGAAGCGTCTGATGCTTTCCCACACTCTCAGCCAATCACAGAGCTGTCTGTAACACTTGATAACATCAGCAGCTTGACCTGCGGCTCCTAAAAGCAGATCTAATGCTCAGATTACAATCCTCACACCCTCACACACCAAAGGCTTTCACTGCTGTAACTACACACAGCCTGACATCTCGATCTGACGTTAAATGCAGATCAGCTTCAGCACATGCACGCGGTGTTAAAAGTGTGTCAGCACTTTAAATGCTTCATTAAATATTCATCCTCAAACCTCAGGACTTGATTCTGTACTGATCGAGGTCAGTGCATAAAATGTATGATTGAATGATGTGGATTTATGATATTAATAATTTGACTGTGCAATATTTTATTAGATAAATATTGCTGACTCAGAGAAATGTTTAAGAATGTACTTTAGTTTAACAATAAAATAGCTAAAACTTAAAACAACAAAGACTTATTAAAAAAACTAATATTAAAACAAATATACTTTGGAAAGAAATCCACAAATTAGTACAGAAGATTACAGGTAAACCTTTTGCCCTGTCTCCAGCTATTTATCTTCTCAATTGTAAAACTGCTCTACACCTTAGTCATGGGCTAGAATCTGTGTTACACTTTTGTACATATCTAGCAAGAAAATGTATTCTTCTGTTGTGTTCCTCTCCTAACATTCCCTCGGTCAATATGTGGATAGATCAGATTGCAATTTTCTTACCCTTGGAAAAACTGACTTATGACTTGCGTCAGAAATCTGATGATTTTTGGCATATCTGGAATCCTCTGTGGGAGTTTTTGGAGAATGTATCTTAAAAGACTATGTTTATTTTACTTTAATTAATTTATTTTTTGTTAATTTTACCCTTCACAAAAGACAGCCGATGGACGATTGTATAATAGATGGCTAAATTATTGTATATGATGACATGAAAAAAAAAAAAAACACACACATATATATATATATATATATATATATATATATATATATATATATATATATATATATATACTTTAGTCTCATTGCACTAAAATAAATAAAACTATACATACATATACAGTGCTCAGCATAATTGAGTACAGCCCATTTTAAAAATGAATACGTTTATCCATTTGTCAGTGAATATGGGTGATATATATTGGTGCATTTAAACAAAACAGATTTATTAAACAGATATATATTTATTAAAATAATATTTTAGTCACCAAACATATTTAGAAATTGAAAGATAATACAATTAAATTCAAGCAAAATATTGCAAAGACAAATTACAACTTATAAAATTTCAACAAAGATTTTTCCTCTTATTTAAATTTGTATTTAAAGGGTCACGAAACACCAAAACACTTTTTTTGAGCTGTTGACAGTCATATATGTGTCCCACGCTGCTATAAACACTATTAGGACACATATATTGCACTAAAAAGTGAAAATTGGTTGTTTTTGCGTTATTTTGAGCAAATTCGTTCTTCCGGTTTGAAACTAATTTTTGAAGCTGCGTCACGGCCATGAGATACTTAGGTGTAAATCCAGCCTGGAGAGTGGCTGTCTGTCCTTTCGAGCACGTTCTGACGTATGTGAGTGTGCGGCATTAATTCATGAGAAGACGTGCTTCAAACCAATCAGCGCGCTCTATTGTGTATGACGCGAAACTTCATTAATATGCATGATAGCTC